>JAKSZT010053792.1:2589944-2709893 GCA_026826555.1 Tolypeutes matacus | reverse complement strand
TATATTATATTATATTATATTATATTATATTATATTATATTATATTAATTATGTTATATTAAGCTATATTATCCTAGATCTGGGGTAGAATTGGGTGGGGGCTATCCAGGAAAGCTGGCCAATGTCAGAAAAAGTCAGTCCAGGATGTCTGATACCATTTTATTTTATTTTATTTTTAAAATTTTATTTATTTCTCCCTACCCCCTCATTGTTTGTATTTGCTATGCGTTTTTTGTGTGCTGGTCTTCCTTTTAGGAGGCACCAGAAACCGAACCTGGGACCATATTGGAGGGAGGTGCCTAATCGCTTGAGCCACCTCCACTCCCTGCTTTGTTGTGTTTCTCATTATGTTTTCCTTCTTGTGTCTTTTGTTGCATCATCTCGTTGTGTCAGCTCGCTGAGCCAGCCCAATGTGTAAGCTAGCTGTCTTGCTCATCTTCTTTAGGAGGAACTGCTCTTTAGGAGGCACTGGGAGCTGAACCTGGGAACTCCCATGTGGTAGACAGTAGCTCAATCTCTTGAGTCATACCCGCTTCCCTGTCTAATACCTTTTTCTGGTCAGTCTAGTGACAAAGATAAACATTAAGCAAACACACAAATAAACACATAATTGCAAATTGTTCTAAGTGTTATGAAGGAAACAGTAAGACAGTGAGTGGTAAGGAAGCACCCAGAGGTGAAGTTACAGGTGAGGTAGACAATAGAAAAAGTTCCCTTGGCTGGCTTCTCTCAAGGTTTGTTCCCCTTAAAATTAAAAGGCCTGGACAACCAGCAAGATGGTGTCATAGTAGGGAGCTCCTAGAATCAGCTCCTGCTATAGGGCAGTTAGTAATCACTCAGAGCTATCTAAAGCACTTGTTTGGGGGCTCCATGAGACCAGAAGTGCATCCTACAACATCCTTGAAAGATGGAAGGAGGAGACTGCCCATCGGCAGAGAAGATTCATGAGTAGAGCCCTCCATGCCAGGGAGGCCGGTGCCGATTCTCCATTGGAGGCACAAGATGCTCCAGGAGCTGTTCCGTGGCTGGAATTGGGAGCTCCACTTCCCAAAACAGGGCAGGAAGAGACAGTTGGGCACCAACTTCAGCTACTGATTAGTAAATTTGGAGGGCTAAAGTATAATCCTAAGAACAGCTAAAATTTGAACATGTCCAAGCCAGAAAGAGGCCAGTAGCTGCCATTTTAAATCTGCCCCTGGCATGAGGGGAAGCTGGATGGAATGAAACTCACAGTGCTGGTAGGGATCAGTTTCTTTCTATCCAAAAAAGATTGCAGCTCTAGCCTAAGCCCCAGGCCCATCTCGGGACAGGGAGGAAGCTGGGAGGATTTGCACCAGCCTCTCCAGGAAAGTACAGTCCATACCATGGAGGCTGGTGATCATCCAACTTTGACAGCGCAAGTCACCCAAGGAGCTATTCTGAGGCAGGAATTGGAAACTCCATTTCCCAAAAACAGGGGAGGGAGAGATGGTTAGCCACAGACTTCAGCTACTCAGTAGTATATTTGGCTGGCTAAAGTATAACCTTAAGAACAGATGAAGTTTGAACCTGTCTAAATCAGAAAGAGGCCGGTAGCTGCCATTTTGACTCCACCCCCAGCATGAGGGGAAGCCGGGCTGAGTGAAAATGAAGGTGAAGGTGGAGACCAGTTTTTTTCACCCAGATTGGCCTGTAGCCCTAGCCTAGGCTTCAGCCCTACCTCTAGCAGGGAGGAAGCTGGCGGGCCTTGCACTAGCCCATCCAGGTAACTGCAGGTACATTTGGCTGGCACAGGCTGAATAATCGGAAGTCCACCGGGGCAAGTGTGGTCATCTTTGACCTGCACTGTAGAGATTGCTGCCCACACCTGCAGCTCCATCCCCTCCCCAGGCAGTGTAGAAAGGGGTGTGAAACTTCAACAGTCTCTCTGGGCAACTACACACAGTCTTCTCCTGCACAACTTAGATTATTACACTCAGCTGCAGCTCTGGCCTTACCTCTGGCAGAGGAGAAAGGTGGGAGAAATTTCAATTCCTAAGGCAACGTGGGCAGTTTCAGCCTTCCTAGCTTACAGCACCAACTACATCTTTAGCTCCTACTACACAACGAGCAAGGGAGAAAGAAAGCCCTACACTAAAGGAAGAAACTGCACCCAGAATAAATACATCTAGTAAACCAGATGTGAAGACACCAACAAAAAATTATAATCCATACAAAGAAATGGGAAGATATGTCTCAGTTAAAGAACAAAAGAAGCTTGCAGTTGACATAAAGGAGTTGAGACAACTAATCACAGATGTTCACACAAATCTCCTTAATTAATTCAATGAGATGGCTAAAGAGATTAAGGATATTAAGAAGACACTGGGTGAGCCCAAGGAAGAATTTGAAAGCATACATAGAAAAAGAGCAGATCTTATGGGAATGAAAGGTGCAATAAATGAAATTAAAAATACACTGGAATCATATAATAGCAGATTTGAGGAGGTAGAAGAAAGGATTGGCGAGCTTGAAGAAATGGCCTCTGAAAGTGAACATAGAAAAGAACAGATGAAGAAAAGATTGGAAAAACTTGAACAAGGTCTCAGGGAACTAAATGACAGCAAGAGATATGCAAACATATGTGTCATGGGTGACCCAGAAGAAGAGGAGAAGGGAAAAGGGGCAGAAGGAATATTTGAGGAAATAATGGTAGAAAATTTCCCAACCTTATTGAAGGGCATAGATATCCATGTCCAAGAAGCATGACATACTCCCATCCAAAAAATTCCAAATAGACCAATTCTGAGACACATACTAATCAGAATGTCAAATGCCAAAGACAAAGAAGACAATTCTGAGAGCAGCAAGAGAAAGCAATGCATAACATATAAGAGATACCTATAAGATTAAGTGCTGATTTCTCACCAGAAACCATGGAGGCAAGAAGACAGTGGTATGGTATAATTAAGATACTGCAAGAGAAAAAGTTCCAGCCAAGAATCTTATATCCAGCAAGGTTGTCTTTCAAAAGTGAGGGCAAGTTTAGAATATTCACAGATAAACAGAAACTGAGAAAGTTTGTAACCAAGAGACCTGCTTTGCAGGAAATTCTAAAGGATGTGCTGCAGACTGAAAGGAAAAGACAGGAAAGAGAGGCCTGGAAGAGAGTCTAGAAATGAAGATTTTATCAATAAAAGTAACTAAAAGTGTCAAAAGAGTCATGAAAATAAAGTATGACAGATAAAACCCAAATTTTCAAGAATAAACTTAACCAGTGATATAAAGCACTTGTATTCAGGAAACTACAGCTCATTGTTAAAAGAAATCAGAAAAGACCTAAATAATTGGAAGAATATTCCATGCTCATAGATTTGAAGACTAAATATCATTAAGAAGTCAGTTCTACTCAAATTAATATACAGATTCAATGCAATCTCAATAAAAATTCCACCAGCATTTTAAAAATAAATGGAAAACATGATTATCAAATTTATTTGGAAAGGCAAATGGTCCTGAATAGCCAGAAACATCAAAAAAAGGAAAAGCAAAGTTGGAGGACTCTCATTTCTGGACTTTAAGTTGTATTACCTGGCTACAGTGGTAAAAAACAGCATGGTACTGGTGTAGAGATAGACACATAGACCAATGGAACCGAATTGATGGCTCAGAAACAGACCCTCACATCTATGGTTAAGTGATTTTTGACTAGCTTGTCAAACCGACCCAGAACAGTCCATTTAACAAATGGTGCTGAGAAAACTATATCCATGGCAAAAGAAGGAAAGAGGTCCCCTATCTCATACCCTATGCAAAAATTAACTCAAAATAAACATAAAACCTAAATATAAAAGCAAGAACCATAAAACTTCTAGAAGAAAATGTAGGAAAATATCTTCAAGACCTGGTGGTAGGTGGTACATTCTTTTTCTTTTCTTTTCTTTTCTTTTTTTTCTCTGAATATTCATATCAGCTTTATTTGTAATAAACCCCAAATGGAAACAACCCAAATGTCCCTCTTTTATTTACAGTTTAAAAAGCAGGAGACAAACCTGTCTAGAATGGGCCTGATAGCCAAGGCAGATAACTGCAGTCCAAGAAATCATAAGGCTAGATTTTTACTTAAAAAGATGGTGATGATGCAATGGGGAGAGCATTTCTTTGGCCATTTAGATAGAAAGACCTGGTGTGCACCCACAGCCCTGGGGATGCCCCTTTGACACAGAGTCATGGAACTTTTTTTTTTTTTACAAGTAATCCCCGCTCCCCAAGTTACCAGGCAGCCTTTGTTCAACCAAGGCTCCTACCACCAGCAAGGCTTGGGCCACATGAGCTACCAGCAGGATGTGAGAGGGTCTCGCATCAGTTGCAGATTAGGCTCTGGCAGTCACCCTACAGGGGCCACACAGTCCCTTCCCTGGAGGGCACCACCTCCTCTTTCTGTATATCAAATGTGCAATCCTCTGCACCCCTGGGAATTGTGACTGTTGGAACATCATTGCCAAGTGGTAGCTTCTTTGGTTCTTACTTTTCCCGAAGGTTCTTACTTTTCCCCAAGGTGCCATAACACCTTGCCTGGAATACACATAAGCCGACAATTGCATATATAAAATCATAGCTGGTTCCCATTTTCCTTTCCCTCTGATCTGGGGATCAGGCGGTGCATTCTTAAAGGAGATAAGAGGAGGACTGTAATGGACTACTGATATTTAATGTATGTAGAAGTTTTAATTAGCTTTACTGTAAAAGTGTGGAAATGTACAGAATGGATGCTAACACATTATACTGAGTAACAGCTGGTTTATAAATGGGGATGTGGCTGAAAATGGTAATCTAGGGATGTAAATGCCAATTGACAGAAAGCTAGAGAATAATCTAGAGACTGAATAGCACAGTAAACCCAGAGGTGGATGAGAATTGTGGTTGATGGTACAGATGCAAGGGTGTTCATTGTGAACTAGAGCAGATATAAATCACTATTGCAGGGTGGTGGGAATGTGGAGAAGCATGGGAAAAGTACAACTGGAGTGACCTATGGACTGTGGTTAACAGTAATAATGTAATATTCTTGCAGCTATGCCAAATATGTACTGTGTTGATAATGGGGGAGTATGGAAAATGTTTGCCAAATGTAGGCTATGGACCTGGTAATAATCGGATAATATTATCTCATAATCTGTAACAAATGTTCCACCACGGTGTCTTGTGTTGATAGAGGGGTGTTGTTTGGGAATTCTGCACATATACATGATTGTTTTGTAAGTTTACAACTTCTGTCATAAAAATATATTTAAAAAATAATAATAGGATGGGTTGGGGGAAAAATGCATCAAATATAAGATAAGGACTATAATTAGTAGTAAGATTTTGACAATATTCTTTCATGATTTGTAACAAATTATGAAATCAAAGGTGCTGATGAAGGGTTGATGTATGGGATGGGAGCCCTGTATGATGTTATGAATGTTTGCTTTGTAAGTTCACAACTTTGACTATACACTTATTGTTTATGTATGTTCATGTATAAATGATATAAAAATAATAATAATAGGGTGGGTTGGGGGAAAATACTTTGATTAGTCGTAATATTTTGAGGATGCTCTTTAATCATTAGTTAAAAATGTTTAACAACAATGCAAGGCATTGGTGGTAGGGTGAGGTATGAGAGCCCTGTATGGTGTTATGTATGTTTGTTTTGTAAGGTCACATCTATTGCTACACACTTATTGTTTATGTATGTTCGTGTATGAGTGATATACTTCAATAAATTTTAAAAAAACTAAAGGGCCTTTCTTCCGGTGAAAGGAAAATATGAGAGTGCACATACACCACACAGAGAAGTTGAAATACTACAGAAATAGCGTTAGCTCAGTCTGAAAGAAAGACTGTATCTTGGAAGCCATATACAATTACATGCACTGTACATCTTGGCTAGTTATAACAAACAGCCCCAAACTGAAGGAATTGGAGCAAACATAAGACAGCAAAGGTACCAACGCCATGGCAACTGGTGATGATGAAGAAAAGCAACTGCATCATGATGCATTGTGATGAGGACTCCAGCGATCTGTCTTTCATTAATAAATAGTCCAGCTCTGTTACTGTTAGCAGAAGGTGAGGAGCAGAATGAGGCCTTGATTAGATGCTTTTGTCTAATACATGCTTTTATCAAACTACCTGTCAGTACCGTCAACTGATAGAAAAGTCTCTCTGCTCTTCTGATACCCAAATAAAAGTGAATTTTGGTGGATGGGAACACATTCTCCCATTAAAACACAACATAATGTGACTGCTATATTTTTGGGATGTCTACTAATAAAATAGTCATTTAATTTATTATTCTCAAGGCACAGGCCTGATAGTATTATTTCAGCTAGTGATATTTGGGCAAGTTCAGAATGAATTTAAATAAGGATGAGATCACCCCTCAAAATATCTGGGTCTTTTCTAGAAGGGATGGCCATGAGGCAGACTAAATCCTCTAAAATACCAGTCACTTGTTAGTTTTCCATCTCTTTTTTGGAGGAACCATTGCTACAAGGTCAGCATTTCCAGCTGTTCTGAATTGAAAAAAATTAAGTGATCTATGCCTATAATGTGACAGGGACTCTGGATCAGAATTGCCAAGCTGCAGCTCATTCATTCGTTTATGCCTTCAAATACAATTCATGCATTCTATCAACATTTATGAAATACCAATCATGTTCTAAGCACTTTTGTTTATTGTTAGGGATTAAAAACAGGATTAAAACTCATCTCTACCTTCAAGAACTTCAGAGAGCAGAGAGGAAGACTGGCAAATAGAAAGAAACATTTTAATGCAGTGTGGTAAATGAAATGCTGGGAATTTATTTCAAGGAACAGATAGGAGAGGTAACTAAAACCATATTAGAGAGATAAGTTTAGGCCACCCAAAGGGCCATTTCTAAGTTCAAGGTAGAAGCAAGATGATGTGGTCAGAGTATTGGAATCTGAATTATTTGGGTTTTTAAAGCTGACTGTTGCTTGTTACTGCATTATTACACCGGGCAATAGATGTTTGAGCTACTATTTTTTTTTTTAAGATTTTATTTATTTATTCATTTATCCCCCCCTTGCTGCTTGTGCTCGCTGGGTCAGCTAACCACGCCGTGTGGGTGGGCTTGCCTTCACCAGGAGGCCCCGGGAACCGAACCCGGGGCCTCCCATATGGTAAACGGGAGCCCTACTGATTGAGCCACAGCCGCTTCCCTGAGCTACTATTTTTATCTTTGATGAGGAAATGACTCTCTGCTCCACCCAATTCACAGGCATTGTTTTGAGGATCAAGTGCAATAAGATTTACCTAAAACTTCATTTAAGTAACACCAGCAAGAAATAAAGGCAACATAGAATTGCTAGGAAATTACTTGACCAAGCCCATGGAAAAACTGAAAACAGAAAGTAGAATAATTGCTTCTTATTTGAAAATGAATCACTTAATTTTATTAAACCAAATTTTGCATACCAAAATTTGTCAAAGACAAGACAAAAGAGAAAACTACAGAGTATATTTCAGAATGTTCTATCTCAGGAGATTAATATAACATGCCGAGGTGGGGTTTACTTTAGGAATGCAACAATGCTTTCATGTTAGAAAATCTACTAATATAATATATATATATATTTAATAAATTATAAGGAAAACATTATTTTGAAAAGATATAGAAAGGGAATTTTACAATATATAACAACAAATTCTTATTTTTAAAGTTATGTAAGAATAGGAATGGAAAAAGAGTTACCTTTCATAATAAAGGCTATTTATTGTAGTCAATAGACAGCATCATACTTAACCTTGAAACACCAGAGGCATTTCCATTAAAATCAGAAACAAGACCAGAAGGCAATGTCACCACTGTTAGCATTATCCTGGGAGCAGCAGTCAATCAATTACAACAATCAGCAGTCATAACATTCAGTATCATTAAAAAGGAGGAAACATAATATATAAAATATAAGTTAAGAGATTCTACTAAAAATAAATTAGACAAAATAAAAGTTATTAAAGAAACTTACAGATTAAACAGAACAATAGTTTATAGTAGCAAAACCTGTTACAAATATAATTTTAAAGTATCCCATTTCCAATAGTCTAAAAATTGAATTATGTGGAAGACATATTCAGGGCCTTTGGGGAAATAATTGCAAATCAGTAATAAGGATGAAATGAAATGGATAAATGAAGGGTCATAATATGTTTTTGAATGGGAAATTGAATATTAAAAATACATGAATTATTTTCATTGATATGATGTGTTTCTAATCTGAATAATTAGAGAAATATTTAACACTAAATGGAAAGATGTTCAAAGTAGGGGAATAAATTTTATCACTGAAAGCGGTGATAAAGTTAGCAAAGTAATTTGATATTTAAATTTAATTCATACATATTTAAATGAATACAATTAAAATACCAATGCCCTCCTTGCTGTCTCCTTCTAGCCCCATACTTCCCAAAAGTGGCCCAAGTGAGAAGAGCCAACAGCTGCCCACAAGATATTAAAATGTGTTATAAATAGACAATTCTTCAAATAATATGTTCCTGGCATGAGAAGCAATACAGAATAGTTTAAAAAGATTGACTGTGACCAATATGGTAAAGGGTAATTATTCAGCACTAAGGAAGTCTCTGGTTCATAGCAAGCACTGAGGGCTTCTTGAATGAAAGAGTGAGTTCAATATATATGGCTGGGATAATTGTTTCAAAACAAAAATAAAATTAGAGACTCTTCAGACACCATTCATGAAAATTAATCCAGATGGATTAAATAAAAAAACATAACAAAACTAAACTAAAAACCAATGAGAAGATTAAATATTTCTGTAATTTCAGAATGGAGAACTAGCTCTAAACATAAAAACAGCAGAAGAAATTGCATAAGAAAAGCGATCAATTTGTCTGTAGAAAATTTGTTAAAGCCTTGAAGGTCAAAAAATTAAAGGAAGTAATAAAGAGAAATATTCAGAACACACATATTAAATATAGGAGTATCATCATTATATTTCGTGATATATTATTAAAATCAGTTAGAAAATTTTAGAAACAAATAGAAAAATCAGTAAGGGACATAAAGTTAAGTAAACTCAAATAATTGTTTATGAAAGAAAACTGGTTAAAATATGTTTGTTAGTAGTTTATACAGAAAGCAAAGTAAAATTAAAATAATACTATTTCTTCTCCCATATTAGCTAGAGTTAAGTAATATAATATCCATTTCACAATAGACTACAGTGGAACAGGAGCTACTCTTGTACATGCTAGCTGGAGTCTAAGATTCTATAGTTTTCTGGAAGGTTAGTTGGCAAATTGTATCAGGAGTTTTAAAAAACTTTCGATCAAAAATCCAGGCAGAGGAATTTTTCTAAATAAGTGGTTTTAGATTAGACAATAACCTAAATATCCACAAATCTGATAAAGGCTATATAAATTGTAATAGACCCATGGGATGGAATATTATATATATTTTAAAAATTATATATTTTGAGAATATTTAATGAATGGGGAAATGTTCATAACAGGGTGCTAATTTTTTTAAAAGTAAAATGTAACTACATATTGTAGGAATGCAAATTTATCATATTCTCCACAAGAAGACAGGCTAAAATCCACTGATATATTAATGTTGATTGTGGGTAGGCTTTATTTTATTCTTTTTACTCTCCAGGATGTTCTAGTTTTTCAAAAACTTACCATTATGTTACTTCTATAGTCAGAAAAAAAAAGTGTTAGCAAAATATAAGTGAACTAGGGCTCGCTTGTGGTCTGTTTATAAAATATTTGCAGCAATTAGTCCAACACTGATAAAGCATCCCCAAATGAGCAGATATTATACCAATTATGAACATGATTTCTTTAAACCTAACTCACCCCTAACTCTAAACTTAATATTAACTTTTATTCTTCCACAATTAGCAAAGTAGACTGTAGGTTCACAATTTACATAAACACTTTTGTCCGTATATCAGAGACTATGAAATAATTGTATGTAGCATAATCTTAATGTTTCAGGCCATAACCAGAGAGGTAATACAAGTTTATACGAGGCATTGCAAAATCATACCAATTGTGTACTTTGTGTCAGAAGCACAACTTTTTCCAAATCATTTCTATAAATTTATTTAATAAACATTTATTGAATAGTAACTGAAAATTATATTCTGAAAAAGATTACAGAAAATCAGGAATCACAAATTAAATTGTTAGATAATCATGATAGTTTTTCTGGAACAAACTGAGTTCTGAACTCAAGAACTTCCATTTACTGAGAAAAGGAACACATGTTTATTCCCTCTTCTCTTCCCAGTGAAATTCCATACCCCCCTTTACTTCTGTATATTTAGCCACATCTTTATATTAGTGCTTGTCCTCATCATATTTTTCCTATGTTATCTAGTCATTCAGTGAACTTGATACTTTTCTACAGGACCCACTAGACTGTTGTAAATATAGTGGCTACTCATTAAATAAATGGAGTTAATTCCAGTTTCACTCATATGCAAAAATATTGCTGAACTGATGTGTTCAATTTTAGATCATTTGTTCTGCTCATAGATAATGCCTTTACAGGTATCGTCTATTCAACTCCAGGTACCTAAGACTCAGTGACTTTTCCTAAATATCTTGCTATGAAATTAAACTATTGAATATTTAATCATGTTTAAATATTAATATTCTTAGAGGGCAGGAATACATAAAAATGGGATTCATATTTTATTCCTTTAGATAATGGTAGTGAAACAACAATCTTGCATCTCTTGAGCATATAGATGGGTAGTTTGCAATAGAGAGTAAAAAATAAGTGTGTCCATCAAATAGAGCTAGCTGGAGGGCCTGGATTGTTGACAGAGAGGTATCAATACTGTTTGTATAATGTTATTTGTTTGCTGGATTTTTTAATCAAATAAGGTTACCCTCTTTTACTAATATAGAATGAAGTATAATCTGGTATAGGGTAAGGTTAAAATTTAAAATTGCCTTTTTTAATTTAAAAATGTTGATTTTTAAGAAGGTCTTAATAAGATATCATAAATTTTTCAACTGAGCAAGTACAGAGATATGATGTTTTCCTTATGTTTAAAATAAATACATTTTATCAGGGTGAAAGAGATCTTGTCTGAATCACTTAAATATTGTGAGACGATAGGAGCTGGCAGAATTGTGGCTCAAGCACTCATTGTCTAAATCAGAGATAAGAGCACCTATGGTATACAAAAGATGAAGGAAATATTAGCACTTATGTTTATATTTATCCCTAAAATGAAATAAAAATTAAGCTTTACTTATATTTGAAATATGAATTGGTACTGGTATCTTCACAAGTTTATTACATCAGATTTCCTGTCTGATGAAGATTGTGTGAGATATCTCAAGAGAAGAATGAAGGTAATCAACACCAAGAGATTGTTTGCTTTCAGTGTTTTGGAATGCATTATAGTTTACATGTTTCTCAATAGGTGGTAGGGTAGATTGAGTTATGCACCCCAGAAAAAAAATTATTCTTAATCTTAATCCATTCTTGTGGATGTGAACTGATTATAAATAGGACCTTGTGAAGATGTGTGGCCAACTGAATGACGGTGGGTCTTAATCTTATTACTGGAGTCCTTATAAAGAGAAAGTAACAAGTCACAGAAACGAGCCGAAATTAGAAGTCAGTGGAAACAAGAAGAGAAAGTAGAGGACATCACCATGTGACAAGAAAGCTAAGGAACCTAAAGATTGTCAGCCAGCCTGAAAGCTATTGACCATGGGAGAATGCAAGCTTCCCAGCCTCTGAAACTGAGGCAATAAATTTCCATTGTTTAAGCCAACCCATTGTGTGGTATTTGTTATAGCAGCACAAAAACTAAGGCAGTAATTTTATGGATTCTGAAATCTAGTTTAACTACACTAAACTTCCAAAAATGGAAAAATGAACCAAAATGAATCCTACAAAATAATGCTGGAATGGAGATAATATTTGTAAATACATGTAAGCAACACCCCATCCCCTGAAAAACAAATGTTAGAGGTGAAACTTTTCTTCTTCGAATGGACTTTTTGCCAATCACATTTCAAGGCAGGATCAGTGATAACCTAATCAGGTCTGATAAAAAAGGTCAACCAAATTATTTGAAATTATGAAATTATTAATAAAGCTATTTTAAATACTGATTTATGTACACTATTGTTAATAATGAACCTCATTCCAAGTGTATATTGTGCCTTGAAATGTTAGCTAATAATCATAATGCAAAATGCATAGTTTTTAAAGAAATGGAATTCGTATCTAGATTTTCATCATGCATTATTTGGCTCTATCAGAGGAGTAATGTGCCCAAGTGAAAGACAATATTTCTTAGCCTCCCTTTGAAAAGGAGGTCAATCAATAAGCTATAATCAAGAGTCATGAAATGGAGATGCTTTGGGTGAGCTTCTAAATGAAAAGTGATGCAGCAGCAAGGTAAACCCATTAAATGCATCCATTATCACTCATCATGCAGCTCTGAGGGCTGGAGCTCCAGCAGCTATCTTGTGACCTTGGTCATGGAAGCCAGATAGTAAAGATAGCAAACAGAAAGTTTAAAGTTGCCTGGGTTCCTGAAACATAGAAGATTCACATACAAGATCTGAAGTAGTGACTTCAGACACACACACACACAAACACACACACACACACATATATGTATGTATGTATATATTTATGTGAATCAATGAACCCTTTAATTTGTTTAAGAGAATGTAGTGAGGTCTTGTTTATTAGCAGCTGAGTGTAATTCCTAACTGACTATTAACCTTACCTATAAAATGGATCATTGTGTAGTAGAGCACTGAGACAAAGAGCACATTATCCAATAGTTATCTAAGTTAAGACATTTTTGTCCAAGCACCACATTTGGTATAATAATATGCAAATAACTATTTGGTAACATCCTTTAAATTAGTGTTTATACAAGACCATGCAAAGTATAATTTTAATGTTAGTGTACTGTACTTTTCCCAAATTACCAATCATTAAGGGCCTAATAAAATGGTTGTACACTTACCGAGTCTCTACCATGGATCGGGCCAGGACCAGGACAGGGTGAGTATGTAAAATTTAAGAAGACCAAGAAAAATAATATTTTAGTGAAATTTAAAATATCAAACCATCAAACTATGGTTCACAGTCTAGATGTGTTTTTGTAAATAAAGTTTTGGGCTATGGGTTAGGCAGTAAGGAAAAATAAACTGTTCCTAAATTTTGAATCTCCGAATCTGAAGGTAGAATCTGACAAGTGTCCTGCCAATTTGCTTATGTTGTGAAAAAGGCCATGAAATGGTAAAAAGAAGGCAATGGGAAATCACAGCACTCAGTTAAGGAGAGTCAAGGTCTCTAGAGGGGGTGACATCTGAGCAAGGGGAGAAAAGGCATTGTAGACAGGGGACATTGCCAGAGAGCATGAAACCAAAGGTATATTTGGGGAAGTGCAGTTAGTTGAGTATGACTGGATCATAAAAAGTAAAGGAAGCAGGAGCCTGGATTGAGGCTGAAGAAGTAAATATGAGAGTCCAGAAGGTTATCCTATAGAGTTTATGTCTTATCCAAGAGGCAATAAAGATTGAAAAATTTAAAACAGGGAATAGCAAAAACAAATTTAAAAAGATCTCTCTGGCAGGAGAGTATAGAATGAATTATTGAGGGGTAAGAGTAGGCAAGACAACTGGTGAAAAGACTTTTGCAGTAATCCAGGCAAATGATGATTAGGTTCTTCATTAGGGCTGCAGTGGTGAAGTTGGAGAAGAGGATAAGGATTGCAAGGTATCAAGAAGGTAAGATCAATAACCTGGAAACCTGTTGAGGGCCAAGTGTAAGAATGAGGAAGAGGTGGCTCTGAGGATGCTGGCCAGGGTAACTTGAGACACATTAGCCAGTTAGGTGGGCAGGTTAGTGAGATGAGGAAGATGGTGAGTTGTTGACACCCATGGTGGTCCTATAGTTAGATTATGTTGATCTAGATCTGAAGGGGGAGGCTGGGGATAAATGTTTGGGATGTGGTTCAACAAATTAATTAGGAAGGCCAAGATATCAAGGGCTCTCATGGTCAGACCATGTGTAGACTTGGCTAGGCCCTCATACCAGCTATTTAATCAAACACTAATCTAGGTGTCGCTGTGAAAGTATTTGTAGATGTGATTAACATCCACAAGTAATTGACTTTAAGTAAAGGAGATTACCTTCAGAAATGTGGCCTCATGCAATTAGTTTAAGGCCTTAACAGTGAAAATAAGATTCCTGGGGAAGAGTCTCAAGACTGCAGCACAGAAGCCAGTGTAGCTGTGGTTGAGCTTGCACTTCACATATATGAGGTCCCAGGTTCAATCCCCGGAGTCTCAAGTCTGCCAGCCTGCCCTGTAGATTTTAGGCTTGTCAGTCCCCAAAATTGTGTGAGCCAATTCCTTAAAATAAATCTCTTATAGGTTATATTTTTCTGGAGAACCTTGACTGATACAGGGGCTTTAGGGCCAAATGAGAATTATAAAAGCCAACTGGAAGGCTTTGGAAAAGACTGTTTAGAATGAGAAGAAAATTATGTTGAGAATAGATCCCCAAATAATATTAACTTTAAAGAAAGAATAGATAAAATGTGAAGGACTGAGACAAAAGCATCAGAAGAGAGGTAGGAAGAAAACCAGGGAAGATGGAGACAATTGATGAGAGTAGTTGCAAAAGGGAGGGAGTACAAAAATGATAAAGGTTGCAGAAAGTCAAATAAGTAAAGAATGGGAAGTATCCATTCCTTTGGCACATGCAGGTAGGTAATTGTGGGAATTGTGCTAATTAGAAAAGGGTGTAGACTCCATGATGGGTAGAAGAAGAAATGCTTGTTTGTTATGTTTTGTTAATAATTGCTCACATCTATAGATTGTCAACAAAGGCAAATGAGAAAGAGAAAGTGAATAAGAAATAGAAAGGAGTAATTGAGATTATGAAGCAAATAATGAAGGGACACAATTCAGAGAAAAAGTAGAAGGATTATTCATCAGGTTAAGGAGGACACTTCTACTAAAAGATGAAGAAAAGAGGTAAATATCTATTTTGGCAATATTACTTTCTGAATTTTCTTTGCTCTTTCCTGTTTCGATTGCTCAGTCTTTCTTGGATTATCTTTCTATACTCAGTCTTAATTTACCTTTGGACTTTCCTATGTTAGCAAATTGTACCAGGACAAAAATCCAGAAATATTTCTTCATTTGTACTTTTCCCTTTCCTCCCATATGAAACCTGGCAATATATCCTTCAGGGCTACCTTTAAAATAAATTTTGGATTAAATTACTCCTTACTCCCTCTGCTACCACCAACCCAATTTAGGTGGTCTATCCCCAGCACTCTTGCTAAAGTGCCCTAATGGATAGAATGAATATAAAGTTAATTTCTAAAATGAAGCAAAACATTTTTGAGATTGACATAGGGTGCTATTTATAATTTCAGAGAACATTAGACAAAACTCAAATTCCCAAAACAAATGATCATGCTAGTTAGTAATGGATGCCCCTGTTTCCACTCATATCTCTGTACAGTCCATTCATCATATGGCTGCCAGAGTGAAGAGTGGTCAAAGGGTGCCACTCCCCCCATCCCCCCAGCTTCAAACTTCCTAGGGGCTTCAGTTAGACATAGAATTAAAAGCAAATTCTGGCCAATAGCCTACAAGACCTTGCATGACCTGCTTACCTCTCCCAACTCATCTCAGAACCCACATCTCCTCTTTATTGCCTTCTTTGGTCTCTTGCTTCTTTTGCGTGCCTTAAACATACAAAACTCGTTTCCACCTTAGGGCTTTTGCATTTGTTCTTCCTTCTGCGTAACATATGTTTTCTCAGGCTCTTCCTATGGGTAGTTGTCCCTGAGAAGTTATGTCCAAGTCCAAGCTCTGAGGTCCACCTCCTCAGAATGTTCCTCCTTCACCACACAGTATAGCACATTTCTTACCTCCCATTCACTTTTTACCTCACCATTCATTTCCTTTACAGCTCTTGGCATAACTTGTTATTACTTAATTATGTTTACTTCTTTGTATTTGCCTTCCCTCACCAAAAGGTAAGTTCCATGAGGCTAAGAATCCTGTATGTTTCATTTATCATTTTGTTCCAGTGCCTAATATAGTATCTACAGGAAATAAAAATCCACCATATATTTTTTTAATGAATGGATAGGTGCATGCAGATAATTATATCACTGATACAGCAATTAAATCAAGAAGATGAGATAGTCCACTCTATTTTACCTGAGGATAAAAGGATAAGAAAAGGTTAGAAAGGAAAATGAATCTATTAAATTTATGTGGAATGGTGCAAAGATGGATGTAGAAAGTTCAGAAACAGGTAGACACATTTTGCAGCCACATGATTAATGACAAAGGTAAACACTATGGTATAACAGGGGGAAAGAACTGTTGTTTTACTAAATCATGTTGGGTCACCTAAATCCATGTTAAAAAACAAAACAAAACTGTGACCCTGATCTTACAACATACAAAAAATCAGTATCAGATGGATTGAAGATATAAATGTGAAGGGAAAATCATAAAAATTTTAGATGAAAGCATGTGATAACATCTTCATTACCTTGAAGAATGCAAACATTTCTTATTGGGTACATAAAAATTTTAACACAGACTGCATTGGAATTACAAGCTTGGGTTCATAAAAAATGCCATGAAGAAACTCTTAAGATATTCTCAGAGTGGAAGAAAATACTTACAATGTGTTAGGTCTTACATGTATCCAGGATACATTAAAAAGACCTCAGATCAGTAAGAACAAGATAAACAACTTAGTAGAAAGTGTATAGGCAAAAGACTTGAATAGACACATCCCAGGAGGGGATATTCCAATAAAATTATGAAAAAGTGATCAATTATAGTCATTGTCTTGGTTTGCTAGGGTTGCAGTAACAACATGCCACTAGTTGGCTTAAACAACAGAAGTTTATCTCGTGTTTCTGGAGGCTAGAGGTCCCAAATCAAGGCATTGGCAGGACCCTGCTTCTTCTTGAGTCAGTAGGGCTCTGGCGGTGACTGGCAATCCACCATGTTCCTCGGCCTGTGGCATAACTCTTTCTCTGCCTCGATCACATGACCATCTCTCTCTGTGCCTCTGTCTTACTAAACTGCATCCAAATTTCCTTTGCTTATAAGGACACCAGTCTTATTGTATTAAGATCCCCTCCCAATCCAGTTTGGCCTCATCTTATCTAATAACACCTTCAAAGATCCTAGTTACAAAGAAGTTGCTGTTCACAGGACTGAGGGTTAGGACTTCAACATGTCTTTCAGGGGGACACAATTCAATCCATAGGAGTCACCAGGGAAATTAAAATTAAAATTAAAATGTGACGAGTTTTAATGCAAATTAAAGATTAATTGTTGTGCTACAATACACCCTCCAGAAGAGCTAAGATGAAAAAGACAAAAAACACTAGGTATTCACTGAATAAAGTGTAGATTGGTACACCACTTTGGAAAGTGGTTTGTCACCATGCAATATAGCTGATCATATGCAGAGCACATGGTATAACAATTGTTCTCTTAGGTATACACCCATCAGAAATATACAATTCTGTTCATCTAAAGACATATTCTAGAATTTTCATAGGGAATACTATTTTTAATACTCCCAAGCTAGAAACATCCTTAACACCTTTCTGTAGTAAAATGGACAAATATATTATGGTGAGTTCATAAATTGAAATACCATACAGCATTAAGAATTACAAAGGTTGACACAACTATATTGATGAAAGTTAGTTTTGAACTAAAGAAGCCAGAGACAAAATAGCATATACTGTCTGAGATAAAGTTATAATAATAAAAGAAGGAAAGAAAATGTGAAATTAACCTGTACTGTTTGAAGTCAGGTAGGTTGAGGAGCAAAGAGGGCTTCTGGATTGTCAGTAATGTTTGGATTCTTGGTTAAAGTGCTGGCTTCACAGGCATATTAAATTGCTGAAAATACATCAAGCTGTAAGCTTTTCTGTACTTTTTCTTATATCACATTATTCTTCAATTAAAAAGTAATTTAAAAAATTAGGTGTATGTGGCAGGGTACGAGGATTGAGACTACTTGAAGTAGCTGACATTTGCAATTGTAAAAGGGAGCTAAAAGGAAAGATTGCCAAGCGGGTAAGGTGCCAAGGTGAGGCTGGAGACTTGGAATTTATTGCTTTCCAATGTGCACAGCCATGGGATTGTCTCCAATGTCATTTCAGCAGCTCTGGTTGAAGAGTATAGGAGATGGGACATTACAGATTCAGGTTGGAGACTTTCACAGGGCACTTTGGCAGAAGGTTAAAGGGGCAAAGTATTCAATGTTATTGACAAATATAGTCATGTTAGTGGACTTAGACTGGATAGGAAGAAAGAGAGGCTGTTGATGGGTTGAGGAAAGATAGGAAGTTAAGTCTAGAGGTTTTTACTGGATTGAATTATTGTTATAGTAAGAGTAAATAAGTGATAGGTGGTAATGCAAATGGAAATGTACAGCTAAAAAGTTCAGAAATGGAGCAGTTTTACATGATTATAAGGTCCAGGGTGGTGCTATGGATTTGAGGGGCTAGAACCAGGTGGATATGAAAGTGACTGGAGTTGAAAAGCTCAAACACTACCAATCAATTGAGCTAGTCATGTGCATGAACATTGCACTAAGAAAAATGGAAGGAATTTGAATGGAGGAGAGGACCATGGGTATAGCATTGCATTCTCTTATAAATGTAGAGAAATGACCACAAGGCCCTACAACTCTGGGTTGTAGATCCAAATGACCAGATAGGGAAGGAGGCAGGCTATGCACGAGAGGAAGGAGAGGTAAGAGCTCTGATGTGCTCAGTGCCAGAATGGGGTTCAGCTGGGGACTAGCAGAGTGCCAAGGCCATTCCTGTGGCTGCACTACCATTTCAGAGGAGTGGAATGTTAGTGGAAGAGGAAAAGATGGTTTTTAGCCAAAGCAAAGGAGTGGGAGTATAAGTGGAAGATACACTTTGGGCTCCGATTATGCACGACAAGGATGTTAAGCATGGTGGAACTGCTTACCTCAGTTTCCGTGTAATTCTACCATTTAGTCGTTTCAGCATTTCTCCGGGGCCAGGTTCCAGGTGGGTCAGATAATCCATGAGGCAGGTAGATGGATGGACTGTTCTTCAGGATCCCAAAAGAATGTCAGTGAGAATTCCTTATGATGCCACTAGAGAAATTCTAGGCTACATTTAGAAGGGGCAGATGATTCAGTTCTTGGGGCTTAAGCCTTCTTTGTACATTGTAGCAAATTCTGGTGGGTGGGAAAATTTGAACTTTTTTTGGAAGTAGCCAGAGAATTGTAAACTAGTGTTTAGAGTCACGGTGCTAGGTATGTGATTTCTGATTCCCTGTTGAGATGAAAGCTGGCAGCCAGGAGAAGCAGCCTTCCCTAAAACTGGAGCAAAATGCAAGCAGGGAATCCACCCTGGGCTGTGCTGAAGAAGAGAAAGCAAACAAGGTAGAAGCCAGGCTAGGTCTGAGGCAACAGTCCATATTTCTCCCAGAAGGGCGGTTTACTTGTTTCTGGGGCTGATGGAATTTCCTTGGCAACCCTTACACATTGCTGCCCATTGTTTTCTTAAAGACCTTGACCAGCACCCTGGGAGTGTAAAGACGTGAGCTACTCCCAGGGACAAAATCATTGCCATTTCTGTGCTCTAAAGAATGCTCTGAATCAGACTTGGGATTTCACGTTATGTCTCTTCAGAGTGAATGGAAGATGAATTTCCTAAATTCCCAGGTGATTGCAGTTCTATTAGTTCACCATGCTAGAGGCCAGACAGCAAGACATTTGGCCACATCTGGATGCCCCATAACAAAAGCCTTCTGGAACCACATGACTAAAATTATGAGGGGCATAGGGGTGAACTGAAGAGTCAAAACAAGGATTTATGAAGACTTATAAAGACAGAAAGCCAATAACCACCTACTTAAGAGTAAAGACTCCTGGGAAGACTATGCATCTTTATAGGGCTCAGGAGAAACTTTGTCCAGGAGATAAGATGTTAAAATGGGCTGGGAAGGGAGGTGATACATGAAAAAACAGTAAAGAATGACTGGCATACAGAGTGTAAAAAGAAAATGAAAAGCAATATCTTTGGAAAATACTGTCATTATTTTCTAAGGAAAAAGCATACATATTTCATTAAGTTGGGATTCCAAAATTCTGACTATGCACAAATCATAGAATAATGGTGCAAGAAATTATGGACTTGGTTCTAAAAAAACTTTGCAGTCTTAGTTGTTTCTTGAGAAAAGATTGTGACCAGAAAGGCCACTGAAGCGACTTGCATAAGAAACAAAAGTATTCTGAAGAGACCAGCGAAAATGACTCCTCCCTCCTGGCTGTCTGTGAGGGGCTGGCGTGCACGCTTGTCTCTTTTCCTGCCTTCTAGGACTGCATTTAAATCAGTAAATAAAAATGTAAGTTCAAGCACTTCATCAATTTGAAGTGTTTAATGAGAAGTTCCAGGGTGCTATATCATACTGTGGATGCTGGTTCAACTCCTCCACTCAATTTCTAGCAGCCCAATTTATATTGTGGCAATAGTTTTAGTTTCGAGGTAGCTATGGTGACCTTTTCTAACCCCACGTTAATTATCCTATGCCCCAAGTTTTCAGTTTTGTGTGATGTCTTTCAGGTTTCAAGATAATTATTGTACTTTATCTGTGATATCCAGGAATATTTTATTCCTCGTGCCATAAAAATCATGTAATTGTTTCTTTATCTTTGCTGCTTTTAACATCCACACAGTATCCATCTTTCTAATAGCTAAAAATTAAATGTGACATTGTGTTTTGTATGTGCAAGGAGTTCAGCTACGATTAAGTGGCAAAGACTAGAAAATGCTCCCTTGGCGAAACCACTAACAAAGCATTATTTGGCTTTTCAGCGTAGAAAACAAATGTTGCATTTTATTCCTTTCCATCATCACCCTTAGAATTGCATCGTCTTGCAGTAGCATCAAGAATAATGCAAGGTCATTTCTAAAGTGCTTGCTTTTCTTAGCTTTGTTCACCTTTCCTCTTATGGAGGGAGGTTGTGTGCCTGAATTGTGACCCAAGTGTCTCCAATGTGCCCAGAACCTCCCCTCTAATTACTCAGGTGGACTTATACAAATGGAATAAATGCACAAAAGTTTGTGGTTTCTGTAAGTGCATCCATTGTTGGAATTTTCATTATCCCTACCATTTAAAGGCTATGTGCTTTTTAAGTTAGGTAGCACTTTCTAAGTCAGAAGCAAAATGAAAGCATTGAAAACTTAATTTCAAATAGAAGCTGTTGAACCACTCTCTCCTTACCCTAACTTTAAAGAATACACTTAATAATTACATTTTCCACTCTCTGGACTTCCTTCCCTTACTATGTTACATAGATAATGGATCTTTTCCCTTTACATAGATTGCAGGCTCCAAATTCATGTTCTACCATGTTAGCCGGCTCTTTGAAAACCCAACTGAACCATAAACCTGGGTCTAGGTAAGTTTTCATCTTAATTAACCTGTGAAATCTGTTTTTTGAAAACAAAATTCATCCCTTCATTTGCATTTTAATTACAGGGGGCACAGAATGTCAAGTTTTAATTGGCTCAAGAGAACTATATACAACAAAGCCTAATGCTAAATGGAGCAGAGTGCTTTGCAAGGACCAGCGGGTCTCGTTAAGATTAGGGCTACCATAAATGGAAAAGGTTTACCCTCTTTCAGACTGTCTAATATCTCAAAATCGATACAGAAAAGCCTCAGATTCCTTGATCTTACAAAAGAATGTCACAGATGATTTCTCCAGATGATTCTTTTTTTTTTTTCTTTTTTTTTTTTATTATGGGTAAAAATAAAAATTCTCACAATACATACAAACATTTGCAAAATGATATATAAATATATGTGCATATATGTGTATTTGCTTACAAAAATGTTATTTATATATATATATATATATATACATATATTTTAAGAGGTGCTTAGATTACCTAAAATATTACACGGAACCCACTGGGATTCCCATGTTGCCCACCTCCCACACCTCCCACCACATCCCACACAAACATCTCCCACAGTGTGGCCCACCAACCTCAATGAACTTACACATCCTGGAGCCTTGCCACCAACCATAGACCACAGTTCACACTGTAGACCACACTCTCTCCCACTCAGTTCTGAGTGGTGTGTGCTGATTTAAAATGGCCTACATCCATTGCCACAACAGATGATTCTTAATATGCTGCATTTACTAGTTATTATTTCTGCACGGATACAGTACCTACTAGCCCTTAAGCAGCTAATGTTGTTGGGACAAATCCAGCAGCATTATTATGAATCTTTGCAGAGTAGTGGTTGAATGAAAAGTCCCTAAAATCACCTAAAGCCTTATGATTCTAAGGAGTTCCAAATCTTCTTAAGTATTTGTTATGTAAACAATATTGTTAAGTCAAAAAACATTCTGAAGGTCGTTATACTTCAGGGGTAAATGCTCAACTCCTTCCCCTCTCTTGTTCTCATTTCTCTGGGGTTTTTTTTCTTTCTTTCTTTTTTATTCATTATTCTTAATAGCCAGTAGCTTTTTCAGAACCTACTGGAGTGAATCCATCTTTTCACTGGGTTCTGACAGGTAGGGAGGCCTAAAAAATGCAAAACCCTAACCATAAAGCATCTGAGGAAAATATATCATAGATTTCCTTCCGAATGCGTTCTCCAGCTTGAAGAGCCCAGAGTAAAACACTTCAAGCAAGGCTTGGGAGCTTACATATATTCAGCTGAAGACAGCTCCCCTCCCCTGTACTCCCAGCGCATTTCGCTGAAGCTTTTAAGTTGGAAGTCAGTATGACATTCTGACACAAATATGCTGTTTTAATATTTGACTCAGAATTTAGTCTTGTACTCTGCCACCATTAAACATTTGAAGTATTTACGGGATGTCAAATGAAAAAAGATCATATGTTTTTAATGATCTTTAGAAATGTGACCATTTGTTTTTAATGCTGGATTATTTGAGGGGAGCTGGATTTAAATGAGCACTACTTCTCATATTTCAGTTTCTTTTCAACCTGTATCTCTTTTATGTTAGACACCTTCAGTGATTTCAGAAGAAACTCCTTAAGTTGTAATAACATTCAGGGAAAAGGAAAACAATATTAGTGTTGAGATGGAAAATTTTTTCCAAAACAGGAAATCTTTGCCTTTTCCCCTCCACAGTCCTAGATATCGGTCCAACTTGACAGATCCTTACCATAAGCATTTGATTACTTTCCTGTCACAATATTTCTTAATGGTAACTCTTATATTAGCACTTTAAACTGCTTTGATTTAGGGACTATAATAATGAGAACAGTTTTGAAATAGAGATATTACTTGGACAATCCTCCAAATCAATGCAAACATTCCTTGGCAATAAGTTCAGTGATAACTCATAGCCCTCTAGAAATACGGTCCTGAGATTTCAGTTTTTCAATACAGTAAGTGAAAAAACCCAATTACAAATTAAATATCCACACATTGGTCAACAGATTGAGTTTAGATGACCACCAGGGGGAGCAAGTTACTGGTCAAAGGAAGTAATCACAGTTTCAAACTTTTAATAGAAAACCTTTCTTTAGAGGGCAAAATTGCATCACAATTTGCAAGAATAAAAGCAAAGCAACATGACTCAAAACTAACAGAAACTTATAAATCTCCAAAATAATAGCTTATTAAAATCCAATTGCTTCACTTTGGTTTCTGGAGTAAGTAGTTATGTGAATACCATCTAGTCGGTGTTTTGTTTTGTTTTTTCCTTATAAATTTCTTCTAGTGAGGCATCCTATCCTCCACAGTGCCTATGATCTGCAGGCTGACAGCACTTTGGAAGATGCAAAATACTCTACAAAATTAATGACATGATAGATAACGCCCATATAAGTATGGATAGACAACAAAAATCTGACTGTAGAGAGGGTCTGCATGCTCTTAAAATATGCAATTTATTTTAAATATAGGAGAACATTTTTTCTGAATATATGTTCTGGCTGTGTAAATAATATGAGAAGATGTAAAATAAAAATGAACACAGCCCTCAAAGATTTTACACCAAAATTAGGTGGTAAGAACTTATAAAAAGGAAACAGTAATTTCTAGACAACCTGTAAGCAAGTACTTAAATCCTAAAACAGAGATATTCAAGAAATTTTTCATGATACAAGAAAGTTTGTTCATAATGAAATTTAGCAACTGTTTACAAATCCATGTCATGTTAAACTACATAATTTGATCTGTTGTGTGTCATTTTGAATATTTCACACTGATGTTGAACAAAATAATATCCTATATTTTTGATGTTGATACAATTCACTGATTTTATTCAGATTTCTCCAGTTTACTTGTACTCATTAGCTTTATGTAATTTTATTACATGGTGGGTTCCTGTTATCAAGCATTATGGTCAAAATACAGGAAAGAATCCCCTGTGTTACCCCTTTAATAATTCCATTCCACCCCACTCCTAACCCTTGGCAGTCACTAATCTGTTCTCCATTTCTATAATTCTGTCACTTAAAGAATGCCAAGTAAATGGAATCATATAGTATGTAACCTTTTGGGATTGTCTTTTTTTCACTCAGCATAATTTTCTGAATTCATCCATGTTGTCTCATGTATCAATAGCTCACTCCTTTTTATTGCTGAGTAGTATTCCATGGTATGGATGTACCACAGTTTATTTAACCACTCACCTACTGAAGGACATCTGCATTGCTTCCATTTTGGGACATTATGACTAATGCTTCTCTTAATATTCATGTACAGGTCTTCCTGGATCTAGGTTTTCATTTCTGGGCATAGATGTTCAAGAGTGTAATAGCTGGACCATATGACAATTGCGTATTTATTTGTAAGAAATTTCCAATTGCTTTCCCAAGTAGCCATAGCCTTTTCCAATCCTATAAACAATGTATGCATGATCTGTTTTTTCTGCATTCTTGCCAGTATTTGGTGTTGTCAATGATTTTTATGTAGGTATGATGGCGTGTGTAGTGATACCTAATTGTGGTTTTAATTTGTGTTTCCCTCATGGTTTAATGATGTAGAACATCTTTTCATGTGTTTATTTTCCAGTTGTATATCCTCTCCATTGAAATGTCTGTTCATTTCTTTAGCCAATTTTCTAATTGGAATGCTTGAGTTTTTTTAATTAATTTTTGTACACAAACACTATATATCCAGTTTTCCTTCTCCTTCCATCCCTTGGTAACCTCGAATCTACTTTCTGTCTCTGAGAATGTGCTAAACCTAGATATCTGATATAAGTAACATTATACAATATCTATCCTTATGTTCCTTGTTCATTTTACTAAGCGTAATGTTTTCAAGGTCCAACTATGTTGCAGCATATCTCAGAACTTATTCCTTCTTATATTAATATTCCATTGTTTGCATATACAACATTTTGCTTATCCATTCATTTGTTGACACTTGGGCTGTTTTCACATTTTGGTTATTGTGAATAATGCTGCTGTGAACATTGGTGTATAATTACCTGCCTGAAACCCTATTTTCCTTTTTGGGGGTATATACCTAAGAGTGGAATTTTGGGGTCATGATGGCAATTCTTTAACTTTTTGAATAATGGCCATTTTGCTTTTCACAGTGGCTGCACCATTTTACATTCCCACCAACAATAGACTTGAATTCCAATTTCTCTATATCCTCTCTAACACATATTTTCTATATTTAAAAAATAATAGCCATGCTTGTGGGTGTGAAGGTATCTCATTGTGTTTTTGATTTGTATTTACCCAATGGCTAATAATGTTAAGCATCTATTAATATGCATGTTGGCCATTTGTATATCTTTTATGGAAATACGTCTGTTGAAGTCATTTGCCCATTTTTAAATTGACTGTTTTTTGTTTTTGTTGTTGTATTGCAATTTTAAAAATATATCCTAGATATTAAGCCCTTATCAGATTATTGTTTGCAACTAATTTATCCCATTCTGTAGGTTATTGTTTCACTTTCTTGATAATGTGCTTTGAGGCACAGAAGTTTTAATTTTTATGAAGTTGATTTTCCTTTTGTTTTTGGGTTTATCATGCTTTTGGTGTCATATATAAGAATTTGTTATCAAAACCCAGGTGTTGAAGATGGGACCCTATTTTATCTCTTATGAATTTTATGGCTTTAGCTCTTATGTTTAGGTTGTTGATCCATTTTGAGTTAATTTTGTATATGGTGTGAGGTAAGGATCCACTTTATTCTTTGGCATATGGATGTCCAATTTTCCCAACACCATTTGTTGAAGAAACTATTATTTTCCTATCACATATACTTGGGACACTCGTTGAAAATCAATTGGTCGTAGATGTATGTATCTATTTCTGGACTTTCTATTCTTTCCTGTTGGCTTATTGGTCTATCCTTATGCCAATAGCACACTGTTTGATTACTGTAGGTTTGTAGGAAGTTCTGAAACCAGGAAGTGTGAGTCCTCCAACATTTTTCTTCTTTTTCAAAATTGATTTGGATATTCATAGCCCCTTGCAGTTCCATATGAATTTGAGGGTTAGCTTTTCTACAAAAAGGAAAAAAAAAGCTGCTGTTAATTTGATAGGGATTGTGTAGAATCTGTAGATTGCTTTGGGTAGTTTTGACATCTTAACAATATTAAGTCTTTCAATCCATGAACACAGGATGCCTTGCCATTTATTTAGGTCTTCTTTAATTTCTTTCAGCAGTGTTTTGTAGTTTTCAGTATACAAGTCTTTTATATCCTTGGTTAGATTTATTCCTAGATAGTTTATTTTTTATTTTTTGGATTTTATTTTAATTGGAATTATTTTCTTATTTGCTCTTGGAATTGTTTCATATACAGTTGTATATAGAAACACAACTGATGTTTGTATGTTGATCTTGTACTCTCCTACTTTTCTGAATGTTTATTAGCTCTTAATAGTTTTCTTGTGGTTACTTTGTGATTCTCTCTCTCTAAGATCATGTCATCTGCAAATAGAGATAGTTTTGCTTCCTCTTTTCCAAATAAAATGCCTTTTATTTCTTTTTCTTGCCTAATTATTCTGGCTAAAACTTCTAGTACAATATTGAATAACAACAGTGATAGTGGTTATCCTTGTCTTGTTCATGATTTTAGGGGATCTTAGTCTCTCACCACTGAATATGATGTTAGCTGTGGGTTTTCAAAATGGTCTTTATAATTATGAGAAAGTTCCCTTCTATTCCTAATTTTCTGAATGTTTTTTCATCATAAAAAGGTGATGGATTTTATCAAATTTCTTTTCTGCATTTAATGGGATGTGTGTGAGTTTTTTCCCTTTGTTCTATTCATGTAGTATATTACATTGATTTTTGTTTGTTGACCCACCCCTTCATTCCTGGGGTAAGTCTCACTTGGTCATGGTGTATATTCATTTTAATAAGCTGTTAGATTCAGTTTGCTAGTATTTTTTTTTTTTTTAAGGTTTTTTGCATTATAGTTGTAGGAAAATTAGTCTGTAAGTTTATTTATTTATTTATTTTGATTCTGTATCAGGCTTTGGTATCTGGGTTATACCGGCTTAATAGAATGAATTAGGAAGTACTCACTCCTCTTGAATTTTTTGGAAGTATTTGAGCAAGATTGGTATTAATTCTTATTTAAATGTTTGTTAAAACTCACCATTGAGGCCATGTGCTCCTGGATTTTCCTTTTTTAGAAAGAATTTTGATTTTTTATTCTATTGCTGTACTTATAGGTTAGTTGAGATTTTTTATTCATTTTGGAGTAGGTTTGGTAATTTGTGTGTTTCTAGGAATTTTTCTATTTAATCTATGTTAAATGATTTTTGGCATACATTTGTTCATAGTAGTCACTTATAATCAATTCCTTTTATTCTTGTGATCATTTTCATTTCTAATTTTGGTTGTTTGTGCCTTTTCTCCTCTTTTCTTTGTTAGTCTATCTAACAGTTTAGAATTTTACTGATTTTTCAAAGAACAAAATTTTTGCTTTGTTGATACTCTCAATTGTTTTTGTATTTTCTGCTTCATTTATCCCCACTCCAATCTTTTATTTCCTTCTCTCTGCTTTGGATTTAATGTGAAGAAGTTAGGATATTGAATTGAGATATGTTTTCCTTTAGTATGAGCAGCTTAGCTATAAATTTCACTCAGCACTGCCTTGGTCACATCCCTTAAGTTTGGTTTTATTTTGTTTTTGTTTTTATGCATCTCTAACTGTTTTCTAATTTCCCTTGTGACTTCTTTTAACCCATTGGTTGTTTAAGGCTGTGCTGTTTAATTTCCACATATTTGTTAAAATTTCCATTTTCCTTCTGTTATTGATTTCTAGCTCCTTTACTTTGTGGTAGAAGAAATTACTTAGTATGATTTCAAAATTGTAAAATTTATTGAAACTTGTGTTATATACATATCATCCATTCAGGAGAATGATCCACTTGCACTTGAAAAGAATGTGTATTTGCTGTTGTTGAGTGAAGTGTCCTATATATGCATGTTAGGGTTAGTTGGTTTATACTGTTGTTCAAATCCCCTGTTTCCTTGTTGACGTTCTGTCTAGATTCTATTCAGTGTTGCAAGTGGTATTTGTAAATCTCCAACTATTAAGGTAGACCTATTTCTCCGTTCAATTCTGTCAAAGCTTGTTGCACATTTTTTGGGTCTCTTGTTAGGTTTATAATTGTTATATATTCTTGTCAAGTTGACCCTTTTTATCAATATATAATATATATATTTTATCAATATATTATATATATAATATCCTTCCTTTTCTCTTAGAGCAGTTTTTTATATAAAACTGATATTAGTATGCTATCCAACCTCTCTTTAGGTTTTTATTTGCATGGAATATTTTTTCCATTCTTTCACTTTCAACTCATTTGTGTCTTTGGATCTATTATGAGTCATTTTTAAACAGTGGATAATGCTTCTTTATTCATTACGCCAGTCTCTGCCTTTCAATTGTGGAGTTTATTCCTCTTACAGTTAAGGTAATTACTGACAAAGCAAGACTTACGTCTACATTTTCAGTAATTGTTTTGTATATCATACCTTTTTTTAACTCACCATTCTTCAATTGCTGACTTCCTTTTTGTTTGGATGATTTTTAGTTATGAGTCATTTTAATTATGTCTCATTTCCTTTTGTGTCGATTTTTTAGATGTTTTTTTACTGTGGTATTGTGGAGATTACATTTAAAATCTGAACTCTATTACACTTTAGTTTGTATTGATACCTACTTAACTTCAACAGCCTACACATTCTTTTCCTATATGCCCTTTCTCTCCCTTTTATCTTGTTCTTATCACACAGTACATATTTTTACATTCCACACGCTGTAACAAAGATTTATGATTGAATTTTGTGTATTTTGATTTTAAGCCAATTAAGAAATAAAAGTTGCCATTGCAAGGAAAAATGCAATAATATTGCCATTTGTATTTACAAATACAGTTACCAATATTGTAGGCATAGCTATTTATTATGTATGGGGTATATAATAGAAAACAAAATTATTTTGTCTGCCTTCCACTGTATCTATGGAAGAAAGAGAATATTTACCAAATAATCATCAAATATAGCACCCAAGAAGGTAAAATGACAAAGTTGCAATGGGAGAGTATAATAGGAATTCTAACTTTTGTTAAGAACTTAAGGAAGTCTTCTCAGAGACATTTGTGCTGTGGCAGATACTATGAATTAGCCAAAAATATCATGGGAACTATGAGCTAGAGGAAGGGAGACTGTGCAGAGAGAAGACTTGACTTGGTTAAGGAAATGAGGAATGACTGCTTGGTCTGAAGTTGATTGATCAAGGTCAGTGAAGGTCAAGGTGGAAGAGCATCGGTCTTAAAAGCCACATGGAAGATTTTAGCTATTAATCCAAATACAGTGGGGCACAGAAGGGCTTTATGCCAGAGTGACATGATACAGATTGTTTTGAGAAGGTAACATTGGCATACACATGGAGAAAGAAATGGCCTGGGAATAAAGGGGAAACAGGAAGAGCAATTAAGAGAATGTTGTGGTAATCCAGGTGAGAGATGATGACGCTTGAATGAGGGTGGTGAAATGAAGTGAAAATCAAGAGTGAAAGTGAAAATAATATATATTTGTAAGTAGAATCATGACTTAGTAATGGATTGAACGCAGAAAATGAGGGAAAGAGAAATTACAAGGCTGGGAAATACCCCTTAATGATACATGGAAGTCTGGGAAGAAACAGACTTTGCAGAAGGAAAACTAACAATTCAATTTTTCAAACATTTGAATGTGTACAGTCTGAAGTATTTGTGGGCCATGCAAATGTAGATGTCAAATTACTTGGGCATATGAGACTTTACCATTCTGTCTATGGGTGTGAAATAGGCAAAATGACTGGCCTGGAGATATAAAACTGCAAGTCATTGCCATCAGGGGGCAATTGAAAGCATGGCAGTTGACAAGATAATTAGAAGGAGAGTATAGAGTGAAAACCAAAGGGTGCCCAATACTGAACACTGAGGATTCTGATTATTTAAGTATTCAGAATACACTAGAAGCTTGCCACAGAAATTGAGAAGAAAGTGACATCAAGACAAGGGAAAATATAGAACTATGATTATGTGACATCCAAAAGAAAAGATTATTGAGATGCTAAAATTTTGTTGCATGTTTTGGAAGGTTTCATTTTAAATGAGATAACCATACCCTAGGAAGTAGCAATTATGATTGAATACAATGGCTATATTTAAAATTGCTCTTTAAAATCGAGGCTATTGTTGACTGCATTTTCATAGGGAACTAACAATTTTACCAATGCCCTTTAATGATTATTTATGAAAACGTGGACTGTATAAGTATTTCAAGGCAATACTCTATTATACATCATTCTATTATTTAGAAAATAAAATGAATAAAGTACATGTACTTTAGGTCAATGCACTTTGGTTGCATACTACTTGAAGAACGGTCAAGATTTGAGTGGTTATAATGGCTTTGGGTACTGTGCAATTTTCCTAAATAACCATTGGGAATGCAAGCTGCCAGTAGTTTATTTTTCTGCTATTCCTAGATGGCTCATACTCTCATGTAGTTGGCCATAGCCATTTCTTTTTGTTGTTAAAATCATGCTTCTTTTCTCACTTTGTTTGCTGTAATTTGTTTGCTAGTAACTCTAGTTGTTAGCATATTTTTTACTCCAGCTATACATTTTACTGTTATAGGCATTCTCAAGTTCAGATAATGTTCCCAACTGTTCACATATGCTACTTCTGTCAAGTATCTTAGATAAAGTCTCTTAGGAGTTAGCTTTGAGGACATTCCAATGATCTGCCTTGTTATAACCCAGAACACTGCTTACATAAGCTGATATCCCCCTACCCAGGTGCCCTCCTCACTCAAATGAGGTTACTACCTCCATTCATGTCAGTCACATCCATGGAATTATCTTCCTCTTTATGCCAAATAAATATAGAATATAGCCAATATTTTAGTCCCTGTATTCCAGGCCACAGATATCTACCTCAGTGTTTCCTCTGTACTTTTTTCTCTAGTAGCCTAAGGACACCTGCTGTGCAACTTTAGTATATGAAGTTCATAAGAAGGCTGTGCAGAAAATTCCATCACCACATGCCTCCAGATAAGCTTTACAATTTAATCAATTTATCAAAAATACTTTTTAATACGGCCTGTTTACTGTTTAATCATGATGGATTATGGCTGCAGGTAAAAGCAAAAGAACTGGGAAACATTACCAATTTAATATTTCCTCTCTACTCAGTAGTGGATATGCTTAATATCTGATCCAGTCAATGAAACACTTAACAATTGTGCAGTTTAATTTTGATATTATACTAGATCAAATAGAATTATTGATTTTAATTGGGATTTTCTCCTCAAATTGGAGTAATTTTGCCCTCGCAAGTTTTTTTTTCTTTTTCTTTAGATAAAAAATTATTTAAGATGCCATCTCTGCTGTCAGACAAAACACTGTGAAGAACAATGTTATGTTGGTTTTAACCACAAAGCTTTCCAGACATCTAAGGAAGAAGCCTTTTGTCCTGACAGATAGTGAGGTCCTAAAATCAAGTTTACAGAAAATGCAAACCTTGCATTTAATCTAAAATAAAGAATTGTAAAGCCATTCGGATTTACCTACTTGGCCCAAATCAGGTGGATTAAAAGCTACTTCCTTTATCTTGTAAATATTGCCAAGAAAATTATATAAACATACACTTTGATGTTGCATTTGGACTATAAATAAACTTCCTAATATAATGACCTGTTCACTTAAAGTGTCTCCTGCAAAACCTTGTTGTTTATGGCTTTCTTGGTAGGTTTTTTGTTCCCAAGGTATCCTCTTAATGGCCAATGTACCTGAAAGGGGTGGATGGGGAAGAGGCTTGGACTAAAAGTCCAGACCTGGCTCATGAACTGGATTATAAGAGATCTTTCTATGAATTCATAACACAGTTGATTATTTTATATTTCAGAAGCAGCTCTTTGCAACTATGATACTTAGAGAATGAGGCCAGTACATGGCATTTATAACAGCCGATGTGTTGAGTAGTGACATAAGACAGTCTCTCCACAGCATCTGAGATACAAGGACAATCGTTAACATAAAACACACCTTTTTGACTAGATCAATTACTCTTCAGCACAGCCTTTCTCTACCAATGTTTTGTGGCCAGGAAGTTCAGGTATATTCTTCAAAATGTTTACAGGTCCTCCTGAGAGAGATTCATTATATATGTGACTATGTAAAAACTCCACTTGAGTTGGAATTAACAGGACCAGCTAGTGAGTGAACTTCTGAAAAAATTTTCACTTTGGACAGAAAAATAATTATCAGTTGAAAAGATTTCTCTGTAGGCTAAGCTAGCTTTCTACTTGTGCTGCTACTGAAGTTACTGGAATTGAAAACATCATTGAGATGCTTTTGAGAAAAATGCCTTGAGTTTAGATCCAATTTACTGATACCCTATAACTAATCTGTTATACAGTACATTTTCAAAGACTGAAAGCACTCTGGCCTGGTTATCATTGATATTGAAATAGAAAATAACTAGAGTCGACAAGCTCTGTTATGCATAAAGAGAAAGAGAACTGAAGAAGACACTGCATTTTATTAAATAAAAGCTAAAAGTACATTCTAATTCTTTTGTTATTTTTGTATTTTTTACAATTTTTTGTAAGTCATGTCCTTTTTGCAAGCTCTGTTTAATTCTTAAAACTTTTAAAATTGCCTTTCTAAAATCAGCATATAAATTATAAATAAACTGAAAATTAGAAGATGGTCATCAATTGTTCACATTTACGGATTTGCCTTCTGGTATTTTTTGTTTTTGTTGCTGTGGTACAAGAGCAGTTTCAATAATATACTGTTATAATTTTGCATGCTGCTTTTTGTATCTTACCATTACATAAATGTATTTCTTATACAGTACCTGAGATGCATTAAAGATTATTTTTAAATGCATGAAAAATTAAAGAATAAAATTATTATGCATATTGAGATTAATATTAATATTATTAATATTAATAAATAGTAAAACATTATTTTAATATTTAGTTTGTTTAATCAAGCAAATATACCATAATTATTAATCATTGCCATATTATCTGATATTTAGGTTCCTTCCAGTATTTCCTTTTATAAATAATAATGGGAAAAGCTTCTTCAATTGTAAAAAGCTTTTTCAGCCCCCTCCCCCCCCACCATTCAGGTATATTTGGAGAAGTAATATTACAAAGTTATAAACATAATACAGAAATAACAGAAAGATGCTGCTTTAGGAATTTGCTAAGCAATACATAGAAAATATCAATCCTGAAGCATAAATTAAGTGGTCCAAAAGCTAATAGGTTTGGACAAACAATTTAAGGGCAGACACTAAACAGAAAATTGTAAAGAAAGGATACAAATGAGCAAAATATCTTTTGTCACTTATTTGTAGAAGCAAGAGTTGGGAACAACTTCGGACATGGCTCGGTCCTTGCTAGGTAAGCCACCTGTGCACTTTTTCCATAGAAGCCAAGAATTTTTTTTTTTTTTACTTTCTTTTCCTTTAAGATATTTTCCTTCTTATTTCCTTAGATTCCTATCTCCATAAGACTCTATTTCTCGATTGTTTCAGAGAATCCCCATACTTTATGTCTAACTGCTCTTTAGAAAATGAGTAACAAATATTACAAATGAGCATGGGGAAGTTCCAAAGGTTTTGGCAATCTCCTAATGTTCTCAGAGTTATTGTTGCTGGATTACAAGTTATTGTAGCTGTTATAAATAGACAAAGCTATGAACTTCCCACTTTATTACTTTTTTTAAAAAAATGACAGAGGTAAGACAGGGACAGATGCACATTGTTAATGGAAGCTGCACAGCTGGACATAGAGCAGTGGTTCTCAAAATTTGCAAGAATCCTAGGACCCTGCTCCTGGGGATGTCGTCCATGGACAAACAGCGTTGGCATCACTGGGAAGCTTGTTAGAATTGCAGGTTTTCAGTCCCCACCCCAGACCTACTGAACCTGCATTTTAACAAGATGCTCACGTGATTCCTTTGCATATTAAAGTTTGAGCCATGTTTTATAAATTCTATTTATATCGAATGTTCAGAAAAGTCCAAGTGATAGGGATACTATAGATTAATGGTTGCCTGGAACGGGGGTAGGAAAGGGGATTTACAGTAAAAAGGCATGAGGGATCTTACTCGGGTGATGAAAATGTTCTAAACCCGATATATGGTGATGATGGCACAAGTGATAAGATTTCTAAAATTCACTGAATTATACACTTTAAATGCGTGAATCATATGACATGTAAAATATGCTTCAATAAAGCTGAAAAAAAAAAAAAAACCCACATTTTCAAACTTTGGATTCCCAGGTTTGTACTAGATCCCCCATATGATTCTGTCTAATTGGTTTGTGGACCTCTAATTGAAAATTGATATAAAGTAAATATTTCAACCCCTTCCTCCTTCCCACAGATCACTCCAATCAGTTCACCCTCTTTCCTTCTCCTTCTCTTTCTTCTTCTTCTGATGTCTTAGAGAATTTCAGTGTCAGTATGTACAGTTCTACACTTTGTTTAATTGCTGGGTGATATCTCACAGTTAAGTATCCATAGTGAGGGATTTTTTATTTTTGAGTATTACAAGCAATGTTGCAGTTGCAATCTTTGTACATGTCTTTGTGTACACATGCAAGTACTTTCTTAATGTAGGTAGATAGAATTGAAAATTGATTCTAACTCTATGAGCATTTAATTGTAATAAATATTGTTGAAATGACCTCCAAAATGCCTGAACCACTTTACTCTCCACCAATAAAGCAAGCAGTGATTATTTCTGCAAGATGAATAATTAATTAAAGTTATCAGTGTTTTACATTTTGTCCATGCTTTGAACAGAAAAACAGCTCAAAATTTGAATTTGTATTTCTTTAAATGTTAGTGAGATTGAGCATACTTTCAATAAAATTTTCATATTCTATGAGATGCTTATTGATTTTCCTTGCCCATTTATTTTGGATAATATGTCCTTTCCTAATTTATAGACATAAAAGCTTTATTGTAGTTCTTTTTCTTTTTTTTTTTTTTTAAGATTTTATTTATTTATTCATTTATCCCCCCCTTGCTGCTTGTGCTCGCTGGGTCAGCTAACCACGCCGTGCGGGCAGGCTTGCCTTCACCAGGAGGCCCCGGGAACCGAACCCTATTGTAGTTCTTAATCCCATGTTTCTTTAAGAACTAATACTGAAAATTATTCTCCAACATTTTATTTGAATTTTCATCAGGTATAGTGTCTTTTTATTATTCCACTTTGAAAATGCTTATTACTTATGTTGATCAGCCTTTATTTTTATGTTTGTTAGAGAATTTTTCTAAATATATATATGTCAGTCCCAATATCATATAGTGAATAATTCATCTTTTTTCCCCCAATGACATAAACTGAAGAGTGTGTCACAAACAAAATGGGAATCTGAGCCCTTTGTCCTGTTCTATTGATTTCTGTCTGCTCCTTCTCAGTACAGGTAGTTCCTATTACTGTAGTCATCACAGAGTATATTTTAATAACAGCTGGGGCTGGTTCTCCTTCATTATCATTTCTACACAGGTTTTCCTGGCTAGCATAAAGCAGTGAATCAGCAATACCTCTTCTTATTTGACCACACTTTTAGAAAAAATTGTTGTTCATGGGGTAATGGCTGAAATTACACACATTTGCACCTCCACTTTTGTGCAAAAATATGCTATATGAATAAAAGAATATTTTTTATAAACAACTCCTATGTGTCAGCCACTTTAGCAATAGACAGTCTGCACATAAAGGAAGGTAGGAGTATACGAAATGCAGGAGAACTATCTTACACTCTTGGTATCTCAAACATTTTTATTCTATGGTTTTCAAAAGAACTTTGATCCTTCAGTGAAAAAGTGTGGTAAGATCTCCACACTCAAATAAATAAGAGGTATTTATCTTTGTTTAGTGATATGCCAAGTTATATATAATCGCTCTGAGTAGGAGGAGAACCAGTAATTTGGGGAAGGAATCAACTGAAGAAATACAAGCCAAACAAACAGGACTATTCTGAATCTCCTTTTCTCACTCTATGCACCCCTTTTCTAGTATCATTGACATAATTTCTTTCTTCTGCCCTTTGCTTACACATTGCTGTTATGAAGTGTCCAATCCTTTATCTTCTTATCTCCTTCTGGGTTTTGCAAGCAAGTGACTTCAGAAGCCAGTTTGGTAACATAATGGAGTGGAATAGGCTGTGTTTAATACAATTGTGACTGGTGAGGACTGTGACAAATCAGAGATGGCACACCCCACAAAAATACGTTCAAATTCAGATATTTAATAAACATGCTAATGACCCCCTTCCCCAGAAAACTCTAATTTGTCTGCCTTGATTTTGCCAGTGGGTCACCAATTTGCAAACTTTTAACCTTGACTTTCCTGGTCATCTATTTCCACTGCTGAAATTATCAGTTATGTTCTAATGACTCCCAATTTTATATCACTAATCCATTTCTCTCTTCAGGGCTGCAAATCAGCCTGTCCAAGTCTGTAAAGAACACCTCTAAAGAAATATCAGAAGGCACCTAAAACTGAACATAAAAACTTAACTCATTTTCTTCATGTCTAAACTTGCTCTTTTTCTTTTATGTCTCATTTGATTCTAGTGCAAAAACTAGAATCTTGGAAGCTGACCATGACCCTCTACTCTATTCCACCCCTTATCTCCAAATGAACAGCAAGTCAAAAACAAATCACCTACACGGTTTTACTAAAGTAAAAGGATGTGCTATCCCTATACCCACTGCACTATCTTAGTTCAGACTCTCATATTCTTGTTCTGAATGCTTGAAAATCCTCCTAATTATATCCCCATATTTCTAGCATTGTATTTCAGACTGTTTCCCATACTTTTACCTTTGCAAACTTTCTAAAGTGAAAATTGAATGGAGGCACTGCTCTGTTTGAAATTGTCAGTGGCTCACTGGATCTTAGGTACATATGGCTCTTGATTTTATCTCTACATCTTCCCATCTTTCTTGTTACTTTCTTCAACCCTGTTCCTATGCTATCTTCTTCAGGAATTATCATCAACCCACATGCAATGTGCTGTCCACTCCAGAACCTTTGCTCATGGTGTTCCTTTCATCTCCTGGCAATCTCCCCTGCCCTCTTGATTTACACATGACTAACTCCTGTGAGTATTGTAGGGCTCAGCCCTGTGTAATCTACTCCAGGACACTCATAGTTTCTTGTGTTTATAACTACTTTAGCATGTATCATATATATCTTTACCTTCCTTTTACTTGTCTATCTTCAAATTTGCCTCAGATCATCTTGAAATTAGTGACTCAATCTTGCTGAATTTTCATGTCTATATTTACCAGGGGACCAGGGGATCTAAATATTAGATAAATATGTGGATGAATAACTGAATGAATGAAAGGGTAGAGTAGGCAGTACAGAACCTGAGAAAGACAAACATGATTTAGGAAAAAAGGAGGGTAATGTTGGTAGCACAACGAGTTTTATTGATTCTTTCATGGGAGAAGCATCAGGCATATTTGATATGAATAAATATAAAATAATAAAAATAGCATTTCAGGAAAACCCAAATAAAATCTGAACTTTAGTAGATCAATTGTATAAGTTATCTAACTTGAAATATGAGATTTGGAAATAATTTGTTTTATTTTTTGTCAAAGTAATAAAATAAAATCAGACTTAATCATTAAACTTTTCTTCAGAAAAATTTCTAATACTTGTGGGTATTGTGTTTCAAATAGTGAAATATGAGCCCCTAAAAGAAAGGATTTAGAAACTCAATTATTTAATAAATTACTGAAGATATATGTAGCAATGATAAACTCAATATTTTAAATTATGAAATTAATAATTATTTCAGATAAAATTTTCCATTGATCCGAGGATCTGTCAAAATTTGCTCAATTTGATATGATGAAAACATTTTTATGTTTTCAGTGTTAGAATGTTCAACAATAATTCCTTTTTGTGTTACTCATATCATACCAGATTTTATTAACTATTTTATGGCATGATTTAACCAGATTAATTGCAATTAGCTGTATTATGATGAACTTTTATTGTTTTGTAATTTACTTGAATGTGAATTCATATATTCACTAACTTTGTAACATTAATAAAAATCTTAACATAGAGTTAGAGAATTTGAGTGTTTTTGAAGTGAGATTTCTGTCTGCAACTAAGGTGATAGACATAGCACTGTTTAAATCCTTGAGTTGGTTACCTGTAATAAATAATTTTAGGAAAATAAAAATGATTATACAATAAGCCAAGAGGATTAATATTGTGAATGTTCTGAATTTACTTAAAAATGACAAAATTATGGACAAAAATATCTTTGAAGTTCTTTAGGCAGGAATACTTGAATTTTAATATTACCAAAGTAGGATATGTGGATAGTTTAAGACTAAGAAGGTGAAACAAAATCCTAAAATTTGTAGATGAGATCTGAATAAAAGAAAAATTAAAAGGCTTGGGAGGTAAAAAAATTTTTAAGAAGGACCTTCTGTTGGAAATCCAATTTTCATTCAGGACGTGTGAAGAATTATAGTGCTATTATGCTAGAGCTATGAGGTCATTGTTAGGCTATTTGATATTATAATTTAACCTATTCTGATATAAGGGAGTAAAGTCCAAGGCCAACTGTGATCATGGGCTGCAGAAGGAAACAAAACACCCAAAGAATGCTTGCACCTGCAATTTTTCATACAAGCCTCTACTAGAGATGCAAATCACCCCATAATGATTAGAGAATAGAATTTGGACACTGAATGGCAGCTTTCACACCAAGTACCATACATATACTTCCTTCACTACAAATGTTAAGGAATGAAGGAGGAAAAATAAAATAATTCTTGGTTAAGAAACCATTAACATCAGAAATTGAAGTTGTTTTTTCACTTTTTAACATGCTTTCTGCCTGCTTGGATAATATGAACATACTGTCATCTCTGAAGTCTGTTTTTCGTGTATTTAATTGTAAAGGAGTCACTGTGAAAAACAATTGAAAAATAACAGCGGATCACCTCTTCCAAAAAAATTTATACTTATGTAGTATTAAAATATAAAAAATATAGCACTCAATTTTAGCCTCATTAGAAAGGATCAATTATTCACCACCTAGGTTTGATGAGCCTTGCAAATTATTTTAGTAAAACAATCCTTCAACTATGGAAATAATTAAAAGCAAGAAATGTTGCCTCATTCCCTTATTCAAATGCCAGTAACAGAAAAAATAAAACATATTTGGAGTAAGATATGAATTACTTAATAATATATAAAACTATGTTTAAGATAGGATAGAAACAAAGAAGCATATGAGTGATGTTATGCTAGAATCTTAAAAATAAATATTTATGAAAAAAGGAAGAACAAATTGACAGACTTGTAACATCGTATCAATCTTTTTACTGCCTCTTGCACATTTCCTTCCATAAATAAAATCTTCAAAAGTCTAAAACTATGCCAGTTAAAACCTCATGCTCATTCTGAAGTTAGATACCCTTAAAGATTTAGTTCTATTTTTTGGTAATTTACATACAAAGGAACATATTAACTAGTGTGATAGGCTGGTGGCATAAAATAAAATCAGTGTTCTTTAAATTATTTTCCAAGAAATTTCATAAAATAACCATATGCTTTTTCCTTAACACAAAGAAATAAAACCGACAGTGTTTAGAGCAATGCGTTGTACGGGTGACCTGGAGTTCAGTGTGGTACAAGAATGGCTGTGCCGTCAAGCTGACTGAGCACGAGTCTTTTACTCAGAGACCTACAGATGCTGTGGTGCTCTCTCATGCAGCACATTTTCAGTTTCCCCAACAGATCCATCACACATCTTTGCTACCTTACTGATGTCAGTTCAAATGACTTCCCAAACAGCCCCTGGAATGCCAACGATAAAAGATGGATTTTTTTGCTCAATTTCCTTACTCAAGCATACATCTAGGATGGGTATGCAGTCCAGGATGAGCATGCATTCAACCTTAAAAAATAATTAATGTAGTAGTTTTCAGAAACAGTCGGCTCTGCTAGGATACTTGCTTTGAAAATGTGAATGTGTTCCAAAGTGAGTGTTATACTAAGGAACATTTGGAAAGTAGCGTGAATTTTGCATTTGCCTATGTGCAATTTCTTTCATGAGAAACACGAGAAGAATGCAAAAATGCTGAACAGAGCCATACGGGAATCCACAAAGCACACACATGTACATCTCTGATCACCATGTGGCTATGAGAAACACTCATCTGCATCTGATGTTACAACTTCCCTCCTTTTTCAGAAAACCCTCCTACCAATATTTCACTATCACTCAAAAGCTGTAACCCTTTTTTTCACTCACTTCTACAAGCAAACCGTGGTCATTTTTAAAAGGTAGAGTGCCATATTTATTGTAGTATTTATGTGTTTATTAAGTTTTAATCTGTTTTAAACACTGCTACTTTGTGTTATACCAAAATTAGCTGTATTATCAAGAGTAAAATGAATTCTAAAATTTTTGCATGCTAGAGTATGTCCTTGATTTTCAGAGTAAAGGATAGAAAACTTTCATGCAGGAAAATTCTCTATTAATCTCCTAATTACTGTACTTCATAGAGTTATTGTCACTACTTCCTAATTATTCATAATGTATTGTCACATCTGTAGTGCCCAGTGTCCTCATGAAGGTACAATAAGAACCTGAAATGCTAAATTAATATCTCCTTGAAAAAATATTTTATAAGTTTTTCCCATCTTATTTAGGCAGATCACATTTCCAATGGGATTTGTCAATGCAAAAAATCCTGAGAAAATCTCTGAAGACACCAAAATAAATATATGTATATGAACTTTTATATTTGTAGAGATAATTTATATGTTCTACCCAAAATTCTGGGATACTTTGCATAAATCTTTAAATCCTTAGTCCAGTTTATTTACAACCTAAATGAAAACCATACTTGCCAGTTCCAGATATCATACAAGGATTTTTAAATTTTTTTACTAAGAATTTATTATTTCATATTTAAAAAGCGATTAAGAAGACATTTCCAAAATGCTGCAATAAAGACCTCCAAAACTCTACTCCTCCATAAAAGCAGTAAGACTACTGGCAGTAATTGTCAAAACCAACTTTTATAGAAACCTGGAAATTAACTAAAAGCTTGTAATAATCTTATTATTCAAGAAAATTGACTGAATCTCAGAAAGAGCAGAGATCTTTGTGGGGCATATTAGGTTTGGAGCTTTGGAGCTCCTCTTAAGCCCCGTCCCCATAGATTTGCCACAATTTTACATGTATGCCAGCTTGCTGAAGAGCTTCATTCTCAGGGCTTGTCTTTATTTGATCTGACTCAGTGCTTGTTCTGTGTGAACAATCCTATCCCAAAGTGTTTGCTTAAGAAAAGCACCGGCAATTGTTTAACATCCTATCTGCCTACATTGCCAATTGGGGCTCACAAGAGGCTGACCAAAATATAAAAGGGAAAATTCAGGAATAAGATGTCCATCAGGGCTCTGAAGGGCTTTGAAATATTCCTGGGGATCGAGTCAGGTGTATGTACAGGGCTTATGTGCGTTCCCAGGAAGGACTGGTGAAGAACCCAGGCTCTCATTTCTAGCTGGCCCTGAGGCTCAGTGTAAGCAGGAATTGGAGGTTAAGGCAGAGTTATAAAGTGCCTGCCCGAGTATTAAAGGCATACTCCAAAACACACAGAACGACTTTTGGCAAAGGCTAGAAGACTTGGTGGTTTAAAGCATTTAGGGAAATCTGTCCAATAATTAGCCGACCACTAAACTAGCCCAACAGAGTATTTAGTGGCCACACATAGCAAAGAATACAGAATTTACATGATATGTTCTCTGACCACAATAAATTTGAGATTAGAAACCAATAGCAAGAGGACATTTGGGAAATACAGAAATATGTGGAAAGTAAACAGCACACTCCAAAATAACCAATGAGTCAAAGGACAAATCACAAGGAAAATTAGAAAATAATTTGAGATGAATGAAATTAAAGATACTTACCCCATGATCTATGGGATGCAGTGAAAGCAGTGCTTTGAGGGGAATTTAATTAGAGAAAACCTATATTAAAAAAGAAGAAAGAAGTCAAATCAATAACCTAAACTCCTATCTTAAAAATTTTTTAAAAATTCTAGGAAAAGAAGAAAAAATTGTACCCAAAGGAAGTAGAATGAAGGTAATAATGAATACTAGACCAGAAACAAATGTAATAAAGAATAGAAAAACCAAGAAAATTAACAAAACCAAAAGTTGGTCCTTTACAAAAAAAAAAAAAAAAAAAAAATAACAAATTTTAGCTAGACTGACTAAGAAAAAAAGAAAGGAGCTCCAAAATGCAAAAATCAGGAATGAAAGAAGTCCCCTCTTTTGAATTACAAAAGGATTATAGTGTCTGTCAACCGGTAAATGGATAAACAAAATGTGGTGTATATATACAATAGGATATTATTCAGCCATAAAACAATGAATGAAGTTCTGATACATGTGACAACATGGATGAACCTGGAAGACATCATATGAGTGAAATAAGCCAGACACAAAAGGACAAATATTATATGATCTCACTGATATGAAGTAATTGCAATAAGAAAACTCATAGAGTCAGAATCTAGAATATAGTTTACCCAGGGACGGGGTGGGGATAGGGAATGGGAGGTTAAGGCTTAAAATGTGCAGCCTTCCTATTTGGAATGATGTAAATGTTTTGTAATGGATGGTGGTGAGCTTAATTAACAGCACTGAAATATAAATCTGAATGTGGTTAAGAGGGTCAATGACTCCCATATGACTCACCAATTCCATTTCTAATTATCTATCCAAAGGAAATGAAAATATGTCCACTCAAAAACATATATGGAGAGAGGTGGAAGATGGCGTCGGTTTAGGTGGGCACTCACCATTTCTCTCACGGAAGACAGCTGATTGGGGACAGGATCCCACCCAGGTGGTCTGTTCTGGGACCCTGCAGAGCGAGAACCTTGGAGACATCGATCTGGAGGGAGCTGGACAGCGAGGGGACTGCTCAATATAAAATCATGAGTTTTTTTTTCTCCAGCTGGAAATCATGGATGCAGATGGCTAAGCCCCACCCTCCCGGCAACCCGGTGAAAGGGAGTACTCTCCTAGAGTGGGAGGGTCCTGGCAAAGGGTGAGAGGGTTTTTTTTCTGTTGGTTTGGCTGCCTGGACCCCTTGCAGCTTTTTGGGAGCAAACCAGCCGGCTAGAAGTGGTGCCGGGCTGAGGGGAGAGGTGTATGTGTATCTGTGTATGTAGCTGATTTACTAACAGCCATGGGACACAGAGGCTTGGCTCAGAGGGGGCGGAGCCAGACAATTATACAGTTCCACGCTGAGAATCAGAGTCTCAGCTCCCCTGGGAAGTGTGCAGTGTTTGATAAGTTTTTCACGAGCCTATTTAGGGTCCCCTCGGCAGAGGGGGTGGTCCAGAAGAGGCCTTCTTTTGGGTCCCTTATTTCTTCAAAAACATTATTTTTTAACTTAATTTAATAACTAAAATCTGCCTCAAAACCTCCAGACAGAAGGCTGCAGGGTAATTGATTGATGAACACAGGCTGAGAGGCTCCACAAGGGCCCAAGAAGGAATACTGTTCCTCCTTAGCTTTGTTTGACTGCATGCTTGTGTGTTTGTTTGGTTTTTCTTTGTTTGTTTGTTTCTTGCTTTTCTTTCCTATTTTCTCCCCACCTCCACCCCCCTTTTTAAAACTAGGTGCTGCTAGCTTGTTTCTTCTTTGCTGTGCTGCTTCTTCCTTGATTTTCCAGCCTCTGTGTATAGTGATTTTGTCTACCAATGCTATCTCTTTTCCTTCCTTCATCTTTCCATCTTCTGCTTTCTGTTGTGGTTCTTACATTCCACCTTTTTTCGTTAGTCCTCAACTTCACAGGTGTCGATTTCTATCTTGTCTATTCTGTTTTCTTTTTTTTTTTATTGTTATTAACTTTTTCCTTTCAGCCCTTTCTCTACTCTTTCCCTCTCTCCTCATCATTCTGCCCTTTTAAATCATTCTATATATTTTTCTCTATTTGGTTTCCCATTCCATTGTAAGTACTCCACTTTTTTCCCCCTATTACTCTACACTACCTATATCAGTTAAATATTCATTTTACTAAGTTGATATGGCCCCTCTTCTAACTTTTACCAATATTACTATTATCATTTTTCCTTTTTTACCTCTTTCAAGTCCTCTGGCCGTAATTTTTTCCTTCAAGGGAACATAGAAAAAAGCAAGGAAATACAAGAAGAACAAAGTGTCAAAGAGAAAACTTAACACACACACACAACCACCAGCTAAATAAAACTCTAGAGCAGAGAGAGAAGCTAATCAACGGATTAAATCCATCAAGATTAAATGATGGTGAGAGGGCAACAAAAAATTATACACCATACTGAGAAACAGGAAAGCATGGACCATTCCAATGATCAAACTAAAAACTAGGAAGAGATGCAGAACATTGAATAACTAATCAAAGCTGTCCAAATATCATGGACCAACCTAATGAAGTGAAGGAAGAGATTAAGGATATTAAGAAGACACTGAAAGAACATACTGAAGAAATTGTAAACATCCATAAAAAGATAATGGATATGATGGTGATGAATGGCACAATGCAAGAAATCAAAAAGATGCTGGATTCACATAACAGCAGATTTGAAGAGGCAGAAGAAAGAATTAGTGATGTGGAAGACAGTACATTTGAAATCAAACAGATAGTAGAACAGATAGATAAAAAGATAGAAAAAATCCAGCAGGGTCTTAGAGATTTAAATGACAACACAAAACACACAAACATACACATTATAGGCATCCCAGAAGGAGAAGAGAAGAGAAAGGGAACAGAAGGAGTGTTGAAGGAAATAATGGCTGAAAACTTCCCAATACTATTGAGGAAGATAGATGTACATGCCCAGGAAGCACAGCGCACCCCAAACAGTATAAATTCCAACAGGCCTATTCCAAGATGTATAATTATCAAAATGTCCAGTGCTCAAGACAAAGAGAAAATACTCAAAGCAGCAAGAGAAAAGAGAACCATCACATACAAGGGAAGCACAATAATATTAAGTGCTGATTTCTCAGCTGAAACCATGGAGGCAAGAAGACAGTGGTATGACATAGTCAAGGAACTAAAAGAAAAAAACTTCCAGCCATGAATTTTCTATCCAGTAAAGCTGGCATTCAAAAATGATGGAGAGTTCAAAATATTCACAGATAAACAGAAATTAAGAGAATATGCCAATAAGAAACCTGCACTTCAAGAAATACTAAAGGAAGTTCTACAAGTTGAAAGGAAAAAACAGGAGAGAGAAAGAGTTGGAGGAGAGTGTAAGAACAACTAAAAAGACAAAAAGAGAAATAAAAACAACATATGATATACATAAACCCAAAGAAAATATGGCCGATGTAAGAGATTCATTGAGAGTAATAACACTGAATGTTAATGGATTAAACTCACCAGTCAAGAGACACAGATTGGCAGAATGGATAAGGAAATATGACCCATCTATATGTTGTGTACAGGAAACCCACCTTACACCCAGGGAGTCAAGGAGGCTGAAAGGGAATGGCTGGAAAACAATTTTACAAGCAAACAATAACCAAAAAAGGGCCGAATTAGCTATCCTAATATCGGACAAAATAGACTTTAAATGCAAAACTATTGTAAGAGACAAAGATGGACACTATATATTAGTTAAAGGGGTAATTTTCCAAGAAGAGAGAACAATCATAAATGTTTATGCACCTAATCAGGGTGCCTCAAAAATACATGAGGCAAAACTGGAAAAACTAAGTGGAGAAATAAATGCCTCTGCACTTATAGTGGGGGACTTTAATACACCATTATCACTATTAGACAGAACATCTAGACAAAAAATCAATAAAGAAACAAAAACTCTGAATGATACATTAGAGGACCTGTACATAATAGACATATACAGAATGCTACACCCAAATACAGCAAGATATACATTCTTCTTGAATAAACATGGATCATACTCCAAGATAGACCACATGCTAAGCCACAGAATAACTCTCAATGAATTCAGAAAGATTGAGATTATACAGAGTAATTGCTCTGACCACAATGGAATGAAATTGGAAATCACTAAGGGCCAGAGAATCACTAAGGGCACAAAGATATGGAAGCTAAACAACACACTCTTAGACAAACAGTGGGTCAAGGAGGAAATCTCAAAAGAAATCAGTAACTACCTTGAATCAAATGAAAATGACAACACAACATATCAAAACCTATGGATGCAGCCAAAGCTGTACTGAGAGGGGAATTCATAACCATAAATGCATATATTAAAAAAGAAGAAAGAACTAAAATTGAAGACCTAACTGCACACCTGAAGGAAGTGGGAAAACAACAACAAACCAACCCCAAAGGAAGTAGAAAGAAGGAAATAACAAAGATTAGAGCAGAACTAAATGAAATAGAAAATAAGAAAGCACTAGAAAAAATAAACAAAACCAAAAGCTGATTCTTTGAGAAGATCAATAAAATTGACAAACCCTTAGCAAGACTAACAAATAAAAAGAGAGAGCAGATACAAATACACAAAATAAAGAATGAAAAAGGGGATATCACTACTGACCCCACTGAAATAAAGGGTATCATAAGAGGATACTTTGAAAAATTATATGCCAAAAAGAATGACAATTTAGAGGAAATGGACAAATTCCTGGAAACTCACAAATAGCCTACATTGATAAAAGAAGAAACTGATCAACTCAACAGTCCAATTACAATTAAAGAGATAGACTCAATCATCAAAAACCTCCCAACTAAGAAGAGCCCAGGACCAGATGGCTGCACAGGTGAATTCTACCAAACATTCCGGAAAGAGCTAACACCAATTCTGCTTAAGCTCTTCCAAAAAATAGAAGTAGAAGGAACATTGCCTAACTCATTCTATGATGCCAACATTACCCTAATACCAAAGCCAAACAAAGATACCACAAGAAAGGAAAATTACAGACCAATTTCTCTAATGAACCTAGATGCTAAAATTCTCAACAAAATACTTGCTAATCTCATTCAACAACGTATCAAAAGGATTATACAACATGACCAAGTGGGATTCTTCCCGGGTATGCAAGGATGGTTTAACATAAGAAATTCAATCAATGTAATACACCACATAAACAGATTGGAAGAAAAAAAAGCACATGATCATCTCTATAGGTGCAGAAAAAGCATTTGACAAAATACAGTACACTTTCCTGATAAAAAACACTGCAAAAGATAGGAATAGAAGGAAACTTTCCAAACTTGATAAAGGGTATATATGAAAAATCCAAAGCTAACATCATCTTCAATGGTGAAATCCTAAAAGCCTTCCCTCTGAGATCAGGAACAAGACAAGGATGCCCACTATCACCGCTCCTATTTAACATTGTTTTAAAAGTACTTGCTTGAGCACTGAGGCAACAAAAAGATATAAAAAAAAAGCATCCAAATTGAAAAAAAAAGAAGTAAAAATTTCATTATTTACAGATGACATGATCCTATACATAGAAAGCCCTGAGAAATCTACAACAAAGCTTCTAAAACTTATAAAGGAGTTCAGTAACATCACAGGCTATAAGATCGATGCTCAAAAATGAGTAGCATTTCTGTACACCAATAATGAGCAATCTGAGGAGGAAATCAAGAAAAAAGTACCATTTACAATAGTTACTAAAAGAATCAAATACCTAGGAATAAATTTAACTAAAGATGTAAAGGACTTATATACAGAAAACTACACAACATTGTTAAAGGAAATCAAATAAACTTAAATAAATGGAAGAATATTCCCTATTCATGGATAGGAAGACTAAACATCATCAAGCTGTCTATCCTACCCAAACTAATCTACAGATTTAATGTAACCTTAATAAAAATCAACACTGTATTTTTTAAAGAATTGGAAAAACTAACTAACTACAAAATTTATTTGGAAGGGTAAGAGGCCCCAAATTGCCAAAGACATATTGAAAAAGAAAAATGAAGTTGGACTTTAAAACATGCTACAAAGTTACAGTGGGGAAAGCCGCATGGTATTGGCATAAGGATAGACACATTGACCAATGGAACCGAGTTGAGAGTCCTGATATAAATCCTCGCATATACAGTCATCTGTCATTTGACAAGGCCACCAAGCCCACTCAGTTGGGAGAGAATGGCCTCTTCAACAAGTGGTGCATGGAGAACTGGATATCCATATCCAAAAGAATGAGAGATGAACACCATCTCACACCTTATATGAAAATCAACTCAAGATAGATCAAAGATCTAAATATAAGAGCCAAGACCATAAAGACCTTGGAAGATAATGTAGGGAAGCATCTACAGGACCTTGTAATAGGAAATGGTTTCATGAAGTTCACACCCAAAGCATAAGCAGCAAAAAGAAAAAAATAGATAAATGGGATCTCCTCAAAATTAAAAATGTTTGTACCTCAAAGGACATTATCAAGGAAATAAAAAGGCAGGCTACCCAATGGGAGAAAATATTTGGCAACCATATATCTGATAGGAGCCTAATATATTGCACATATAAAGAAATCCTACAACTCGAAAATAAAAAGACTAACATCCTATTTAAAAAATGGGCAAGTGACCTGAAAAGACACTTCTCTAAGAAAGAAATACAAATGGCTAAAATGCACATGAAAAAAATGCTCGACATCTCTAGCTATTAGAGAAATGCAAATCAAAACTACACTGAGATACCATCTTACACTCATTAGAATGATGGCTATTAGAAAAACAGCAGACTATAAGTGTTGGAGAGGATGTGGAGGAATGGGAACCCTCATCCACTGCTGGTAGGATTGTGGAATGGTCCAGCCACTGTGGAGGACAGTTTGGCGGTTCCTCAAAAAACTAACTATAGATCTTCCATATGATCCAGCGATTCCATTGCTGGGTATATACCCAGAAGAACTGAAATCAAAGACATGAACAGATATATGCACATCAATGTTCATAGCGGCATTGTTCACTATTGCCAAAAGTTGTAATCAACCCAGGTGTCCATCAACAGATGAATGGATAAACAAAATGTGGTACATACATACAATGGAATATTACTCAGCTGTAAGAAGGAATAAAGTGCTATAACACACAGGATAACATGGATGAATGTGGAAGACCCTAATGTTGAGTGAAGCAAGCCAGGCATTGAAGGATGAACAGTACATGACCTCACTGATATGAATTAAGGAAATTGAGCAGTCTCTGAGAACTATTGTCTGAAAGATAGATGTACAAGAAAGAGAAAGAAAAGAGAAAGTTGTGAGCCATCACCCATATGGATGTAACCTATGGTAAAGTGATAGTGTGTAGTTGTGTATTGAAGGGATAGGACAGGAGGGTAGTGATATATTGGGTTGGGTGGTGCAGGGTTGACAGGTGGGTAGATTGGGAAGGGTGGGTTAGAATACCCAAGATACTGAGGGGAAAGCAGAAATAGACAGGTGGGTATCTCTTAAGAGCAAAGGCGGTTCCTAATAGTGGAGGACAAACCAATGTGTCATGACCTCTTGTTGCATGTAACTATGAATTTTGTCATCCAATGAGTTAAGCCAGGGGGTCGTCATTGGCCCCGGTGGGATGGGGAGGGAGGAACAGAATAGATCAAACAGGAGGTATTTAGTGGTCAGTGGAAATGTTTTTCATTACCTTACAGTGATGGGCACAGGACATGGTAAATATCAAAATTTATAGAAGTGTATGATCCAAAATGTAAACCATACTGTAAACCATTGACAGTGTTTAGTAGCTATGTTTCACTATCTGTATATCAGTTATAACAATGCTACCATCCACATACAAAAAGGTTTTAATACGGGGAGAGGAAAGGGGGAGGAGGTTGGGTATATGAGAGTGTCTTGTATTCTGTGTGTGACTTTGCTGTGACCTAAAACTTCTTTGAAAATTAAATGAAAACTAGTGAGACAACTGGAGAGTGAGAGGGGGAAGGTGCCATGGTACAGACTGGACACCAGATATTGCAGTGATAAAAGGCAAACTGTCAAAAAAAATTTTTTGAATTATTTTTAAAAATTTTCTCATTTTTTGAATATCCCAATCCTTTAGTTTAATTTTTAATTTTTAAAAAATTTTCATGTATTTTATCTCTTACATTTAAACATAATTATTATTTCATTTTCCTATTAATTGTATTTGGCTATTGTATTGGCTTCATCTTTAAAGAAGCTTATGGGTCACAGAAGGGTTACAACTGGGGCGGGAGAGGATCGTTGGTGGGGGGTGTCAGGGATGGGGGGTCCATGGGAGGAAGTTCACCTGAACATACATAAAAGGTGTATAAAATTGTTCAAATGCTCATGGGGCATGGTCACAGTGGGTGGAGAACCACTCAACAAATGAGAGAATACTGAATTCCCATCCTGGAAAGCTCTGCCATATTCTCCAAGGGAGTAGCAACAGTTCCCCAAGTGCAGGGGCAGTGTCTGGCAAAGGAGGATGATCCACTGATGGGCTGTTGTTATTGATGACTAGCCTTATGAGTCCTTGCTCTTGAACTTGAAACTTAGCCTAATGTTAAAGGGTGCCTAAGGATTGCCTCCTGAGAGCCTCCTGGTTGCTCAAATGTGGCCTCTCTCTAAGCCAAACTCAACATATGAATGCATTACCTTCCTCCCAGCGTGTGACATGACTCCCAGGGATGAGCCTCCCTGACAACGAAGATTACTAACAAGTGCCAGTGGGCAATACAACTGGAAAAAGACCTCAGATAAAAAGGGGACAAGGTAAAGACAAATGAGTTCATATGGCTAAGAGACTTCAAAGTGAGTCAGGAGGTCATCCCAGAGGTAACGCTTATGCACATCTCAATAGAACTTCATAGGCTTCCAATGTGGATACACCCTAAACAGAGGGGCTCCTGAGGGCTCTGGAGACACCCAGGTCTTGTATCAGGGTGATAGCCCAGAGTTTTGTACCTTATCAGTGGGCCCTACTTTGGAATCCTTGCTCCTGAGAGTGACAAAGTTGGACCCAAATATTCTTCCCTGCACATGGTGCATCTATCCCTTCTGTTCAAACTTATATGTGGTGCCAGAGTTTGCAGGTGTACTTCCAGAGACTGGAGTCTTTGGGCTGTCCATGTGCCAACTGGGCCTGGAGTCTTGGTGGAGTGGTAACTCCTACTCTACAGCTTAATGGACTCACCCTGGACACCTGGCGGGGAGGTGATGATGGACAACAGCCATCCCAGGGAATGGAGAGAACCTGCAGCTGCAGGCAAGATAATCACATCCATCTTATCCATGAGATATAAGCTCCCTCTCACTTGGAGGTGGAGTGGACATCACCATCTCAGACTCCTCAGGATTGGGGGAAGACCTATGGACTAGAGTGGACTTACTGGTATTCTGTTATAGACATATTGTGATTCACACAATGGAAGTAATTACAACATTAATGTGGAGCCAGTGACCATTGGAGAGGCAATGGAGAGGGAAAAGCAGTTGTAATAAAGAGGCTTTTTCGGGACTTGGGAATTATCCTGAGTGACATTGCAATGACAGATACTAAGCCATTTTATATCATCATATAACATGCAGAACTGTGTGGGAGAGAGTGTGGTCTACAATGTGAACTATGGTCCATGCTTAGTGGTAAAGCCCCAAGATGTGTATATCCATTTCAGGTGATGTGCCACACTAATGAAGGATGTTTATGTGGGAGGTTGTGGGAGGAGTGGGAGGTGGGGCATATGGGAATCCCTATAATTTTTGTGTAACACTTACATAATCTAAGTATCTTTTAAAAAATAAAAAAAAATTTTATATATATATATATATAAATCTTATATATGAATGTTCATAGCAACACTATTCATAATAGCTATAAAGTGAAAACAACCCACAACTGATCTGTAGATAAACAAAACCTGGTGTAATATTATTGTGCCTTAAAGCAGACTGAAATACTGGTACATGCTACACCATGGATGGTCATTAAAAACACTGTGCTATACCAAAGAATCTGGGCATAAATGACCATGTAAGAGTCCATTTATATAAAATGTCAGAAGTAGGTAAATCCATACAGATCAAATTAAATTAGTATTATCTAGAGGTTGGGGGTGACAGTGTTGGGGAACGGGGAGTGATTGTTAATGGGTATGAGATTCCTTTTTGGAGTTATATAAATGTTCTAAAATAAAATATTTTTAATGCTCGCAAAACTTTGTGAATATAATAGAAACCACTTAATTTTACACTTTAAAATGGTCAATTTTATGGTGTGTGAATTATACTCAGAAAAGGTGTTATAAAAAAGTGACTAAGCTGCCTATTTCAAAAGTACCATTTGGAAAATGAACTTATATTTGCCTAAATGGAAATTGCACAACAAATTTTAAGGCTTACTTTACTATCACTTAAATTACTATAATTGTAGTATTTGTCCCTTTTTGGATGGAAGCTATTAGAACAAAATGAGAAAATTTTTTCTAATAGTCTTTTAGCCATCTCTCTGCTTAATCCATCATTATTCCTAATTACATTCCCTAAATTAGTTTTCAATTAATTTAAAGCTGAATTGTTAGTTGCTAGACTTACCAGATTTAGCAAATGAAAATACCTAACAGCCAGTTATGTCTGAATTTCATATCAGCAACTGCAGTGGTCAATTTCGTGAGTCAACTTGACTAGGTTATGGTGTCCAGTTGTTTGGTCAGGCACTAGCCTGCTTGTTATTGTGAGAGTATTTTGTACATGAGATTTGCAACTAAATTGGTTGATTTCATCTACTGTTAATTTCATCTACAATCAACAAAGTAGATTGCCCTCAGCAATTTGTGGAGTCTATTCATCTAATCATTTGGAGATTTTAAAAGACAGAACTAAAGATTTCAGAGGTCAGAAGAAGAATTTCTCCTTCAACTTCAGCATTGATTCTGTCAGAATTTCCAGTGAGCCAGATTTCTGTGGAGATTTTGGACTAAAATCTTCAGTATTAGCTTTATCAGGATTTCCAAGTTGTGGCCTGCCCTATGGCATTCTGGACTCTCCAAACCCCATGGTTACATGAGCCAATCCTTTTAATAAATTCCTTAATATACATATTTATATCCTGTTGACCCTGTTTCTCTGGAGAACCTTGACATATGAGTACTCTTTTTAGTATGTGTCTGATGAAGTATTTAAGGCATACTTATAACAAAATTATTTGTTGTTTATTTGAAATTGAAATTAATCTGGGTACCCTATATTTTAGCTGAAAAGTCTACCTATTGTTGATATGAAGATAAAAATATATAACTTGACAACCACCTATAAAAATGTGTGGTTACAGGGGGTGAGCCAAATAATTCGTCTATGAAGAACTTTTAAGAAGTCTCTGTTATCATAAGTCTCTGAAAGAAGTATAAAATACAGATATTTAAAAGAACACTTTCAACTTCACAGAAGAAGGCATATACAATACTGGTTTTGTGAATTTTCAAGTGCCTGTTGTTACCAATAACTAAAGTTGTAAGAACATTATGAGAAAACAGCAAAATTTTAAATGAAGCCCATTCTTCACCCTTACATGACCTGCACCAATGATGGAAAGTACATGTTCAACTCTACCTTTAGGTCTTCTAGAATATTTATACTGAACCCATTTCCAATAGAAGGCAGATGGCGGGACATGTAGGGGGTGGAAAAATTTATATGCACCTTATTCCATTATGTCCAATACTAGGGCCCCTTGGATCATGCTTCTAGTCCTGGGGCCTTTTTCTAATCATTTGCTATAATTGCAAATGTGTCATCCTTCTATTAGCTCATTGCATCCAATGACGGGAATTGTTATACTAATTTGTAGGGTTATTTACCATGGAAGATATGAAAATTGCCTTTTTTGTTGTGTCTTGGGAATATCAGGAAATAACTGTTATAAAAAGATTCAGATTTGCCTACTGATTCTATTTACCTTTAATTCTTTCCTACTTATTGAACCATTTAAAAAATAGGAATCCAGACAACTTGTATTTGCCTAGGTACAAGGGAAGTTGTTTGAAAATTATCAGTTTAATAATAAGATAATCCCTTTTAGCTATTTTCATTTTGGGATATGATTTGATTAGGGGAATGTAGGGAGAAACATATGGATCCATTCCACAAATTAATTATCTTGGTTTTTTTTTGCTAATTTTAAATCAGTACAGTGAAGATAATCACATTTTTTTAAGAATATTGTGGTATTGTTTAAATTGCTATTGGAGATTGAAGAGTCAATTTGTGCTCTTGTTTTGTCATTTCCATCTACATGCCTTAAACTTACCATAGGTTTGAAACAATGAAAATTAACATAGAAATCATCAGGTCTATCAGAAAGCAAAATATGTCTGTCAGAGTTCTACTACCAAAATATTTGGCCATGGAATATATTTTTGAGCAACTTCTATTAACTTGCTGAACTACTATACTGAGAAACTCTCTTTGGGGAACATGAATCTAGCTCAACATTTTGTTCCCTCAAAACTGGCAGGGTATATCATCTATTTTATTTCTGCCAGTAATACCACACTCTTACATTTTCTCAAGGTAGAATCCTATGTTACTGTACTTTCTGGACAGAAAGACAAGACCTTACAAACTCTCTTAGAGTTTGTATTTCCAAATTCCATTGAGAATTTGGTAGAAAGCACATATATGAAAAGCATCATTTTCCTTCTGATTGGAACAGAGGAAGTATCATGCTCAATACTTGACACTAATTCTGTCTATACTATAATTACTCATTATTAGTTTTTGAGTCTGCTTATTAATAGGATTAAGGTATATGGTATATCATCAAGATGCAACTAACATAAAAGGTAATCAATGTAAACAGGCTGTATGTTGTGGGGTATGTCCACAAAGAAAATTTGCAAGCATGATTGTAAGTATTCATTCAACACTACCCAAGGGAGGAGACCTTGCTTGACAAATATGAAGAGTGGAGCCCATGCAAAGCAGGCTGTGTTTTGAAGTTTCAGTTTCTACCACCACTTAGACCCCATCATTCTGCTTTAGTCCTAAACTTACACAATTCACAATTGATTATTAATTGATTTCCCATGCCTTTGGACTGGAGTCCCTGAGCAAGGACAAGATCATATACCTTCTTTGTAGTGATTCTCATTATAACTGCTTTATTATTATTATTGTTATTATTATTATTACTTTTCCTGGATCTTATGCTGTTCTCCTGATTCTGTTTTTCAAGGTCTGACTAGGTTCCAGAAGCTGATGACCTTACCAAAATTTCATTTAGGATAGGATGAGGCTGTCTACCAGACTTATCAATCCTATTATATTACAGCAATCATTTATGATACATTTTTTCAAAAAACTAAAAATAGTCAAGCTTTCACATATTGCGTATTTTTCTTTCTGCCTAAAAAAAAGATGAAAAACCAAGCCAAACAACAACAAAAAACCTTGCTTATTTATTCTTTCTTTTTCCTTTTGTAAGTCTCCAATCAATTTATTGTTAGCTCTTTTAGATATTCAGCCTCTGTATTGGTTTACAGTGTTGAGTAGCAAATTTGGTAGCTTTTTTAAAAAAATGGTATTATGTCACACAGTTTCGAAGGGTCAGGCACCTGGGAGTGGCTTAAGAGTCGGATATGGTTCCGGGTCCCTCACCAAGCTGTAGTCATCGTGTTGGCCGGGGCTGCACTAAGTCCAGACCAGTCAAGAAGAGGGGAATCAGGCTCTCTCTCTTTAAGGAAGAGTATTAAAGTACTTGTGGACATATTTTAACAGCATGCTACCCTCTCATACTTAGAGTGCTACTACAGACTCCCAGTAGGTGTCTTCGACCCTAGGCTATTCTTTTTTTTTTTTTTTTTTTTTTAAATCCAGCTGCCAGAGAGTAACCAAAACTCTATTCTAAAATGGTCTTTCCTCAAATTGCTTCCCTGCTCCAAAACTTTCTGAAGCTTCCTGTAGCTCCTGCATTAGGTTAAACTCCAGTGTCTAATTTCCATTGTTGACCACAAACTTCTTCAAATCCTCCTTTTCTTTCAGGCCTAATCCAAGTCATCTCCTCCATAAGACTCCAGGTACCTCTGAATCCCTATTCTTGTTCCCTCCAACTGGATCATACCTTTTCAAAAAGAAGAACCTTTTCTTTTTTTTTTTTATCCTTTTTAGTTTGCACAGGTCTGACATAGTGTGGGAAATAAAGCAAGTGCTCAACAAATATTTGCTGTTTTATTTCTCTTGAGTGTGAGATTGAGGAGTGTTTCTGATACACTTTATGAAAAGATACCTATAAATACAGGTAATAAAGAAAAAGGAAAAAATAATCCTGCCATCCCTCTTATATGTATACTCTTTCTTTCCCCCCATTGCTTAAAATAGAAATTCATACTTTCAAGATATTCAGCCAAAGGTTATCTCATTATTCTAGGTGTAGTTTAAAATCATAGAATAATTCACTGTAGCAAAAAAGTCAATTTACAAGCATAAAATTTATAATATTAAAATTTATCTTGATTATGGTTGGGCAAAAATAATGATTTTTAGTCTCAATTTCCTTGTAAATATGGTTATTAATATAAAGTAAACCTAAGGAATACATCATCACTTCTATTTGTTGTGGGCACTTTAAATATAAAACAATTTGATTTGAAAAAAAGCATTAATTCTACACAGATTAGTCATTTCTTTTTCTTAGTTCAAAAAGGAATTCTTCTGTGCAAAATATCTATTTCTCCAGAGTGTTATTTAAAAAAGATTTTAAAAATTATTAATTGCCTCCAGTGTTATGTTTTAGAAAAAAATCAATTGTAAACTGCATTTTATATTTTCATTTGTTCCTTTTCACATCACTTAAATCTCCTTCCTGTGGGTAAGTGGAAATTATACAGAGGGACATGTATTTTTAGTACAATTTTGCTTTGAAAAACTCTTTATAATGAAAAGCTTCTAATATGAACAAAAATGAATAATGTAATGGATCTTAATTTACCTAACACCCAGCTTTAACAGTTATCAATATTTTGACAATCCTTGATTCAGCCTTATGTCCTCTTTACTCTGGGAAGACAGGGCAATTATCCTAATAATAGACTTCTGTTGTTGACCCAAAAGGTTTTACAAACTATGGAATTTTTAAAAGCTGGATCTACTCTTCTCTATGCCCGTAAGAAGTAGCATATGTAAACTGATGGCATCATGTCTTCCCCTCCTTAACTACAGATACAGATACTGAATCCTGGGGAGGTTCAATTTCTAACTCCTTCTAGTCATGTAAACTAGTTTTGCAGAGTTGAAAGGAGAGTCTAAGATGTCCTGCCCTATTATTTTTCATTTACCATTTATTGTGGTCAGTAGTTTTAGAAAACTTCTCCAGCGTTATGTGGCACTGGAAATATAGAGAAGAAACATCATTGAGATCACTGTCCTATAGCTGCTTAAGCTCCCCATCCCAGCCTTGACACTCAAACAATGACTTGAGGAAATTGAGACAAATACATGCCTTGTTTCTCTTTGTGTATTTGGCCCATTTTTTCTATTTGGTAATATGTTTTGATTGATTCTATTGTACAATTTGGGTTATACAATTATGTAATTTCTAAATAATGAAAATTACTCATATCCATATAAAATTTTACACTAATTTTTTCTTGATTCTAATTCCAACATCTAAAATACCTAGAATAATGCTTAATAAGAGAGTTTATTTCCTGCTCTTGATCCTGTCTTTACTTTTATTGCTTGACCATTAAAAGTGATGTTAGATTTAGGTATATATAAAGTAGAGTTTCTCTCTACATATTTTATTAGCAGTTTTCAATTGGAATAAGTAGTAAACTTTTTATTAACTGATTTATAATCTAGAAAATCTAGAAAATTGTATTACTAGACTATGATTACTACATTACTGGTATATAACTTCATCATTGAATATATAAATATATTTTTAATATGGAACGCCTCACGAATTTGCGTATTATCCTTGCACAGATAATCTCTGTATCATTCCAATTTTAGTATTTGTGCTGCCGAAGTGAGCACTATCATTGTATATTATTCTCTCATTGCATAGATGAAATAATTTTGCTTATAATGTTTAAATTAAATATTTATAAAGATTTATCTGTGTTTTTTGAATTGTTGCATTGCTTGAATATTTATTATTTTATTTAATAAAAACTTATACAGTGGTATGTGCCATGCACTGTTCTAAATATTAACTTATTTAGTCCTCACGATAGACTTATGAAGGAAGTACTATTTTCATTCTTATTTTATGAATCATAAAATTAAAGGTTAACTAACTCTAGGATAGCTTGTTGAAATAGGCTTTGAACCCAAAAGCTGTCCTTTACTTTTGACAAATGTACCATCATGCTTACTTCTGTGCTAATATACAAGCACAAACCAAACCAAACCAAAACAAGCAAACAAAAGAAAATAAATGAAGCAAAACAAAAAAACATTTTCTTCTTTCTCTCCAGAAATATTTGGAGACTTTATCTGCATAATTGATGTATGGTTAGGGGTAATAGCCTTTTGACAATTTTATTAAGGGAAAAAGCATATATATATTTCCTACAGCTTTTGAGATTTGTTTTGAAAATTCATGTTTTTACAGAAAAAAAAACAACTGTCTATTCAAATTTTCAAATGTATTTGTATGTGTGTGTGTGTATGTATGTGTGTATATATATATATATATATATGCAAAATAATCCCATAATTATTTTACTTCCCTAAGTGTCTTTGGTTATTTCCACATTCTTATTTTCATAAATTGTGCTTGAACTTTCATTTTATATTTTTGGTGAGTTAGTTTGTGATTTATCTAGTGTATATTTTCCATGCAAAGAACCAACTGCTGGCTTATTTAATAGTCTGATCATTTTCTTCTGGTAAAGTAATTTCCAGCAGCAAAATTTTAATTTCTCTTTGGAGAAAGTCTTTGGCCTTATCCTAGCACCTTCTTTTTCTTGGCACCTTCTTTTTTTCTAGGCAAAATACTGCCTGGGCCAGTCTTTTGCAAAGTGTTTTGTCTCCTTCTATGGTGCAAATATGTATATCACCCAAAAAAGTCTTCTCCATATCTCCTGAGAAAATTATGCTATATCTTGAGAGATCTTAAGAGCCTGGGGTAGTACCTTTAATGAACCACATGTTTGTGCCACAAAGAGCATCTTTTGTACTTATTTCTGCCATACTTTAATTAATAAGAAAAGTATAGCCAGCAACTTGGGCCATTTTTATTGGCTCAATGCATCTAGATCACAGCTAACCAACACATATTTAAGGATTGTCTGACACAGTTAAAAAAACTCATATATATATTCTTACATCTTACTCATATTTGTAAATTTTAGCTTGAATCTCAGATAAACTCTTGTTCTCAAAAACCAGAATCATCATGTTGTTCTGAAACCCTGTTTGCTTGTGGTGCCCTTGTCTTAACATGAGTCATAGACTTCTACAATGAATATTTAATCCCAAGATGCTTTTGATTCCCAGTGATTGTTGATCAATTCCAATTTTTGGTAGTTGATATATTTTTAGAGTTGATGCTTACAATACATACATCTGTCATTCTTCAAGCAAGTCTGGCACATTTTATCCTTATCAAAGAATTCAAATTCACCATTCCCAAGGTTTCCAGTACCATAAGAAGCTGATAATCAAGTTTATCCACAACCTTAGTGAAAACAATTATATGTTCTAAGTATTGAAACACTTTACACACTTATTATCTTCAATCACCATACCATAGACACCTGAAATTAGGGGAGGATCACTTGAAATTAATCAAACACCACAGGACACGTGAAGACAGTGTTTACTCTAACAGTAAGAGATACTTAACAATGCTTACTCAAGTTTAGTACCCCAAAACACGGGCTTTCTAGCAAATGGTCTAATTTGTCCTGAATTTGGTGTACAATGTACTGATCTATTTTGGCACAACTGTTCAGAGTAAAACAAAGCTTATGTTTGTATTTTGCCTGGTTTCCTACACATCTTGGTGATATAATAGATGATGATGACTTGGCAATTATTTCATTAATCAACAGCTATTTAATGTGGCTGCTCTTGAGTCCAGGAAATATGTTTTTTTGAGGCCTCTTCCTACACAGTTAAGATTTGCAAAACTCTTTTATTATGAAGAATCTTAATATAGCTCATATCCTATTCATAGTTAAAGGAAATATTAATACTGGCTTTAGAATTTTCTTTTGAATCTCTCCTTTCACTCTTTAGGTTGAGGAAGTCTGTAAATCCAAAGTTCTCAAGGTTTATTTTGAAGGATGCTGGGGGAATAACCAAAGGATAAGAAAAAGTGGTATTTGAGTCTTTACCTTCTCCCTGTGGCTCTAGTATAGAGAATGGGAATAGAAATGGCTTCTATGGATTTGGATCTGTATGCTATTAAATGCATAATTTTAAAGATATGCAGCATGTGTCAGAGACCACACTTTCTGTTTACACTGCAAGTCTGGCACACAACAGTGACAATATCAATAGATTTTCTTTGCAAACTCAGGTTATACCAAATGAGCAAGGAAAGAAAAAGTAGCCATCTTTACTTATGTCACACAGAAATAGAACCAGTTAACTTTGTTGTAAGAGGCAGTCCAGATGTTTTCATCAAATAAATATAATGACCACTTGCAACCCATTGTCAAGGCTGATGAACTAAAAGTCTCTTCCAGCTTCACTACCACTTCCCTTGGAAAGAGGGGACTGTCATATACCTTCTCTTTCTCATCCTAGGTCCTCTGTTTGTGCTCTAGGCCACCAAGAGATAAGAATATTATAAAAAGACCTAACATTTCTCACCACTTACTCATGCCACACATGTTATGAGTTCATTTAATCTTCAGAAAAAATCCTATGAGATGGTTACTAACAGTTTCATCCTTATTTTACAAATGAAGAAACTGAGTCACAGTTGAAACTTGCCTAAAAGCACACAGCTAAAATGGGGTAGGGCTGAGAATCACACCCAGCCCTCAGACTCCGGAGTCTGTGCTCTTGATTCCGGTGTTGTACTACTCCCTGTGATAACAGATCAGGGTGCATCCTGTCACCTTGACAGTCAAACTCCAGAGGGCATGGAAATTTGCAGTTAGTGACTGCCTTTCTTACAACAATTTCTTTTCTCTACTAGTGCCTAGAATGCTGACTGTGTGCAATGCTTTCCTCACCTTCAAGGGTCCACAGTGTCTTTTTCCTGCTCTCTTCTGTTCAGATATTTACCAGGAAGGTAACCAAATTCCATCAATTTGTAATTAAAATGTAAAGCTTTGCTTTGAATAGCATCAGCAGGAACCTGCACCCAGGAAGTCTAATGCACATGTTAATTTAAATTCCACCTGTCTGACATCCTAAGTAGTAGTGTTTCTAACCTAAGATCACATACATATATTTTTAGCTTGTTGGAAGATATTTCTCTCAGATTCTCTAGTCATTTAAACCCATACTGAGTACATATGTATGGATGCCTTTAACAAATGTTTATTGAGCATATACTGGTTCCAAGTACTATGATAAAGGAATGTATACATTCTCTGATATGTTTTTTAAAAATATGTTAACCATGGCATAGCTTGGGGCAGTGACGAATTGAACAATGAATTGTGGATCCCCATGCACAATTTTCTTCTCTCTCTCAGAGTACCTCATTCTTTCTGAACCACTTATATTCCATTTTTAAGAATCTCAGCAAAATGTACATAATTATACTAAACTTACATGTCTATTTCTCAATTGGTTGACAATAGTTATTGTGTATAGGAATATAAGTATAACTCTGTAATGGGAATCAAAATTTCAAAGCCTTCTTTAGAAAAAGCAAGAGAAGAAGGAAGAGTAAAGTATCATATAGAGCATTCAGAAATTATAAAAATAGAGAGCAGTGGAATTTTTAAAAATTAAAAAAAATTTTTTAAATCCATCCGTCCCAACAATGTGTTCAAGAGACACTCTCTTCCTCTTGGAATTGCCACAAAATTTTATCTCTTCTTTTCTTTTGGCACCTATAATATTTTCATCAGTTTCTCTCATAAATATTTATAGTGTGCCAGAATCAAAGAATAGATATATGAATCCCTGATGAACCAAATCCATGCATAAGTAAACGAGCAATAGTTTAACCATTTATAACTCAGAGAATTTTTATATATAGCTGCTCTGGCATAATTGTAGCAGGCCAATGGTTAAACTGCTACTTGGCTGAGAAGGTAACTCAAATATTCACTTTGGAGAAGTTAACGTGGAATAATGCACCCTCCCAAACCATAGAAAGCATAATGGATTACCTAAAACTGATCAATAAACAGAGAAATTAAAGAACAAAAGTTGATGAAGGCCCCCGGTTCAAAATTAACGATCTACTCTCTCTCAAAGCCCTTTTCAGATTGACTAAGAGGATTTCAACTCATTGGGGTTTTAGGGCTCAAAAACAAAGCAGAAATCTATGCTGTGTATGAGTCAATGAGTTTGTATCTTAAGGCAGATTGCTGCTCCAAATTGGACCCTGCTTTTCACCTTTGTTTAAAAATAAATGCCATCTGATGTTTGAAATAAAGGCTGCCTGCTTTTGTGAGCTCAGTCTGGTTTGCAGTCTCTGTATCACTTAGCTGCTGAAGTCTGAGTCTTCTTGAGTTGGACGTTGTGTGAGAATGGCAAGAATTAAGATTTGGCCTGAGCTTCGAGTTGGATAAAAGGCCTCTACCTTGTACTTGGCTCCTGTGACACAGTTGTTAGGATGTACTTCTCTTTGGTAGCCTGCTTTGTATGCAGAGCAATTTCTATTTATTGGCCCTGACTTGCTCTTGTCATTTTCCCTCTTGAATTGAGAGTTCTGATCCTGAACCCTGGCCTTTGGCTGGAGTTTTGCCACCTCTGATAGATGCCTTTGAAATTGACTCTGTGCCTTCTGCAACTCCTGTGATCCAACTGCCACCAGCTTCTACAATTTATCTTGGAGATCCTTTGATCTTGCAGCCCCTTTTGATGGTAATTTACATAGGCTTTGACCACAGCCCAGCCTCCTATCAGAACTTGCACTGAGTCCATGCCTGGTTTTGCCCTGGTGGGTAGGTCTAAGGCCAGGTCAAGACTCTAGAGATCTAGGTCTGCTGTTGGAAATAATCAAACATACCTCCAAGATTCCTGAACTATAAAAATATTTATTTGCCATCTGCTAATTTGCCAGTCATCCATACTATCAAAGAATTTCAGAAATTATGAAAAAATCCCCTCTGTAATTCTTTATTCCCAAGGAATATTAAATAGAGATAGTAGAGTAAACAAACGAAATAACCACATAAAGTCAAATAAGAAAATTACATTTTATGGAGTTAGCTTCAGATTCTGTATATTCCTGGACTTCAAGATAAACTTCTCCTTACTTTCCAGGGTGACGCTGCTGCATGACCATCCAGTAGGGAACATTCCCCACCAAGAGAATCGCTGGAAGAGCAAGGTTTCACAGAGGGATATAGATAGACCATGAGATATAAGGGAGATATTGGGAATATTTTGAACAGTTTGAGCCAGGGAAGATATTGAAAATAAGTGAGTACCAAAGAAAAACACCTATCAGTTTAGGAAGTAGCCAAGATCACTCTTTCTGAGATCAGATAGACTGTTTGAATCCCAGCACTGTCATTTACTAGTTATATGATGTTGAACAAATTAGTTAATGTTTCTACTTCCTCATCTGTGAAATGGGAAAATGACAATAGTTCATGAAGTTGAAGGAAGGTCAGATGATAAACACTTGAAAATGTTTTAGACTATACTGAGTATTGTATTTAGAATTTTACATTGAGAATATTTTATAAGAATGCTGGGTATTTATTTTGTCTCACAGATTAATGCTCCACCTTTCTTGATCCTGCTCTGTACCTCAAGAGGCTGACATTGGTAGGCTACACAAGCAGATTCTCTTGCTTTCTTGCTTTCACTTGGCTTCTGTGCAATGAGAGGTAACAGCAAGGAAATTGCAGAGCAGAGGATAGTGAAGTCTGGGTATTTATTTCCCTAGATGCCTCCTTGACAAGTCACACTTTTCTAGTTTTTGTTCCTTCTTGTCCCTTTAGACTTAGCAGAGGTAAATTCATCTCCCTGTTGCTAGTCCCTAGATCAGGGGTTCTAAACAAGGGGTCTGTGAACTTGAATTAAAATTCAAAAAACATTCTTGTGGGGACGTGTTGGTATGGTTTTCACCTGACTGGCAAAGGGGTCCTTGGAACAAAAAAGTTTAAGAACTCCTGCCCTAGATGCTTCATCATTTTCTTTTGGCAGGATTAACTACATAGTTTTGGGGCCCAGAATACCAAATGAAAATTTGGAGCCCCTTATGCAAAACTTTTTAAGAATTTCAAGGTGGTGACAGCAGATTATTACAGTAAGCACAGATGATCCCTTCTAAACATGGGTCTCATGCAAATCAACAAATCTCATACCTACCTGTTGGCTTCCCTTAAATCTGCCCACACATACAAACACTTCCTTATTAAACTTTCCTCATTTGAATGTGTCATATGTTTCCTTGCAGGATCCAGACTGATACAAACAGAATGGAACTGAATATTAGCATTTGGTAGTCAGATCTTAATGACCCTGAAGTTTGTACATGCAGCAAATCTTTCTGATGAATTTAATTTTCAGAAGAATCATATTGATAGTTAGACTTTTTGAAAGGAATAAAGCCCTTAATTCATATAACATGTAACATAAACTGACTGGAAAGAGGATTTAATATCTACAGATGTCTAAGACCATAATTACATAGACAGTGAGCATGCATTTAATTTATAGTTCTATTCATTTCTGTTCTAAAACTATTCCTTCATATGCCAAATATCCATGCATAGAATTTGAGTGCTTATTAATGCTTTCAACAAAGTTTTACATTTGAACTCCCATTGCTCATAAGTATTGCTTCCTGTGATGCGATGCTTGAGTTGTGCTTTTCACCATTAAGAAATCAGAATTCTGACAATGCCTGAGTATCTTATGTTGGTTGATTTAGGAGAGGAGGTGGTAAGGATGCTGGCAACAGGTTTCATCGGCCATGGTCTGTGCTGTACAATCAAGCATCAGTGGTGTTTATAAAACATACCTATCTTTCAGAGATATGACTTTAACCAAAGAGAAGGGGGTTAAGGAGGGGATTCTAGCTGGAGACTGAGAAGCTGGCACAGCTGGGGGTCATCTGCAACCCTCAAGTGCTGGCCAATCAGGAATGCTCTTCTTAGATCCTCTGAGCTGATTGAGAAAAAGGTGTTTGTTGTTTTGGTTTGTTTGATTTTTTTTTTTTTTTTTTTTTTTTAACTAAGACACACTTTTTGGAAGTCCTAAAAAGCTAAAAAGGAAAACTGTCTCTGAATTTTATATGATGATAAAGAAGTGCTTTTTGTTTTTTGTTTTTATATTATTTGCTCTAGAAAAGATTACGTTTTAATTTACTTTAAAGAAAAAAATGGTAAATTTAATGTTTTAATTGAATTGTGATTTAAAATAAAGCTCTATTTTAAAAGAACTTTATATTAAATCAATATGGGCATTATATAACAATTGATAATATCCAATGTTTCAGAAACAGGCTATTTTAATGAATTATAAAGAAGAGATTTATATATTACATATATATGAATGCAGATTATTTTAGAAACAGGATGAAAGTTACCTGCATCAAAAATGGCTCATTCTGGTGTTTATATAAGCAGAATTTATAAAGAATGAGAGAGAGAGAAAGAAAGAAAGAGTGAGAGAATTTGCTATCACATTAAACCCTTTTACACAATTTGCCAACGTTGAAACAAAATGCAGACTGTCATCTGTCAAGCCACTTGCCTGAATCACATTTGGGTGCAATATGGTTCCCATGGCAGGCTGAAAGAGAGACTAAACATAAACTGCATATAACTTTCCAATCATGTGATAAGATGCTATTTCTTTGGACTTGTAATTTGCCTCCAAGATATGATAGGAAAGTTTGCAGTCCAAAATCTAAATCTTTTTTTAATCTGGCTACTTGGATGTCACAAATTATTCTCATGCATTCATACACAATGATTATTTTGGGCCTGATAAGGGTATATTATAATATTTTAGAGGTGGAAATGAAGGCAGAATGGCAAAAATGTCATGCACATTGGTGGGTTCTTCACAAAAAATGAGAGTAACCCAAAGCTTCTGATTGCCACTCTTGTGACTAGAGTGACACACGAGGCTTCCAGGCACACGTCCAGAAAGTGCTTTTCAAGGCTGGCTGCTCTGTATTCATTAAAGTGTAAACTTTGACAAGCACCTTTAAGCTTATTCCGTTCTGGGACATGGGAGACAGAGCAAGAAGGAGAAAATCTATTTCAGGTTGAAAATGTATTCTCTTCTCTGATATTTAGCGTTTTCAAACCTAATCCAGTTGTTCAATGAGTTTCTGACAATCCCCTGGTTCTCAATGCACCTATCATCCTGGATGATCCCAAAACAGCTTATTTATGAATTTGGGGTCTCCATGTTGAAATCCTGTCCCGACTTGGGGGATGGGGTATTTGTTTTTCCACTGACATTGTCTGTCTTTACAGGTGGACTTTCCCTGCCCCTTCTGTTTTGGGTAGAAAATGTTGAGACAACTCTTCTTTCCAGCCTACTTTCCAGTCTTTCATTGTCAGATAAAGATTCCTACTATATTATTTGGCCACTTTCTCTGCTTGATTCATTTACTCCTTTTTCCAATTTTCCTTAATTGATATAAATGCACTTCACTTGAGAATATTTTATTATATGTTTGAAATTAAAAAAAAAAAAAAATCCCAGGTTTATTTCTAAATGCATTCTACCTGCTAAGACAAACAAACAAACTAGTATAACAAAACTTCTCCCTCTCCCAGTTTTTAGGGTCTCATTTAGTGCATATCAATAACATCAACAAAGCCTTAGGTAGTCTGACAAGGAATAAAAGAGAGATTACACAAATAACTAAAATCAGAAATGACAGGGGGACATTGCTACTGACCCCACAGAAGTAAAAATGACCTTAAGAGGATACCATGAACAACTGTACACCAACAAATTAGATCACCTAGATGAAATGGACAAATTCCAAAAAATACACAAACGACCTAAACTGACTCAAGGAGAAGTGGGTGATCTCAATAGACCAATGTGTTAGTCAGGTTTTTCTAGGGTAACAGAATCAACAGGAGATATCTGTAAATAGTTTGAGATTTTATGAGTCTCTCTTGTGACCATGGGAATGCACAAGTCCATGCTCCACAGGCAGGCTGCAAACCAGGGGCTCTGATGAAAGTCCAGTGAAGGTCCTTGATGAGTTTCTGGGAGACCTTGGATGTCCAAAGGTGAGCTAGGGAATTCTCTCTGAATGCTGAAATCACTTCCCCTGTTAAGGCATTCAACTGATTGAATAAAACGTCACTCATTGCTGATAGCAGTCTCCCTGGTTGATGTAGATGTAATCAGCCATCTATGCAGTAAACTCACTGATGACTAAAGCTCATAAATGTCCTTGTATTACAATTAGTCCGGTGCTTGCTTGACCAAACAACTGAGCACAATTACTTGACCGAGTTGACAAATTAGCCTATCACAGTCCACCCTTTGTCAACTCAGCAATCATACATATTCCTTAAACCATATTTAGTCTCTAAGTAAACACAATAACAGATATGCATATATATATAGATTTCCACCTAACAATGTTCAACTGTCCTGTATGCAAATGGAAATGCATTAAATCCCTACAAAATATGGGGCAAGTCCTTGGGTAATATTCACTCTTAAACTTGACATCCTTAAATATCCTTAAATATTATGACATGAAACGAATACAACTTGTCATATGATAAGGGAAAAGGTTGGGGAAGAAAACAAAGAAATTCATTTTGTGTACATATATAATCATACTCATAATGAAACAAGGAAGAAAGATTCATGACTCTTACAGTCCTCGTTTCTGTAACTGGTCACGTGGTTGAAGTTCATATTTATCACTACTTTCTTCCACTACCTATTCCATGTTCCCAATACCCTCAGCAAGCACTTCAGAAGGCCGTCAACCTATGCCCAAACTTTCACTCCTTAAAAATTCTGGGCCATTGTTAGTCCTGCTTTGATTGGGTTGTTACAATTTTTCATTGACTTTAATCACATGGCATGGCAATATTAGGAGATGCCCTAGAGGTTCTCCTGTATTCCAGGCAAACTCTTCTTTACCCTCATTATGTAGATGCAATCCTATTTCCCCTTGATAGTCAGGCTCAATCTCCCCAGCCAGGACAGTAATTCCTTTCTTTGCCTGTTATTCAGAGGTAAGAGGAGTCCAAATTGGCCAGGTAGCAGTCTTAACTTCCAGTTCAATGGAATCATTGTTGCATTCCCTGGTGACAGCACTCTTCCTTTTGGGACTAAGACCTCTAGACCAGCAGAACTTAAGGTTGCAGGGACAGGAAGCAAAAATTTTCCTAGTGGGTCACTATGGGTAATAGTGAGTGGTGCCACTCCCATTTCAATCTCTTGATTCCTGGGCCCATGAATCCTAGTTATGAGAGAAACAGCACCATAGAGTGGGTGCTGATTTAGAGCATACACAGCCTTCTGGAGAACATTGCTGCAGGCCTGCAAGGTATTGCCACCTAGATGGTGCTGTAATTGAATCCTTGAAAGGGCATTCTACCCTTCTATCAATCCAGCTACCTCAGGTTGATGGGGAACATAGTAAGACCAGTAAATTCCATGGGTATGTGCCCATTCCTGCACATCATTTTCTGTGAGATTCCTTGATCAGAAGCAATGCTGTGTGGAATGCCATAGCGGTAGATAAGACATTCATTAATTCCACAGATGGTAGTTTTGGAAAAGCATTGCGTGCAGGAAATGCAAACCCATATCTAGAGTATGTGTCTACTCTAGTTAAAACAAATCACTATTCCTTCCATGGTGGAAGTGGTCCAATGTGCTCAACCTGCCACCAGGTAGCAGGCTGATCACCTCAGGGAAAGGTGCTATATTGAGGGCTGAGTGTGGGTCTCTGCTGCTGGCAGATTGTACACTCAGCAGTGGCTGTAGCCAAGCCAGCCTTGGTGAGGGGAAGTCCCAGTTGCTGAGCCCATTCATAACCTACACGGCTACTTTGTTCATGAGCCTATTGGGCAATGACAGGAGTGGTTGGGGAAAGAAGCTGAGCGTTAACCCCAGTGTGGGGCATCTTATCCACTTGATCATTAAAATCTTCCTCTGCTGAAGTCACCTTCTGGTGAACATTCACATGGGACACAAATATGTTCATGTTTTTGCCCACTCAGAAAGGTCTATCCACATACCTCTTGCCCAGACCTCTTTGTCACCAATTTTCCAATCATGTTCCTTCCAAGTCCCTGACCATCCAGCCAAACCATTGGCAACAGCCCATGAATCAGTTTACAAATGCATCTCTGGCCATTTCTCCTTCCAAGCAAAATGAACAACCAGATGCACTGTTTAAAGTTCTGCCCACTGGGAGGATATGCCTTCACCACTATCCTTCAGGGATGTCCCAGAAAAGGGATTCAGTGCTGCAGCTGCCCACTTTCAGGTGGTACCTGCATATCATGCAGAACATCTGTAAATGAGGCCTGAGTTTTCTCTTCCTCATTGAACTGTTTGCAAGGGACTCCCCAAGAAGCCAAAGTTGTGGGCTGGGAAAAAGAAGATAACACGACAGGGGTGGTGACCATGGGCATTTGGGCTACTTCCTCATGTAACTTACTTGTGCCTTCAGGACCCGCTCTAGCCCTATCTCATATTTACCACTTCCACTTTATTATAGTGCTGCTGTGCATGCCCAATTTATGGTTCTGTGAGTCAGACAATACCCAGCTGAGGTCTCATGGTAACTTGATGGCCCATAGTTAAGCATTCAGTCTCTACTAAGGCTTAGTAGCAGGCCAAAAGCTGTTTCTAAAAAGGAGAGTAATTATCTGCAGAGGACGGCAGGGCTTTGCTCCAAAATCCTAAGGGTCTGCATTGTGATTCTTCTATAGGGGCCTGCCAAAGGCTCCAGACAGCATCTCTATTTGCCACTGAAACTTCCAGCACCATTGGATGTGCTGGATCATATGACCCAAGTGGTAGTGCAGCTTGCACAGCAGCCTGGACCTGTTGCAGGGCCTCCTCTTGCTCCAGCCCACAATCAAAACTAGCAACTTTTCTCATAACTCGGTAAATGGGCTGGAGTAGCACAACCAAATGAGGAATGTGTTGTCTCCAAAATCTGAAGAGACCAACTAAGCATTGTGCCTCTGTTTTGGTCATAGGAAGGGCCAGATGCAACAGCTTATCCTTCACTTTAGAGGGGCTATCTCAATATGCCCCACAGCACTGGACACCTAGAAATTTCACTGAGGTGGAAGGACTTTGTATATTTTTGTTGGATTTATCTCCCATCCTCTGTCATACAAATGCCTTACCAATAAGTCTAGAGTCTTTGATACTTCTTTCTCACGAGGTCCTATCAACACGATATCATCAATATAATGGACCAATGTGATGTCTTGTGGGAGGGAGAGACAATCAAGGTCCTTGTGGACAATATTTTGACATAGGAGTTCTGGTACCAAACTGTATTAGGCAGGATTCTCTAGGGAAAAAGAATCAATAGGAGGTAACTGTAAATAGTATGAGATTTTAAAAGAGTCTTTCATGTGACCATGGGGATGCTCAAGTCCATGTTCACAGGCAAACCAGGGGCTCTGACGAAAGTCCAATGAAAGACTGATAGCAGTCTCCCTTTTAAGGCATTCAACTGATTGGATAAAATGTCACTCATTGCTGATGGTAATCTCCCTGGTTGATGCAGATGTAATCAGCCATCTATGCAGTAAACTCACTGATGACTAAAGCTCATAAATGCCCTTGTATTACAATTATTCCAGTCCTTGCTTGACCAAACAACTGGGCACAATTACCTGACTGAATTGATATGCTAACCTAATCATCACAACCAATAACAAATCAACAGATTGAGTCTGTCATGAAAAGCCTCCCAGGAATAAAAATCCAGGTGGCGTCATTGGATATATCTTTTAAAAGAGTTGAGTTAAAGTTTTAAAATTTGTTCATAATCCTTTATCCACAACCCTTGAGGCCAGCTGGATTTTTATATTGCAGGATATCTGGGATTTTAGAAAGATAGTAGGGTACATATATCTTATCTTATAGATATATCTTATAGAGCAAGGTCAAAGGCTTGAATTATGTCCCTCGCAAACAGCATGTTCAGGTCCCAATTTCTGGTCCTGTGGGTGTGAACCCACTTGTAAATAGGACCTTTGAAGATGTTATTAGTTAAGGTTTTCCCAAAATGAATGAGGGTAGGCTTCAATCCAATATAGCTGGAGTCCTTATAAGGAAAAGAAATTGGGCATGGCCAAAAAACAAAAAACAGCAACAACAACAACAACAACAACAACAAAAAAAAAACCACAAAAAGAAGCCACCAGGAATAGAAAGAAGCTGGAAATCACAGTGACATGGAAGAACATGGAAGAGGAAGGAGAATGTGCCACCATATGCATTGCCATGTAACGGAAAAGCCAAGGACCAAGGACCACCTGCACGCAGTCCCAGAATGCCAGAGTCTTTGGGGAGAAAACAAATTTCCCATTGTTTAAGCCAACTCATTTTTATGGTATTTGTTTAGCAGCCAGGAACTAAGACAGGATGCATCTCGGAATCAAACACATTAACATCTCTGTGGTAAAAGTATTTTCTCTATGGGACAAATAAGAATTATAAATTACGTCCCTCAGTTTAGGTCAGGTTTGGCCTCCAAATGACTTAGCCAAACAGAACAAAAACAAAACTATACAAAACAAAAGCCCTCTCTGTGTGCAGCTTTATTTTTAGATTTTGGAATTTCAGATGATGTATATGGATCTTTATTATAATAAAACAATGTGTACATTTACAGCGTTCCCTCTAATTGCAATGATGTGTGATCTGCCTGCCTGTTATAGATAATGTTCCTCTTTCTACACTTATATCCAAGGATACCTGGTATGTGCTATAGGAAAATTGATTCTTAACTTGTTGGTACATAAATATTATCACAGACATAGTTTGGAAATTTACATAATTAAATCTGAGGTGAGTTCAATAATTCAATGTAATGTGAGAATGCTTATGGTACCTGTGATATGGAATATTACTGGGTCTAACTCTATCCTTGTGAATCATTTCAGTGAAGGCCTCTTCCTGAAATTAAATCCTTTGGGTTGATGCTCAAGGATTATACTTTTTTATACTGATTTCTTCTGTGCTATACCAAGATGTTTTGAAAGAAGTTTTTCTTGTCTTGCATTTTAAAGATTTGTCTTAGAGAAGTATCTCCCTGAGCAAGAGGAGTGATTGTTTCAAATCTAGATTGCAATAAATAAGACTCATCTCTTCCCTTCCTTAGCCCTGATGGTATACTCTGAGCCCAGGAAAGTCCAAGGCAATTACACGAGCTTTGGGAATGCTTGGGGCGGGGGGGGGGGGGATGTCTTCTGGATCATGAAGAGAGTTCCAGATATTTGCCCCTATATGTTCATATATATAGAATAACTTTTGACTGATAGTTGAGTCAGCACCCCAAAGAAGAGATTTGAGACCCTTAAGTCATTAGCAACTCAAACTCCAGAGAGACTTCAATGGGCTATCCCAAGCCAGTGGTATGTTATTTCATGGTCTTGGGATTGTCTCTAGCTTTGGAAGTATGAAATAACATGTCTGTTTGTGGCTCCTGGAAACCAAGGTAGGACTTTATCACAGTCTATATAAAGCTCAACATCTAACTTAATACAGTATCTGGTGTTTGGTAAGTACTGATTAATATTTGTTGAATGAATGACAACTCTAAAGACAAGGTATATAAGCATACAAGTTAAATAATTCATGATATGTTCCAAGTAAAAAATTTCATTTTCCTTCAGCTAGTCTCAATTTGCTTGCCAAGGTAACAGTTTTATTGAACAATATAAACACTGTTCACTGTAAACATAAAGTGGTTTTATATCTTTTTGTCCCTGAGTCCAATTATGTGCTTTTCTATTTGGGAATAATAAGTTGGGCTGATCCCATCACTTTCTAAATAGGTTCAGGTGTAAAATCTTGCCTAATCCAACTTGATATAAGTTAAATTCAAATTTCATATATCATTTAGAACTATTTATCTGTCTCTAGCTTTTCCTTGCCCTTGGCCCTGAAGATCTAACTTGAGAAAGGGTGATTGTTCCACTGTTTTTTTTCTTTTCTCTCTAGAGCATTCCCTATTTTGATGAATTAGAGATGCACAAAACTTTTCATTTCTCCCTCATCAATAGAAGGAATTTATTTCCCCTCTGAATCTATGCAGGACCTGTAACTACATTAGACACTAATAGAAGTCACTCTATGTCACTTCATGGCAAAATCTTTAGGAAGACTATATTTTCTGCTTCTTCTTTCATGGAACTCTTGCTTATGAGAACCCTGATTGCTCAGATAAAAAGTTTAGCCACTATGCTTATGAGAACATGTAGAGAGAATTCCTGAGACTACATGGAGAGGGAGAGAGGCCCAGCTGTCCTAGTGTCCCAAATGATCACCCAACTGACTCCAGCTCCAACCTCCAGACTGCAAGTGCATAAGAGACCCTGAACAAGACCAGCCAAATAATGACTCAGCTGGGTCCAGTCAATCCACAGAACAATGGGAAAAAACTAACTTTAGGCCACTGACTCTATAATGTCTTGTTTTTTAGCAATGTAGAGCCAAAGCACTGTCCCTCTTCTTGGTCGCCATTTCTCCTTCTCAGTATTAGAAACTGGAAAGAAGGATTGGAAGAAAGGAAAATTCTCTCAGTTAACTCTAACTATGGTGATCCTCTTCGGGCTATTAGTAGGTGAGCCTTTCAGAAGTCCTTACCTGGGTATGTCAACTGTGCTCTGATGAGTTCTCTTCTTCTAGTATGAAACCCTTGTAAGACAACCTATAACATATTTTTGTAATTGTCTGGCTAGCAGCTGAAGCCAGACATTTTTGTTGTTGTAGGGTTCAGATAAACTGTGTGGGAACTCACCAACTTTGCCATGCCAGAGAGTCGGATTTTGGGCTATCCGGCAGCTACTCTCTTTCTTCTTCTTGGCATAAACTGCAGTTCCTTTGTTTCTGCTTAGATGGACAAAGAAGGAAAGAAGAAAATCCAGTGTATTAACACATACCTAACTGGAAAATAGGGTACCACTCTCACTTTCTTACCAGCATCTGTGTTCTCTACTAGTGTTTTCTAAAAAAAAAAAAGTGAAAAAAAGGAACCCTTGCTTTTGAGCAGGGAGAGAGAAAAACCATAGCACTGAGCCCCTTAACAGACAAATCCAAATGCTGAACAATTATTAAGGTAGTAGAACTGTTCTTCTGGCTCTGAGTGAGTTCATAAGGAAATGTTACTGAACAAGCATTCACTGCTTGATGCACACAGAAGACAATGCTATGACATCAGGATTTTGAGGAAAAAAAAGAGCTTTAATGCAAAGTCAACTAGAATGGAGACAGAAGACAAGACTCAAATCTGTCTCCCTGATCTGAGCAGTAAGGAAGCTTTTATGGGAATGGGATATGAGAAGTGAGGACAGAAGTTGGAAAATTTGACCTGGCATCATCCAATTGGTTAATTACAGGGAGGTCTCAAAGGCCATCTAAAGGATAAGAGTCAGTGTTTTCTGCGCATGCTCAGGTTATATGACCTACAGCTAAATAAGCTCAGAAGAAAAGCTTACAGGAACAGGGAACATCCCTCCACCAGCCGGTATTGGCCTGCCCATGGTTTCAGAAATGCCTGGTAATCTCTTCATATGGAAGTCCTCAGGATCTAGGGTCCTTAGCTTTGGGGATTCAACAGCAATTTTGACAGCAAAAGAAAAGTCCCATTTCACATCCTGTTATTCATGATTTTTCAAATTTGGTACATTTTTATATATATTTTTGATAACAAAACGTGGTTATTGCAGAAAATGTTAGAAAATATAGAAAAGCATAAAAGCAGGAAAATTTAAAAAACCTAAACAACACTTCTCTCAGCCAAAAACTATAACGTTTGTTACATTATTTGAATTCCTTCTCATCTTTCTGCTATGTCTATGTAGTTTAAATTAGATCTATGTGTATATATATACATTTTTTTTACAAATTTTTATTTTTAAAAAGGACTTCATTGCAAAGTTAAAATGTGGAGAGACTCATCCCCCTCTCCTCCACACACATACACACACAAAGCATTCATAAATTTGGGCAACAAAGCTACTTCATTTAAAAAAGAACACTTGTCCAACTTAAGAGGCAGTGTAATCCTCAGGCTGCCATAGTGTCCAGATTAATAAGTTTGCTTATTAATTAATAAGTTTGTCCAGAATTTATAATGTAATTCCAAAATTTAAGAGGGAGGGATAAAATTTATGTAGTCCAACAGAGGAAGAAGTATTCCCAAATGTCTTTCCTGGATAGACGCTCATGTTTTGCACTTGAGTCAATATCGTGTTTTTCCCTGTCACTGGCTCCCTGGACATACAGTGATGACATTGCTTCATTTTGTTCACAAAGGTGACTGAAAGTTTTCTTGGAACATAGCATGATATTGGGATGTATCCTCTGACAATTAAATTCTCAGGTTCGAAAATTATTGCACTTTCAAAGAGAATACCTAATGTGTGTTCGTAAATCTTGATGCCACAAAAATATACAAAATAATGGAACTCAAAGAATTCCAACTCCTCTCTCGTTACAGGACAACCAGCTCCCAGAAATAGTTCAGAAGACTGAGGGTGAAGGTATCTGGTAAGAGCTCTTCGTTTAATTTTGACGTTCAGCCACTCTTCACTACAGCTTACAAACAAATCAGCATGACCACAAATCAACACGAAAAGCAAAAGGAACACTGCTAACACGCCAAAGAGCTTCATTGCCGCAGCTACCACAGGACATAGGAAAATCTATGTATATTTTTGAACACTCTTTTTTTATATGTAGCATCATGAATTTTTCCCATGAATAATTTTTTTATACATGTTTATACTAAACACCTTCTGATGATATAGGTGAAAATGAATTAACCAACTATTTGTTAATACTCTATTTGTTGAATTCATAATTATTTGACTGCCTATAATAAAAAAAAATATTTTTAATTTGCTCTAGCTGGACACAAATAATTCTACTATGCTTCTTAATTTTGTTGTGAGAATATAAAGTACTGGACTTCTTTTGTTACAATAATAATCACATTACTTAGTGCCTGCAGTGTGTTATTTGTACTATAAAACATAAAGAAATAGCCCCCAATGGGATGATTATTCAGCCAATATAACTTAATCCAAGAGCCAATATTTTGGCAGGAAGCAGTGAGAAAAATGTCAATGTTCTCAATTTCTTTTTTTTACTCGGGAAAATATCTAGAGGGCTGGAAAGAGCTGAGTTTTAGGACTGATAAAAATGATAATAATAGAAATTACATGAGAAATACAGAAATGCCCCTTGGTAATGACTATTTCAGATCAGAAGCAAATGAACAAAGAGAAATAGTTGTAAATGAGTCATTAATGATGCACTATTAATTAATCATGCATTAATTTATTCGTTCTTCATGGGAGGATAACTTATGCTCTCAAGGGTTATAATACATTTGGGAAGAAAGACAAAATATAACATTTTAACATGTAATATTGGCTTAAAATATGAGATGATATTTATTTGCCACAGATAGTAATTGATTGACTGTTACTTGCCAGGCAGTGTGACCTATGAGCTGTTCAAACAATGTGTGTTAATGAAATACAGAGATTGTGTGATTACACAGTCAAAGAAGATTTCATAATTGCAACTGATCTGGATCTAGAAGAATAAGAGGAGTTGAAGAGCAGGCATACAGGCAAACTACTGGCATGGACATATCTAAAAGAAAGACAACGTGGCATGAAGCACATGAGATTAAGTATATTCTAGTCAGCCCAGAGAGCTTGAGTATGGAAATGAGGAAACATAAGGCTGGAATGTAGCTTAGAGGACTTTGTTGTCCTTACGGCTAGCACCCATCCCCTCTTTGTTGGGCAACAAGACCTGATTTGTACTTGGAAGAGGAAGAGTTTCTGGAGCTGAGAAGTAGAGTCTGGGAGAAGTGGAGGGCAGGGATGAAGATAAGGAGGCAAGGAAGGGAAGTTGAGAAAGGGTCAGAGAAAAAGTCACGATTGTAAAAGAATTTGCTGACCAATCATATCCAGCCAACAAATATACTGGGATTTGTTACTTAAAGTTAGAAAGAAATAAAGAAAATAAACATAAAGATATACAAAAAATCAGTATGGCCACCACAGAAGGTGATGGAGGTAAATTTTTTCTATCTAGTTTTGTTTGTCCTGGGCAATGACCTATTAGGGATCATTTCATTCATTTAGGATCTGCTAGAGCTGTCTGATCTTTCTTTACTCCTTCCAGCACCAATAAGTCCAAGCAATAACTTAAAAGAGACATACAACTTTGGGGAAAATGCTAAATTTATTTGTTTCTCAGAGGAAATGGGAGATAAATAGAGTAGAAACCGTTTGAAGATCAATACATTAAATGTATCCTTTGAACCCATCTCCTAAACACTCCAGCATGGTGAGTCCCCTGCTCTTTGCCTCACACCAGGAATTGGCCTGGTGTTTTGTTTCTAGGCTGCTAAAACAAATACCATAAAATGGGTTAGGTTAACAACAGGAAGTTTTAATCTCAAGGTTTCAGAAGCTAGAAAGCTTGCCTCCTCCCAGGGTCAGTATTGTCTGTCCAGCCAGCACACTTTGGAGTTCCTTGGCTTTTTGTCAAATGGCAATGCATATGGTGATGCCATCTCCTTTCTCCTTCAGGTTCCATTGACTCCAGCTTATGGCCACTCCCTGTGGCTTCTCTCTCCATCTGAATTTCCCTGTACTTCTAAAAATACTCCAGTAATCAGGATAAAGCCCAACCTGATTCAATTGGGCCACACCTTGACTGAAGTAACATTTGAAGAGGTCCATATCCACCAGAATGAGGGTAAGAACATGTCCAAGTTGGGGTACACAATTCAATTCATATCACCTAGTTAGGAGTCATCCCTGTCATAAAACTCATCTTTAGTGCCTTCTGTTTCCTTTACTTGTAACTGCCAAATGATTATCATAAAGTTGAATTTACATCTCTGAATCTCTCCCTTTATAGCATATCAGTAGGGGAATGTTAGAAGTGCATTCCTGATTTTGTGTAGAAGTTAGTCTAGGGCATTGATTATCAACCAGGGATGATCTTTCCCAGCCACCACCAACCCTCCCCTGGTACATTTGGTAATGTCTAGAGGCACTTTTGGTTATCACAACTGAGCAGGTATCTAGTGGGGAGATGCTGGGTTTCTGCTAAACATCCTACAAGGCACAGAACAGCCTCCCCACAACACAGAATCATCTGACCTAAAATGTCAATAGTGCTGAGTTTGAGAAACCTTGGTCTAGAGCAAGGCATGGAAATGACTTCATGGGCGTTTGAGCAGAGCAATAGTACATGCCTTCACACTCAGAGGGGGCTTGGGGTTTAATGTTCTCCAGTGGCTATCTCAAAATTCTTAGTAGTTTTATAATTGAATTTGTTGTTTTATAAGTGAATTCCAATGGGACAATGGAGCATGTGCCAGGGACTTGGAATCTTAAATCATACATGTCCCTACTTCCTACCACTTCCCTATCTCCTTAGGTTGAGTTCTTGGTTGCCTGCTCACTGCTCCTGCCTAGAAAACACTGCCACACTCCACCTCTGGAGAGGGTCTGGGTACCTGAAGGGCAGACCTGGAATTGGGCATGTGCACCCTGTGTGCTGGGTCATGGGCCTGGGTCCTTGGAGGGTCTGCACTCACCCTGTGAGTATTGAGCACAACATTATAAAGGAAATTTTAAAAAATCATCACAACAGATCCAGAGAAAGCCTGTAAAAGAAAGGAAAAAGGGTTTTTCCTGGTTTTGAATATGGGATCTTTAATTTTTATTTTGCACTGAGCCTTATGAATTCTGTAGCTGGTCCTGGCTAGACACATTGCATTTCAGGTTCTTGATTGTTAAGCAAGTTCTACTCAATGTAAGGATTAGCCCTGGGATCTGATACTCCTCTTAGAGATCCTAGATAATCCTGTCTCTATTTTATAAAACTGTCTTAGGGAATCTCATGACTGCCTGCTAACTACTGATGCTTGTGCAACAGTCTCCTTTTATTATGCAATGGGGTTTTAACTCCTATAAATTTGGTGCAAATAATACCCACTACCTAATACAACAGTTAGTAACTGACTTTAAAGTTTCTTTGTTTTTCTTAAAGTGGGGTAGGTTTTAAATATAGATTTTGTTCTCTTTTATTTCTTATTTTGGAGTCTGAGGGAATGGAAAACAAAAACCCATATTTCGTAGTAACTAAAAATTAATCTTGAAGTCAGTGTTTTTTTCCCAACTGCTCAGAATGACAGCTGAGACTGAAAATGTATAACAGCGATGATTTAATACTAGTGAGCTTTCTTGCCATTGTTGATGTGTTCATTTGATTGTTTTGTTTGATTTGGGAAAGTAATGTAATTAAAAATATATGCTCTGGGAAGAAATTGAGTGAACAACAATTTGAAATTGCCAAAAATCACTGAAATCCAAAATTTTTTCACCATGTGCTATAGAAAATTTTTTTCATTGCTTTTTCTGAGGAATTTCCATTTCTAGGAGTTTTTAGTCCCCTATGGGGAAAAAATTAAATTGCTATACACAGAACTGGGTTAATATGTGTTCCTAAGTCAGGTACATTAGTCATAAAATTGATAATTGGAGCTTGTTTCTATGGGAGGTGTGTATTCCATGACAGCTCATCTTTGGTATCCAGAGAGGCTTGTCAAAATCTGTGTGATATGTGTCTGCATTATAAGCATTTTAAAGTCTCACAACCATATATCTTTGTCTATATTCATTTTTCTGCACATCCAGTAGAATGTTCAGATATGGGTTAGAGACAGTAATATCTGATTTAAGCTCATGAGGTTTTGGTGAAAGCTCTAGAAGCTCATTGTCTTCTCTGATGTGTTGCAGTTTATATCATTATCTGGAAAGTAAAATTGAAGACACTATAAAAGTGCCTTTTCCCCCAGGCCTGTATAAGTGCCTTTATCCTAATTGAAGACTCAAACTCATTTGAGGCATTGCTCGAATCTTCTGGAAAAAAAAAATACTTCTTCCAAAAGCTCTGGCTTGCTTGTCATTAAAAAATAGCAGATATCAAACTTCTATTTCAAATGGATTATTGCTGCTATAATTAAATGTTCTTTATTATGTATGTTAAATTCATTGTGAACAAATAAGAGTGATTGCTTCTCAGAATAAAATAAGCTTTAAGAGATTTTGCAATTTTGAGGTAATGTTCTATTATTTTAACATGGGAAGCCAAAGTGGGGAGAAAGCCATTTGGCCCCTTGTGCAGCCAGAAGAGTCTAGCATTACTAGATGTAGATGTTAGAGGTGGTGCTAAGTTTGAGTTAGATACTTGGTGCCAATTTTGCCTACAGATAAAATATATCACCCATGTTTATTTTTAAGATGTTGCTTTTCATATTGCGGCCACTTGCCTATTTAGGAAGACGGATGGCTAACTTGCAGTCATACACATTGATTGTGTGACAGACTGTATTCTGAACAGTAGCTAGGACAATGGTCTGCAGAATTTGCCATTGTTGGTAGTAGCTTTTGCCTTTGCAATGTGGGCAGTGTAATGGTTTTCCACAAATTAAACCACTCCATCTTCAGCTGTTGCAGACCACTGATTCTGTTGACCCTAGGCACTTCCAAACAATCAACATCTATATAATATAACTTTTAAAGCTCTGTTTCCTTTCCCACTTTTCTTTCATTTGTGTGAAAACAGCCTTGTGTCTTTGTAAGTGGGGTAGTGGATTCTGAGCCAAAGAGTACATCATTCTTTTTTAATAGAACAGATGAAAATCTGGGTTGTTATTACTTATCTCATGAAGATAATTATTTGGAAAATACTCTTCTCTAGTGCCCATACAGGAAAGCAGATTTCAGGGGGAGTCTCCTAACATGTATTTTTAATTTGGATGTAGATGTTTAGTAAACAAGGCTAATATTCTGGGTTATGGATGGCCCAAAGGAGGGGGCCCATAAGCAAACAGATGGGCATAGTTTTGGAAGCAGACAGCTTTACAAGGCAATATTCAAACCTTGAGCATGGAAAAAAAAAAAAAAAAGTTCAGTTTTGAAAGTCAAAAATTCCCACGACCAGCATTCTAAAGATTCCTTAATCAGCTGTATTACTTTGAAATTGTCCCAGTCTCAAGAGTGAGTCCTTATCTCCTTCCAAATACCCTAGCTCTAGTTTTCTTGCCATTAATAGTTCCATAGTTTTTTTCAAACTATTCCTTCCATCTGAAAGGCCTGAAATATATTTCTTCATCTCTTAAGACCCTACTTTAAGGCCTTGAACAAATATCACTTTTGAAGTGAAGTTCTCAACAATATTTTATATACAAATAATTTGTAAAATTCTGGTTATTAAAATTAATTCTCTATATTTGTTGAAGATATTTTAATTTAAGTTTTCTCTATTATTTTAAAGTTGTTTAAAGGGTTTCTGACATGGGAAAGTTTTTTAAAATAAAATTATATAATAATATCTATTGCATTTTTGAAATCTATATGATATTTTCATAGATTTTATGAAATCCAGTAAACCCAAAAGTCCAAAAAATATTGATCTGTATTTTATTTTAAAATTTAAAAACTGTTTCTGTCTTTTACTTGTCTCTTTTATTATGCCTGGAATTCATTTTAAGATAGTGCATGAAGCTAGAACTTGATTTTTGCTCTTAGAATGTAAACAGTTATTTTAATACAAATGTTGAATAATATTTTACCTTCCTTCTTGATAAAACTGTAAGGGCATGAAATTTAACTAAATAGGAGGAGATGACTTAAAGTGCAGGAAATGAAAAAAAAAACTATGGCCAAAGGACTAGTGGTAAGTACCAACCACTAAAACCAATATCTGATGGATTTGGTTATATAAAAGAGTATGTGTTGTACACTCTGATACTGTGAATGATAATATTGAAATTATATATATGGAGAGAGAGGGAGAGAGATAGAGAGTCAGAGTAACAAGGAAAAATAGGAGAGACAATGGGTGAAATGTAAATATGCTGATTTTAGATTTTATACTTGGACTTTACAAGATACAATTTAAATAAATACTGAATAGAAATATCAAATACTAACCATGCAATGAAACTAATTGAAGACAATTGGCTAGTGAAAATTAGGAGAGATGGAAATGGGATTCACTATATCCTCTCAATAATGGAGGTTGTGAATTATATAATGTTGCATTTATAAGGGTAGACATTAAAATAAAAATTAAACATAACAAAATCATTAGAAGGAACACCAAAATGGAACAGAGTGAAGCTATTTCAGACTACAGATTGAATCTTTCAATTCAATATGATAGAATTAAGGCTAGACATATCTGACATTAATACCTTCTAGTGTGTTAAATTAACCTCTAAAAAGTTATTGGTAGAATTGTGGGAAGATGATGTCAGAGTAGGCAGGCAGGACTCAACTCTCTCACAAAAACAATGGAGAAAGAGCTAAAAGGTGTCCAAAGAACCTGCTTTAAGGGTCAGCAGACCAGGACAGTGCTACACAACTCCCAGGTTGGTAAAAGACAGAGAGACAAAGAACCCAAAACAACAAACTGAGTTACCAAACCCCCATGACTGCCAGGAAGGGCTCCCCTCCCCCATATCCAATATATTAAACTAGGGTAAAATCCCTGGCTCATTGTAGCTGACTGAGAGGGGAACAGACATCTTCCTCCCTGTCAGCTGTTACAGAAGAGAAGGCAGGGGGAGTCAGATGTCTTTTCTCCAGTGAATTCAGCCAGCAGAGCCCAATTTTAATCTGGGCTCTGGCCAGAAGAAAACACAGGAAAATGAAGAGTGAAAAAACCTCCATGGAAAGGTGTGCCGATGAGCTCCATCTTCCGGCCAGTCTGGAAATTGCATGGACAAAAACTGCTTTTAGTTCTCTCTGTGCCCTAACTCCTGGGTGAATATTTGTGCCTCATTAGTGATCCCCCAGCCAGTTTTGACAACATAAGCTGGGCAACTTTAAAGATTTTGGATAAGTTGAACCAAATATCAAAGAAGAGCTGTGAAAAACAAACAAACAACAACAGCAAAAGAGAGTAATTGGCCATTAGAGTAAATTCACCAACAAATTCCGATGAGTAGATAGTAGCAAAAAATTACAAGCCATACTAGGAAACAGGAAGACATGGCCCAGACAAACCAGCAAACCAAATATCCTGAAGACATACAGGATTTAAGACAAATAATCAATGATAATCACAAAACTCTCCTAAATCAATGCAAAGAATTAAAATATGACTAAAGAGATAAAGGATATTAAGAAGACAAAGGTAAGCATAAAAAAAAAATTGAAGGCCTGCAAAGAAAAGTAACAGACCTTATGGGAATGAAAGATGCAATGGATGAGATTAAAAATATATTAGAAGCACATAATAGCAGATTTGAAATGCTTAAAGACATAATTAGGTATTTCAAAGACAGTTTATCTGAGCTGGAAAAGACAGGAAAACAGAAAGAGAAGAGAATGAAAAAAAAATGGAACAGGGTTTCAGGGAATTGAATGACAATGCAAAACGCAGAAACATATGTATTATTGGTGTCCGAGAAGGAGAAGAAAATGGAAAAGGGCAAAGAATATTTGAAGAAATAATAACCCCAAAACTTCTCAACTCTTATGAAAGACATAAATATCAATATCCAAGAAGGACTACGCACCACAAACAGAAAAAATCTGAACAGACCTTCCCTGATATGCCTACTATTCAGAATGACAAATGTCAGAGATAGAAGATTCTGAAAGCAGCAAGAGAAAAACAAAGCATCACAAACAAGGGAACCTAGATAAGATTAAGTACCCATCTCTCATCAGAAATCATGGAGGAGAGAAGAAAGTGTTGTGATGTATTTAAAGTACTGCAAGAGAAAAAACTGCCAGCCAAGAATACTGTATTTGGCAAAAATGCCCTTTGATAAATAAGGATGAGTTCAAAGTCTTCATCAAGAAACAAAAACTGATAGAATATGTTACCAAAAAGCCAAAATTACAAGAGATACTACAGAGAGTGCTGCACCCTAAAAGGAAAAAACAAGGATGAGAGACTTGTTTAAGAGTGAAGAAGTGGAGATTATTAGGAGGGGTAAATTAAAGGGTAAAAAAGACTGACAATAGTTCAATTGGACAATAGAAAGCCAAAGGGCAAAATGTATGACATAAATAATGTCTTTACAGTAATAACATTTAATGTTAATGGTTTGAACGCCTCAATCAAAAGACAAAGACTGATAGAATGGGCAAAAAATATTACCCATGTATATGTTGTCTACAAGAGACCCACCTCAGATGTAAGGACACAAGCAGGTTAGAAATGAAAGGTTGGAAAAAGATATTCCATGAAAATACTAATAAAAAAAGAGCTGGAGTAATGATACTAATATCTGATTAAATAGATTTTAAATGCAAAACTGTTATAAGGGATGAAGATGGTCATTATATATTAATAAAAGGGGCAACTCACCAAGAAGAAATAACTATACTAAATATTTATGCACATAATCCTAGTGCCCGAACATTTGAGGCACACACTGGCAAAGCTAAAGGGAGAAAGAGATGTCTCTACTATGATAGTTGGAGACTTGAATACACCACTCTCAGTACTGGATAGAACATCTGGATGGAGAATAAGTTAAGAAACATAGAGATCAAATAATATGATAAAATGAACAAGTCCTAACAGACATTTATAGAACATTGCACCCCAAACAGCAGGATATACATTCTTTTCAAGTGCTCATGGATCATTTTCAAAAGTAAACCATATGTTGGGTCACAAGACAAGTCTCAATAAGTTTAAAAAGATTGAAATTATACAAAACACTTTCTCTGATCATAACAGAAAGAAGCTGGATATCAATAAGGGATAGAAAAGAGAAAATTCATAAATATATGGAGATTAAACAACACACTTAAATAATCAGTGGGTCAAAGAACAAATTGCAGGAGACTTCAGTAAGTATCTTGAGATGAGTGAAAAGAGATCACAACATATCAAAACATTGGGGATACTGCAAAAGTAGAGCTGAGAGGGAAATGTATAGCTCTCATTGCTTACATTAAAATAGCAGAATGTAGCAATTAGAAGGACCGCAAACTAATCCCAAACCAAGCTGAAGGAAAGAAATAGTGACGATCAGAGCAGAAATAAATTAAATTGAGAACAAAAAAGCAATAGAGGGAATCAACAAAACCAAAAGTTGGTTCTTTGAGAAGATCAACAAAACTGACAATCTCTTAGCTAGACTGACAAAGAAAAAAGAGGGCATAAATAAATAAAATCAGAAATTATTTATTTAAAATATGAACATAAAATTTTGGACAAAATATACTAGGTAAATGTAACAGAAAATAAAGGAGAGGTAGCAAAATTTTATCAGACAAGGTTAAATTCAGGAAGAAGGCAACTTAAAAGGTCATAAAATAATAATATGTGTAAAAGACAGTGATCTAATAAATTATGGCAGTGTCAACACTTGTTAAACCAAAGGCTACAAAAAAAGACCATGAGAAAAATGGAAGCATGTAAGGAGACAGAGACTTTATTTCACTTCATTCAGAGGTTGACATTTTAAATGGACAAAAAGTAGGTAAGGGTCTAGAACAGGAGTTCTTAACCTTTGTTTTCCATGGACCACTTTGCCAGTAAGGTGAAATGAATACTACTGAAATTTATTTATTGCATACATGCATAAATGAAGGAAATACTAGATTTCAGTTAGAGGTCATAGAAAATAAAGATAATAAGTTGATTTTTTTTTTCAGTTCAAGCTCACAGACCACTGAAGTACCCCTTGTCTAGAAGAAGCAAATATCATAACTAATTAGGGTAGCTCTACTCAATTACACTAAACAGTGTGCCCTGAAAAGATAAAATCTAACTTATTTTTAAGTGCTCATGAAATGCTTTAAAAGTAAACCATATGTGAGGCCTAGTGCATCCTCAAATAGAACATAAATGAATTGTTTATTATGCAATTCCAAATTAAAAAAAAAAAACAAAAACAGCTGTTCACTGTTGTTAGTACTTATAATTCTTAACCTATTATTATATTATTTTGAAGAAAAAAGTCATTATTATAATTTAAAAGCTAAAATATCTGTGCTAGTACTTGTCTTGCATCATTGCCACACATCTACTTACTTTTATTTTGTCTGCCTGTCTTTCAAGTGGATATAATTCTGGAGAGTTTGCCAATATCCCAACAGTATGTTTTCTTCTTCATTCCTGTAGTATTATGTTTTATAGCTTTCTTCTGTAACTAATTCATTTTATTAAGTTAACTTATAGTATTAGATTTTTAAAATAATAATATGAATGAGATATTATTGTATCTTCTAAGTAGATATGGAAAAATTATAAGAGATCTATTAAGATAGTTATTTTTATATATTTTGGATAGCAGGAGTCATCAAACTTATTGAACTCATTTTTTAAATATATGTATTTTATTACATTTTCTAGATTAACCAATTAATTACCTAAAATAGTGAAATATTTGTTTCCACCTTTAAAAAAAAATTATAGCTCTTTTCTGTTATTGTTTCTCCTTTCATTGGCTAGCAATTGAAGAACAGTTTCAAAGAATAGCCCTCAGCTCTTTCTGCCTAGAGGAGCCCACACCAAATCTTGGTGGGCATTTCCATCTTTCTCTCCCATTTCTCAGCAAGCTCTGTTCTTTCCCTGTTTCCCAATAAATTCTTTTTACCGGCCTAACTAAAGTGGCATGTTCTTAAATTCATTTATGCAATATAGCCAAGAACCTAGAGGAATCCAATGCGTCCCTGTCTTCATTTGGTGAGCCAGCCAAGAGAAAGATAAGTGAGTGGTGCTCCCCAACCCCTGCCAGAGACTTCTGTTAAAGTTAAAGGAATTGCCAGCTGGGTGCACTTATCCCAAGTGAAGCCAGCTGCCCAAGGAAGTGCCAGCTCACCAAAAGCACCTGATGGGACATATGAGTGCCATTTATTGGATGGCCTGAAATACCTCTTCAAGAGACAAAGCTAAGTAGTGTCTGTGTCAAAGTTATCTGTTCCCTCTAACTCTAGCCAAAACACCTATTGCTAGGGGAAAGGCAAGCCAGACACTCCTTAAGAAATCTTACCTGTTTTCATTTCCTTTAGTTTCTCCCTATACAATAACTCAAAGGGAAATGTCTCTTCTCGTTCTCCTCTTAGCTGCCTTAAACATAACTACCACCATGGAAAATGGGGATTGGCAATTTATACCAATCCCATTATCTATTACAATCTCTCCCTAGAGCTAAAAAACAGCAAAAGAGAAACTAGCTGTGCCTTAGAAGCTCTTAGACAGCAAACAGACTCTCTTGCTGCTGTGGTACTGCAAAATCACAGAGCCCTAAACATGCTAATAGCAGCCCAGGTGGGAACATGCCTATTTCTCAAGGAAAAATGCTGTTTCTATATAAATCGCTCTAAAATAGTCCTAGACAGCATTCAAAGCCTGCATGATGAAGCCCTCCAACTTCAGAGGGATACAAAACCTAAAAGCACCTGAACTTTCTCATTCTCATGGTCCAGTATATCATAGCTGGCCCCCGTTTTGGGCCCACTTACCACCATCTTCTTTATCCTTTTAGTGGGGCCATGTATCTTCAAAATTCTAAGTTTATTTCTTCTGGAATCAATGCCTTCCAAAACAAGATATTAGTCACATGAGGATTTCAGCCACTTCCAACCAGTGTCAGACCCGTCTTCCCTCAACCTCAGTAAAATAACCAGAGAGCTTTATGCCCTGTCAGGCAGGGACTATTGCCCTAACCAGCAGAAAGTAACTGCAGAAGAATGATCATAGTCCCTCAGCATCCTCTTCAGAATAAGGGCGTAAACTCTCGTACAGGGAAGTTGAGGCAGGTTAGCCAGGTTAGCCAGGGAAACAAGGAGAAAAGGAGCCGCAACATGGCCGACCGACAACACGGCTGCAAGATCTCATGGCTCCAAGACCTCGCTGAGACCTTGAATTTAACTGTGAGGTCCCAGTTTCTCTTTCCAGGACCTCCGCTTGGCCCCAGATATTCCAAACAGGCCTCACCATTGGCCCTCACCATTGGTGGGGTAACCAATAACTGCTGGGGCCCATCCCCTTAACATTAACAAGGCGGGGAAATAATCAACAGTTTAAAAGGTAACTACACACTCACACACAAAAAGGTAACCATGCAAGACAGACCTCGCTCTCTCTGCCTAGTAGAGCCCACACCAAATCTTGATGTGTATTTCCATCTTTCTCTCCCATTTCTCAGCAAACACCGTTCTTTCCCCTATTTCCCAATAAATTCTTTTTACTGGCTTAAAAAAAAAAAAAGAATAGGTCTCATAGTAAACTTGTTTGTCCTATTTCCAAATTTAACAAAAATATTCTTATTTTTTTGTGAACATGATGCCTTTGTGTTTAAGTTTTTTACATTAGGGAATTTTTGTTGTTGTTGTTTTCATTTTATCACTTTACCAAAAGCTCAGTGTTACCTTTGAAATCATTTATAGATATTGCACTATTCTTTGAATGTACTGCTGATTTATTTGCTATCATTTTAATTATTTTTATTTTATATTTAATTATGTTGAATTATTAATTTGCCATCTTCATGGGTCAAGATATGGGAATACTGGCAGTTTCAAATGGTTCAACCTAAAATGATTGAAATTGTATTATAAGATTTTGGGTTGAGGTTGGGCTGATTTTGAAAACATGTTTTTTTCTAGACTTTGAACAGTATCAGTAGCAAAAGAATCATTTATAACGAAATTCTTAGAGATGATGCAAATAAATCCGTCAAGGTCAGGTACTCTATTTGGAGGTATGTCTTTAAAACACATTTACAACTTTTACATTTTTATTGCTTCAAAACTATTCAGGTTTTCTATTTTTTTTCCTAGAGTCAAGTGGGACATTTTATATTTTACCAGGTATTTATCCATTTCATAGAAGTTTTTCAAAGTTATTAACATAGGTATATATTGTATTGTCATATTTTTAAAAACACTACCATGTCTGTATGATACTCCTTTACATATTCTAAGTTTTGTCTGTGTTTACTAAATATATTTCTTAACTATATTTGCTGAAAATTGGTAGTTTCTGTAGTTTTTATAGAACTGGTTCTGGATTTAATTATTGATTCACATCTGCAATTTGTTGATTTCTGTTTTTATCTCCTAATTGTTTCTACTTTTATTTTTGTTTTCCAACTTTTTTTCTAATTTAAGTTGTTTGGTTGATATTTTTTTCTTCTCTCCAAGTTAAAATATTTAAAACTATGGATTTGTTTTGACTCTATCCCACAAACAATGATGATTAGTGTTTAAAAATCATCTTCACAAAACCATGATTGTAAATGCCTTTTTTGATCTCTTCATACACCATAGAGTTGTTTAGGGGAGTATTAGTTTTTCTCCTTACCAATTAGTATTAAAAATGTAAATTTCTATAATCAATTTCTAAATTTTAATACACTACATTCAAGTATTGTGTTCTGCAAAACTGATTTTCTCTGTGCTTACTAATATTTATTGAATTGTCTGAGGACTAATTTTTTAATAATTGGCAGTCAATGGGCACTGACAAAGGAAGAAATTTTACTTTGTTTAGGGAACATATTTCAATACAAAACTTTCAAATGAACTTATAAAACATATCACTAATGTTTTCTGTCTTCATTTGCTTTACTATCTTCTCTCTCTGATAATGTATTTTTATTGTTCATCTCTCATCTTATCACTTAGCACTGTGTGCTCCTAATATGTTTCCAGTAAACATTTAATGAACAAAAATAATATCTTCCCAAACTGAGAATCTAAGCAAAATGAGGGCAATGCTCTATGGGGCTCCCTTTGGGCTTCCTACTTAGATATTTCATTTATCACATCTATTAAATTGCTTCAGTAGCACCATGCAGAAGTAGGGCTCCTCTAAGGGTCTTAAAACTCTCTACAGCTACCTTTCTGGAAGTGAGAGAAATATTCATGGGGTATACAAATGATAGAAAAAGAAAACATCATTGTCAATATACATTTCATGGGGCAAAAAAAGTTTTCCATCAAATCCTTTGTTTTTAATCTCTTATGACCTGGGTTTTGACACCATGAGAAATGTAGGTGGGATAAAAATTCATAATTCAGACCTATCTGACTTATGACTGCAATGATTCTCATTGTTTCTTTCTTTTTCCCCACCTCTGGAAGAGATTTATATGTCTTTTTCTTTCTTGATGGGAAGTTCCCAGCTATCATTTCTTCTTTTTTTTAAAGTGAAATTTGCCTTCTTTTCCCTCACATAGTAGAAGGGCTGCAGGAATGAAACCTAGATTATTGAAAGGGCAAAATAGATGATGAGCTATTATAAAATATATCCTCATTACATTTATTTAAAATTGTTAAGGTCAAGATATTGACAAGGCAAGGAAGCTTTATTATGATTACTGGACAGATTGTAAAACTACAGTGGATGGAGATTGATCTGCAGAAGGAATGTTACAGGTACGAATATTCTCCTTTTATAAAGTCAGGGATCAAAAGAGATCCTGTCTGTGGTTAATGGGGTAATGAATAGAATTTAAGTAACTTATTTGTGGTGGCAGAGGTCAGCAGAGAAACTTAGAATAGTGACAGAATTTTATTAGAAGAAGGGATGGATGAGTAGACAGAAGTCAAGAGATAACTTCTAAAGTTGATAGATCAATAAATAGGGGTCAAATATTATTATTAGAGTATTGGGTAATCACCAGAAGCACTAAATCTTTTAAAAAGGGGTTGTTGCTGCAGATGGATGAGATAGGAAGCAAACTGTTGATTTAAACTTAGGTTTTCCATATTTTTGTTTAAAAACATTTTAAAGCAAAGTAGAGAAACATGCTGCCCTTTTATATTGTTTCTTCTCATGACTGACACAGGATCTTAAATAATACTCAAACAAATAAATTAATACAATAAAAATGAAAGAATAGGGCAGCTGTCTCATCTGGAGGCAAAAACTGCTGTGGGTGCTTCCAAGAAATGCTCAGATTGCTGTTCAGACCTATAGGTCACCTCTTCTCCATTTTTGCAAACCATCACCCCACCTCAACGTCAGCTGGTATATGTTGCTCATTCTTCAGATCTTAGCTTCTCTTAAAAGCCTATAGGATATCCTTAATATGACCCCTAACAAAGCTCTTAATAAGATCCTTAACAAATATGACCCTTAACAAAACATTCTTCAGGTCTCTAGCAAAATCAACATCTATTTCAAAATTAACCCCAAATTTTCAAGTATTTTAAACATAGCATGTGAATCACTTCCAGTGATTGGATTTTATTTTTAATTCATAGGGAAACTGCAGAATCTTAGCTATCAACATCTCAATTCTACCTTGCTTAGTATCACTATATATTTATATACATCCCATTTCTCACAACAAATATCTGTTGAAGATCTGTGTGCACTATGATCTCTGCCATCACCGGGTTTATAATTTGGTGGAGAAAACAAATAATAAATAAACAGGTAAATATGTCATTAAAATTATAGTAAATATAACAAATATTAGGAAGGATGCTTTGAGAAGAGAGGGGTCTACTGTACATTGATTTGTCATTGAAGTCTTCTCTGTGGGAGAGATTTTCTGTTCAAACCTGAAAAATTAAAAGGAGTTAGCTGTGTGTGGAGTATAAAATGAATATTTTAGGTGCAGGGAACAGCATCTACCAAGATCTTACTGATGAAAAAAACACTGTGTTCAAGAAACTGAAGGAAAACCAACGTGCCTGGATCATAGTGAATAAAGCGAGCAATAAGTGAGTTTGGAAACACAAGCAGAGGTCTGCTCTCACAGGTCTTTGGTGCCTATGACTGAATTCTATGCTATTTATTTTCCTGTATTTTTCATGCATCCTTTATGGTGTCCCGTTCATCTTCCTGTCCATAAACACTAATAACTCAATAGCATTTGATCTTTTGGCCTTTTCTTCTTTCACTGTGTGGAGTCTCTTTGGATGGTTCCTCATAACCCTTATGGTTTTAATGGTTACTTATATACTGATAAATATTTTTCTTTTCCATTCCTACAATCTTGATCCATATTCTTTATAGTCACTGAATAATCTTCCTTGTTTTTTTTTCCTGCAAAGGAATAATGTGCAGTTTTTCTTTCCTCTGCACCATGATCTTACCAAATATCTAAGATCCCCAAGGAGGAGGTCTTACTTGGTTAATTGATGGTAGCAGAGAGACAGCCTGGGCATGGGAACTGGAAGCATCCTGGAATGGAGTACAGGAAAGGAAATAAACAGATTCAGGACAAATTGTTTGCTAGTTGCTTCCTGTAGCTGTTATGAGTTGATTATATCTTGGTGATTGGCTGAGCACTATAAATGCAAATTCCTCCTGATATAAAACATTGAGACTTTCTAAGTTAATTGAAGTAGCTTTCCTAAACAAATTTTATTTGTTGTTTAACACTTGAATTTTAAGATTTCTGTTTACAAGATCTCTTGAAATTTTAATCCTGAGCTGTACAAATAGATGCAAATGAACTCTGTACTTTATCAGGAATCTGCTTTAACTCCTTGATAATAAAAATGGCTCTTTCCTTGTCTTGCAAAGACAAAACCCTAAAGGCAATGATTGATAAATTTTACAGAAAGCATCTGTATGCCAAATATATGATGAACAAAACTAAATAAACAAATGGCGTAATTGAGAAAATATAGTGTTATCCTATACAGACAATAATTTTTACCTTAGGTTATAAAGTGCTCTTAGAAATCAAAAATAAAGAAAAAGAATTGGATTAAAAATGAGCCAACCATATGAAGAGCATATCTACATAATTATCCTAGGAACATATAGGAAGATATTTTTAATAAAAATCAGGAGACAGAAACGGAATAGAGTGTGATGAGCCGATGCTCACTATAGGCAAAACCTATGATAAAATGGAAGGGGGGTGGTTTGGCAGTGAGTGGGGGTGATAGTGGTGCAGGGATGTGAGAGGAGTTGATGGTGCTGGAATGTGAGGGTGAGCATGGTCAAGGGTTGGGATGGACTATCTATGGAAGTGGGGGGAGGACTGGAGGAAGGAGCAGGTGAACTTTGGGGATTTTTAGGTCTGTGGTTGAAAACACAATGGTTGGAATGCATTTTTTTTTTCCTGAAAATATGGCCCAGGGCATTGGTGGTGGGGGGCTATGTGGGAAAGAATGTACCTGAAGCATGCTTCTGTGGAATTTGAATGTGTTCATTTTGGCATAGGGTGTTAACTCAATGGGTAGAGAACCATACAATAAACAATATTAAATTCCCATCATGGGGGGTCCTGTTCATTCTCGAATAGAGGGACAAGAACATCTTGAGTACATGGGCAGTGCCTAATAAAAGAAAACAGACTGGTATGTAAAGCCCTCAATATTAATGCATGTAACCATGAACCTTATTCTTCAAAAATTGAACTTAGTATTTGCCATAGGTTCTGAGGGGAGGGAGAGAGAGGAATGGGTGGAACATGGGGTGTCTTTATGGCATTGGAGTTGTTCTGTGTGATCTTGCAATGACGGATACAACCCATTATATATTTTGTTAGAACCTATAAAAGTATATGGTGCAAAAGATAAACCATAATGTAAACTGCTGATCATAGTTAGTAGCAATGCTTTGATATTTGTTCATTGAGTATTACAAATGTACCATACTCATGTAGGATTCTATTGGTAGGGGAGGATGTGGTGGGGAGGGAGTGGGGTGCATGGGAATCCCCTGTATTTTCTATGTGACTATTCTGTAACCTAAAGCGTCTCGGGAAATAAAGTTAAAAAAAAAAAAAAAAAGACATTGAGGGAGCACGTAGAAAAAATTGTCAGTACACATGAAAGATAAAAGATCTTATGGTGATGAAAGGCACAATGCAAAAAGTTTAAAAAAAATTTTTTTGTTTTGTTATTTTTTAATTTTGTTATTGTTATTTTTTCATTGGTTTTGTTTTTGGTATGCAGAGCGGTTGTAGCTGTGGTAGGGGAGGATCACTGGTCTGGGGTATCAGTGGTAGGGGCATGTGTGTGTATGGGTACACCTGGGGCATGCCTCTTTGGAGTGTGAGTGTATTCAAGTGGTCATGGGGTGTTGTCTCGGTGGGTGGAGAACCACAGAATAACCAATGGAATATTGAATTCCCATCCTGGTGAATCCTGCTACAGTATCTCACAAAGTGGTGAGAATCTCTGGAGTAAATGGGCAGTGCCTAGCAGAGGGCAGACCAATGCATCAGACCCTGATACTGATGCTTGTACTTATGAACCTTGTTTTTCTGAAATTGAAACCTGGCCTAGTAATATATTTTGCCTAAGAGTTACCTCCTGAAGGCCTCCCTGTGGTCTCTCTCTAAGCCAAACTAAGCATATAAATTCACTGCTTTCTGCACCACCTACCCCAAAGTGGGAAATCACTCCCAGGAATGAGACTCACTGGCACTGAGAAATTAATACCAAGTGTCAACTAATGATGTACTCGGAGAAAGACCTAGACCAAAAGGGGGAAATATTAAAAGCAAATGAATTTTTATGGCTCAGCGATTTCAAAGTGAGTCAGGAGGTAATTCCAGAGGTTATGCTTATGCACATTTCAGCAGGATCTCACTCTCTTTCACAATCAGTGCCTCAAATAGGGTTGCCCCTGGGGGCTCTAAAGACATCTAGCACTATAGGCAGGGCAGACAGCCCAGGAAATCAGCACCCCATCAGTGGGCCTTACTTTGGAATATATGATAAACCATCTCCCCCTATGTATCAGAGTTAGACTCATTTATAATTTTCTTACACATGGTTCTGCTGCCCCATTTATTTGAGACTATAATTAGCACTATGCCCATTAAATTTATGTCCCAGAAACTTAAATCTTCCAGCTGTTCATATGCCAGGTGAGCCTTGAATCTCAGCAGAGTTGCAAACCAACACCTACTCTCCAGTTCATAAGACTCACCAAGGACAACTAACAAAAGGATGATGATAGACAATGCCCAAGCCAAGAGGCAGAGAGTATCTTCAACTGCATACAAGACAGTTCTATCCATCTACCCCATGAGACCTAAGCCCCCTCTCAATCGGAAACAGGGTGGACATCACTATCCACAAATCTTCAAGCTAGAGTAATGAGCAAACATAAATTTGGAATGCATATATGGATTAAAGTAGATTTATTTTTCTAGAATGGAAAAACTTGTAATATTGATATAAAGAGAGTACTTACCAGAGGCTCTGAGGGGAGAGAGATGGAACAATAGGTGTAATGTGCGGCATTTTTGAGACATTGGAATTGTTCTGCAAGATATTACAATGACAGATACCAGGCATTATACATTTTGTCAAAACCTAAAAAATTGTGCAGTGCAAAGTGTAAACCATAATGTAAACTATAGACCATGGTTAGTAGCAATGCTTCAATATGTGTTCATCAATTGTAACAAATGTGCCACACTAATGAAAGATGTTGTTAATGTGGGCAAGTGGGAGAGGTGAAGAAAGTAGGGTGTGTGGGAATCCCCTCCATTTTTGATGTAACATTTATGTAATCTAAAGCTCTTTTAAAAATAAAGAAAAAATATTTTTTAAAAAAATTAAAGCTGCTATTCTGTTTCAGCCTCCCTAATTTATTTGTATTTATATTTTCTATAGCTGGAGTTATGCAATATGTAGAATAGCAGCTATGTATGGCAGGGGAAGCATAGAGTGATTGATAGGTAATTATTAAGGGGTAGAGGTTTTATTTCTCTGGGTTTTTTTGTTTTGTTTCGTTTTTTTTAATAAGTTTTTTTTTTTTTTTTTGAGTAATGAAGATGCTCTAATAATGATCTAAATGATGAATGCACAGCTATGTGATTATTCCATACCATGGATGGACTGTATGCTTTATTAAAATGTATCAATAACATTGATTTAAAAAAAAAAAAGAAAAATTCAAAGAGAGGCATTGAAGGAAGTAGTACAGCAAAAAAGGGAAAAATAGTGCAGATCTGCCTGGGTGTAAAACTCAAATCTCCCATTTATCCTCTACATAAAACTTTTGGAGACGTTACAGAATCTTTCAAAGCCTCAGCTTCCTCTTTTTTAAAGTATGGATAATAATTTGACCTCTCATAAGATATCTGTGAGATATGTAAATCTTAATTCTTGTGAGATACTTTTCGTCTGTCAAATTGCAAACAATTTTAACAGGCAAACGTTGGTGAAGAGTACCGAAAATGTGAAACTTGACTGGTGCAAATGTAGATGAATAAAACCTTCCATAAGCCTAATATATATGCATAGTATTGACCAGATATTCTACTTTTAGGACATATCCTGAGAAAATGATTGCACTATTTGAAATTGTATATATGAGGGTACTCATGGAAACATTTTTTATAAGAAGAGATTTTTATAAACAACTTAGATGCTTAACAGAAAAAATATAAAATAGGTCATAATCAATTCATAAGATATTATACAATGCAATAATTAAAATGTCTGTTGCAGAAGTTGCTTTATAATACATTATGTAAAAATTTTTAAAATGTTTAAACAACTATTTACTCTTCTCCATTCTTACTTTCTTCTCTTCCTTCCTATATTCACAAATGTTTAAACCATTAATTGTACTTGTCAAAATATTAATAGTGATTATATCAAGGTGATGAGATTAGTTGTAATTTTTTCATCTTTTCTCTTTTTAGTTTTACATGTTCTGTGATTATTGTGTATGGATTTTAATAAGGAAAGAAGCAAGCATATTATCTGAAAAGACCTAATTAACCTAAAACACTTTTCTCTCAGAATCAACATGTTATCATTTGGAAACTAACAACATTTAAATTCTTCTTGTCATTTTACTTTTAAGTGGAGAAAGAATTCTCTGTGATGGGGGGCATAGTGTTGATGCAATGGTGAAAAAGAAAAGGAGGAGAAAGTCTCCAATCATATATATATATTCTTTTTTTACTGGAGACAAAATGGGTGTGTGGTGACTCCTCAATGAAAGTTTTCTGAAGAAATGAACAAAGAATCCAGCTACAAAAACCAAAAGGGGCCAAAGCTAACAGAAATGCCAAGGCAACAAATTCTGATATTTAACAATAGGAAAACTAATAAATTTTAGCCTAAATTAATCAGTGTAGTCTAAATTAATTATAGTTGCAATTTAAAGGTCTGTTCGTTATCTAAGAACAGGTGGTATTGAGGAAAGTAAACACTTCCTGTTAAAAGATCAAGTTTTGAATTTGGAGATTAATGACTATTGAGGAAAATAAATATTATTAGCACCTGTTTACAAATTTTTTGTTTAAAGTTTTGTTTCGGGAAATCACAGATTCTGTTTGGTTATTCTATTAAGAATGAGAATCCATTAAATGTTTTATTCTTAATTTTGAAATTCTCTTTCATTTTTCAAGATATCATTTTTTTTTCTTAAAGTATAAAGAAACCTTTGCATCTATGTTTTATTTATTTTGAAGTTTGTCTCTATGTTTCCAAATCTCTACAACCATTTTTGCAATAACTTGTCGATATAGACAATGAGTAGTACTTAAAGGAGAGATATAAAATTTCCAGAATGTTTAACATGGCTGCATTAACTTTGCTGAAGCTCTTTGCCTTTTGATAATCTCCAGTATTCTATACTTAGCATTTTTTTTATTATTTGAAATATGGTTAGTATCTTCTGCCAAAAGTACATTAGAAAGTAAATTAGTTAATACTTTATCTCATGTTAATATGGTTATGTCAAAAATGAACAGAGTTTGAACCTAGAAGCCTGAAAAAAATTACAATTTGGCATAGTAAAAATCTCAGAATTGTCTTTTTCGTCAGGTTTTTACCATTCAATACTATGTGGCTATATAAAACATGATTTAGACTTGGAAGCTATAATTTTGCTAGTTGGCTCTGATCCCTTAGGTAGTAAATTACACAGTTGAATCCTGTCAGCCTAAGGAAGGCTGATGAGAGGTAGTCACATTTGTTGCTAACCTCATATGTTCCCACTTTTGATTCTGCCCCACATGGTACCAGGACTCTGAATTTCTTGTATTTTTTATGGAACTGTCCATGCTATCTCCAAGTTCTATGCTTTTCTAAGTTTTTCTTAATTCTATTGAATTATTTAAAAGTTTAAATCCTGTCCTGCTGCCCTGCTTTTGGTTTGATTAAATTTCAATTTGTTCAACACTTTTTTTCAATGTCATTTTTTGTTTTGAATTTATTTCTTGTAAATGACATATGGTTATGTTTTCTATACCAATATGAAAATATCTACTTTATAATGGGAGATTTTAGTCCCTGTTTAATTTAATAAAAATAAATACAACTGATTTTATTCCTCACTTATCGTTTATGTTTATTATTTAATTTCCTTGTTTTGTACTCTTTTTTTCTTTTGGCCAACTTTTGTTGAATTGATCAAATTGTTACTTTTTATCCCTCTTATTTTGGAAGTTTTACTGTACTTATCCATTGTATTTCTGATTACTTTCTCTTGCCCAGTTCTCACAATCAAACACATGGTTTAACAACATAAGAAATCAGTGCCCTTTCCTCCTACCCATAGGTCATATTTCTCTACTGCTTCTTTCCATCAAATCCAATAAAGTAAGGTATTTAGAAAACTTTCACCTCTTCCCTCTTCTCCCTGGCCCTTTCAATAGATTTTGCTAAGATACTTCAGAACTTTTTATTCTAAGTTATTTACCTTTTCTTGTAATGTATCCTCTCTGTTTCAAGAATTCTTATTTAGTACTTGTAAATCATAGTCACATATTATGAATTGTGTTCATCTCTATCTATCCATTTATAACTATTTATATATCTATGCTTCTATTTATCATCTTTCTATCTTCTATTACTCACACTTAGTTTTTCCTCTTCGTCTCTCCCTTTTTTGAGAATTCCATTCTGATTTATTTATTGTCTGGATACAGTATTTTCCTGAAATTTTTCTCAGATCGGTTATGTGGGTGACATACAGATTCATTGCTTTTTTGTATATCTACATTAACATAACAGGCAAATTCTATCTTGAATGGGTGTAGATTCTTGGTTTAGACTCCTTTATTTCTTCAGTGGTTTACACATACTACACTCAATGTAAGTTACCAGTGTTTTTGGCTTGGGAGTTTATAAGATTTTTCTCCTTGCCTTTACCAGGATATGCCTTGGTGTGCCAGTTTTCATCAGTCCTGCCCACAACTCACTGAGCCTTTCTGCAGTCTCAGGTTCTTCTACAGTTCAGGGACTTTTTTTTCTGTTAGTTTAATTATTGTCTCTATTCTGTCTCTTTTTTTTTCGTTTCTTTTTGGAACCTCTATCATTCTCGTATTCAGTCTTCCAAATTCATTCTCCACTACTTTTATATTTTCTCTTCATTTATCAGGACATCAACTTGAAATTTAACAATATAATACTCTCTTTCAATTAATCAATTACACCACTGGTTTTTCTTACTTGAAAAAGCATGTTTTCTAGTTCCAAACATTTTATATTTAGTTTGTCCTTGAATCTTCTTAAGTCTTCTTATTGTTCTTTTCAGGTTTTGTCCTTTTTCTCCATGTAAGAGCTAGTTCTGAGTGGACTGAGTTATCATTTTACTCCTGGGCCTGCCTCCCTTTGGCATGTCATTGTTTAGCTTCGTCTGCTAATGGTGGTTCAGCTTCAGGAGCAGAACATGTCAGCAGTCCTCTGGCAGTTGAATTCTCTGTAGTTGTGAACTAACCCTGTAGCAGGAGAGCCCATGGGCCCCCCAGGAACTTCCACGTAGAATCCTCTCTACTCCCTGGTCTCTTCACGCTGTTCCAGGCTCAGAAGAAGAGAAAATTCAAGGCAATTTTTCAGTTCTTCCTCAGCAATTTAGGAACCAGGGAGGTCAAGTACCAGTAAGGGGAGAAATAACACCTTTCACTGGGTGAGGGAGGCAAGGTCCATCAGTCTCTGAGGGTCCAACTCTTCTTGTCCTGAAAGAGCTCTTGTCTGACCCTCTGAGTAGAGATTACTCTACCATCTCTTTTGGCCAGAAGTCCATGGAGATGGGATCTCAATTGCATATCCTTGGCCTTGCCTGTCGGCTGATAGCAGCCAGTAACAGATTGACTGATAGACAGAAATGGGAGCTTTAGTAGATGAGGTAATTAGGACAGAGTTACTCAAGCTACCATCTTTCTGGATTTCCCTTGCACTTTTATTTCGATTTTATTTTTTTGGTTTAACTCATTATCCTTAACTGGTATGGGCCAATCTTATTGTTGGACCTACCCAACACAACTATATGCCAAAACATGAATTCTCTCAAGTCCAAATTTGAAGCTAACTGAATAGACTGGAGGTCTGCCAGGAATAAAGCTTCTGCATTCTGAGAGCCATGGGTTCTGAGAACAACAAACAATATAGTTGGAAAAAAAGGGAACATGAAGGATCTTCTCTGTGAATTATTTTCCTTAATTGATTAAACATATTTATTGAGTACCTACTATTTGCTAATGAAGGAGCATTATACACATAGATTAATAAACCTCCCAGGCACTATTCTGAAGAGGGAGATGCTATGTATTTCTCTGTTTGACTTTCAGGATCTTGACTGAAAATATTGATACAAAAAAAGCTTGTTATTATGTCATTAAAACCAATTAGAGATAGAAAAAAAAAACAAAAGAGAACCCATTTTTTATTTGTTTATTAAGCAGTCTTATTGAGATACATTCACATACCATATGATCTATTCAAAGTGTATAATCAAAGGCTTTTAATACAATCACAATGTTGTACGTTCATCATTTCAAAAATTTTAATATGATTTCATTTCTCCAAAAAGAAAGACTCCACACCCCTTAGCATACATAACCACTAATATAATTTCATTTTTATAAATTGATTTATATTCAAATTTTATGTAAGTGGAATCATACAATATATAGTACTCTGTGTCTGGTCTCCTTCACTTAGTATAATGTTTTTTTTTTTTGTCTGAAATTAACATTTTATAATATTAACCTATATTTGTTCAGCCTCAAAGAAAAATGGTCTAATATATGCAATTTTACCCATATTCACATTTCACATAATATATTTATATTTCTCACAATATATTTAGTTCATAATAGTGCAATCATGCAGTATTTGTCCTTTTGTGTCTGGCTCGCTTCACTCAACATAATGCCCTCCAGCTTCATTCATGTTCTCATATGCTTCACAACTTCATTTCTTCTTACCACTGCATAGTACTCCATCATGTGTATACTCCACAATTTGTTTATCCATTCATCAGTTGATGGACACCTGGGTTGGTTCTAACTTTTGGCTTTCTTGAATAATGCTGCTATGAACATTGGTGAGCAGGTGTCTGTTTGTGTCACTGCTTTCAGTTCTTCTGGGGATATACCTAGTAATGGTATTGCCGAGTCCCATGGCAAGTCTATATTCAACTTCCTTAGGAACTGCCAAACAGTGCTCCATAGTGGCTGTACCATTCTACATTCCCACCAACAGTGAATAAGCATTCCTACCTCTCCACATCCTCTTCAACATTTTGAACACTGATCAAGAAAGGCCTCTGTGAGGAGTAGGGGTTATGTATACTGAGACCTAAAAACAGTAAGTAGTAAGTTAGGCATAGAGAGGAAAGGGTCCTTTAGATAGAGTGAATAGACATCCAAAGACCAGAACTGAGAAAGAGTTTAGCAAGTGAAAAAGACCAGAGATGCTGAAATTTAGTATGGAATGAGATGAATGGGTAAATAGGAAGACAGATTAAGGACCAGGCTTTGGCCATACTAAGAAAAATGTATTTTATTCTATGGGCAGGGAAAATACAGTAGATATTCCAATGTGGGAGTAGTTTACTCAGATATAATTAAAAATATATATATTGTTCTTATTTTGAAATGGATTGGCAGTGTCATGAGAGTGAGTTTGGTCCTGGTGGTGGGAGAGTTGGGGTAAAGAAGAAAAGGCAGGTTGGTTCAAATTATTTACTTAGGATTTATACTTCAGTCTAGGACCATACTGGAATTTTCAGGAATATAATTAATACAGGCTTCCTCTCATCTGATCTGTACATTGACAAGTTAAGAGGCCATGGAAGGGTCCAATCAAGGAATGCTGATATCCAGGTTTAGGATAAAAACTGTGAAGATAGAGATCAGTAAATAAATTAACATTATATTTTAAAGGTAAAATTGAATGAATCTCCTGATGTATTAGATATTAGTTTGAGAAAATGAGACATAATCAAGGATAATGCATATTTTCTAGGTCAAGCAACCAGGTAGATGATTATACCATTTCCTTATATTTGAGAAAATTGAATAATAACTGGTTAAGCAGAATTAAGAATTTATGTTTTATATTTGTTAAATTTAAGATCCGTGATATTTAAGGGATAGGTCAAGAAGGTGTCCTAGATTAAATTATATACCCTGGCAAAAGACATGTTCTTAATCTTAATCCATATTCCTGTCGATGTGAACCCACTTGTATATAGGACCTTTTGAAGATGTTATTATTGCTTAAAGTGTGGCCAGATTGAATCAGGGTGCTTCTTAATCCATATGACTGGAGGCCTTATGAAGAGATTAAATATGGATGAGGTCAGAGAAAACCACAGGAAGAAGCTGGAAGTCATCAGAAACTGGAAGAGCAGACGTAAGGACAGAGAGATCTCCATGTGGTGGCAGGCAGAGCTGCAGGCCTAGGGACCCTAAGGACTGTGGCAAGCCTACATCAGAATGCTTTAGGAGACTTTAGGAGAAACACATGGCTTTGCCAATGCTTTGATTTTGGGCTTCTAGCCTCCAAAACAATGAGACAATAAATGTGTGTTGTTTGAGCCAACCCATTGTGTGCTATTTTGTCACAGAAATCCTTGCATATGAAGACATAAGGATATGTATTTGTAAGCCTGTAGCTCAGAGAGAAGAAGACTTTGAAATATATAATAGGAACCATCAGAATAAAGATCTTTAAATCATGGAAAATGATTAATCCAATCCTTCTACTATTCTATTGAGCATCTTCTACAGAGGAGATATTATTGCAGTCATGGACTATAAAAATGAATAAGATAGATGCTTGGGAGTTTTACTCTAGTGGGAGAGGTAGATGAGAATGTGGAGAGAGGTCAGAAATTGGGTTCTAAGGAACACACAGATATGGAAGTCTGGTTGTGTACTCAGTTTAGGAGAATAAGAGAGATAGGCCACTGGACTAGAGAAAATCCTGGAAGAGAGTCATTGACTGTGGTGAGTACTAAGTATACAAGTAAGCTAAATACAAAAACGTGTCCATTGGCTATGGAGATGGTTGATACCCTGAGAAAATCCTAGTGGTGGTAATGGTACGGCAGCCAAATTGGATTAAGACATGGTGAGGAACAGGCACTAAGAGTGTAGACGATTCTCAGATTTTTTGGTTATAGCACCGTTGGAAGCAGCATTTCTAGCAGCATTTGGGGGAAAATGATCTGATCATCATTCTGAAACTTCATTTAGAGAATTTTAACTACTTTTGTAGTTAGAAAGAAGAGATGAGAATCTTAGGGGCCTGTCCATCAAAGAAGATCCTTTAAAACTTTATCATAATGTTTACAGAATTTGGGGGCCTTTCCAGATAAAGAATGATAATATTCACTCATAATCCATTAGCTAGTTTTTGTGATATGGTAAAAATTATGATGAATTATTTATATCTCTCCACACTGTGGTGATTCAGACATGTTTATTGTAACAATCTCTGATTATTTAAGGTGGACATAATAGACTCACATTTATTAATACTCAACATCTAATAACATTGCATCCATGTTTAGGATAATTGCAGTGTTCAATAGCATTTTCTTTGTGAGGCACTTTAGAATGAGTGTTGTTAATGTACTAAAGAATTACTTTGCTTAATAGTAATATGTCATATTAGATTGCCAAGTAGGAGAGGGAGTGCATTTAACCAATCCATAATCCTCCCAATGCTTTGTTTGGGTAATTACAGTAAATGCACCTAACCACTGCTGCACTGTCGGAGCATACAATTCAATCTAGGACACCTTACTTGACCCATCCCTTAACTATCATAGATTTTAAACTTAACAAATATAAAGCAAATTCTTAATTCTACTCAACCAGTTACTACTCAATTTTCTCATATATAATAAAATGGCATGGCCATCTACCCTGTTGCTGGATCTAGAAACTATCTATATAAATCTCATTTGTAAGCCTCTTAGGCCAGGCCTTTCAATCATGCTCCTTCACTCAGGTGTTTTTCTCTTCCTTCACATGCCACACCTACCACTCCTCCTTCTTGAATGATACCCATTTTTAAAACACCTTTCAAAGTACACCTCCTCTAAAATCTTCCTCTACACAGTGCAGTCCATAAAATGATGTTTAAAATGAGGTGACAATGGGTAGCTAGATTGGGATTAGATTTACGGGTAAAGCTATGAGAATGCGGAACTGAAGAAAGTGAGAAGAGACCAGTGACTGCCCTCCCTACCTTCCAGGTGAAATGAAGTATGGTGCCCTTAATTTTCCAGGTTCGTATGTGTGTCAGAGAGAATCCTAACCTGCAGGAAGGTGCTGACTCTTTCCGTAGAAGACCTTCACTGAATTTATGAACACTATATGGCCTCAAGAGCAGCCCTATTCTCAGCTGCCCAACAAATTTCTCAGCTGCCCAACAAACTTAACACTAAGAAGACAGAATGCCTCCTTTTCAGAAACAGCATTTTGACACCTTACTTTTACAGGTTATGAATTTGCTTGTTTGCTTATTTGTATTTCAACATTGCTCTCTGGTTACAACAAAATGGCTGTATAATCTCTGAAGAAATGAAGATGAGTAGTTCAGATTTAACACATTAGGGAATGTTGTTCACGACATTAGAAGAAGACTGTAGACTTTCATTTGTCCTTGCTTTACCTTCCACCTTCACTTGTGCTAAGTTATGTAGCATAGTTGCCTTCATAGTTGCACCACTCCATTGTGCATTTGGGAATCAGAGCTGCTCTGACCACTAGCTCACTGCACTGGCTTATTTTATGACACTCAGATATCCTTCTGTTAAATGTCAAGGCAGCCCTTCTGTGAATCTATGTAACAATTTATCTCCCCAGGAACATTTTCTTCTCTCCTTTCCTACTTGCATTCTTAATAATACCAACCAGATGGACATCTGCCTCCTTCTCTAAATGGCAATGCTCTAGAGTTTGCTTAGCCTGAGATTTTTTAACACTTGTGATGAACTCTTTAATGAGCAATAGCAAAGGGATCCTGGAGTTCAGCTTGTTAATTAGCAGTACAGCTTCTGGCTAGTGTTAGGTCGAAAATAATTGATTTATATTTCAATGCTATACTGTACACGTGTTCTCACACAAAGGTACTTGTTAATCTCATTGCAAAGAAGCTATTCGAAAAACAATCTGTAAATTGCAACAGTTTATAAAGCAAGTCAGGAAGGTAGGTGCTTGCATTTTATTCAGGGGAAAGATTAAGAGGATTGTTCTTATACTAAACATAGCTTCTTGTTACAGAATTTGAAAAGGAAATAACAGACAAGATTTTATACCCTGATTCTGGGTATCTCTAAGATAGAAATTTAAATGAAGTTGGATTATAAATGAATAAAAGTGTATTATCTATTAGGGCACTATCAAAGATTAGCAAATAGAAGCTTGGTTATAAATTTATTGCTAAGATTACTTACTATCATCGACCTCATTAAGATTTGCCTGGCCATCTAGTACAGTGAAAGAAATATTGAATAGGAGTCAGAAGATTCAGATCCTAATATTAATTCTGCCACGACCTAGATATGCATTTTTTGGCAAGTCACTTCTTCACTTCTCCCATTTGCAAAATGAAAGGAATGATCTCTAATCTCTTAGGTAATTTGAATGCCAGAAGTAAAAAAAGTGTTCTTTGTTTTTCCTTTTCCCTATACTGGCATTTCCAGTGACTCCACTGGGAAATAGTATGTTCTAGTCTTCTAATTTCAATCTATCCATATGAGAAAATATTTAATATCATCATTTTCATTTTGAAATACTTTTATATCAGGATATAGTTTCCTGGACATTCCTATATGGATTCCTTTTATCTATACTTGCAGAATAAAAGCCTTGGTCCACCTCTACAAGAATTTCTGACCATATCAAACAAATGTGCATTGAAAGCTTTCCATTTACCTCTACAAATAAACTATGCTTAAATCCTGAAGAGGAATTTTCTAGGTTGTTTTAGGGCTCATGGAGTGCTCAAAGTAGTGATCAGACACCGTGCATATGTTCATGTACTCTGTCCTTTACTCTAACCTAAACATGAATATCAGCAATTTTGATGTAAAACTAAAAGGTGCACTTATCAAATCTGGGGTGAACATAAGCCAGTTGGGAGGGCCAATGCAATACATCTGAGGATGCTGACTCACCTCCAGACCATTTCCAGGAATCAACAGCAGGAGAAAGTCAAATCTTGCATTTTGGTAAAAATCAAAATCAACAGGACAAAAGCAGAATTATGGAGACTTAATTTTTAAAATTCATAAGGAAAAACCATACCTTAAGAAGTTTTTAATTATACACCAGATTGGTTGCATTAACATAAGTAGGATATTTAGATGACAGAAGGGGATATTCTTAGTTGTACCACATCTAGATAATTTATGTTTAATTCTTCAACTCAATAAAGACACAGTTAAACCTTAATAGGGCTGTACTTCAGAATGACCTCTCAAACTTTCTAAAATTAAACATAATGGAAACCCATCCTAGAAGATTTTGATACAGTGGCTAAGATTGGGAAATATACCAAACAGTTGTATTATTTTTATGTCTTATAAGTTACTGATTTGTAGGTAGGATTAAGAACCACATAGGCAGTACCTAATAGAAGAAAACAGACTAATATGCTAAGCCCTCATTATTAATGTTTATACTTATAAAACTTATTATTGCAAATTGAAACAGCCTAAAAACAACCATTGCCTAAGAGTTATTTCCTGAAAACATCCTTGTTACTCAAATGTGGCTATCTCTAAGCCAAACTCAGCAAATAAACTCACTACCTTTCCTCTAGTGTGGAACATGACTCCCAGGGATAAGCCTCCCTGGCACTGAGGGATTAATACCAAGCACCAACCAGCAATGCATTTGACCAAAAGGGGGAAACATTAAATACAAAAAGAATTTTTATGGCTAAGAGATTTCAAAATGAGCCAGGAGATCATTCCAGAGGTTACACTTATGCGTGTCTCAGGCAGATCTCACTAACTGCCACAGTAAACAAAGCCTCAAATAGGGGTGCTCCTGAGGACTGTAGAGAAAGCTGGACACTATAGGAAAGGCACACAACCCCTTGAATTCAGCACCCCATAAGTGGGTCTAACCTTGGAATATATGATGACCTATTTCCCAATGTAACACAGGCTCATTTATAATCTCCTTACACATGATTCTTCTACCCCTTTTATTTGAACCTATAATTAGCTCTATACTCATTAAATATATGTCCAAGAGACTTAAATCTTCAGTCTGTTCATATGCTGGTTAAGCACTATAGGCAAGGCACACATTCCCTACCATGGACTATATGATAACCTATTTCCTCAATGTAACAGAATTAGACTCATTTATAATTTCCTTACACATGATTCTTCTACACCTTTTATTTGAACCTGTACTTAGCACTATACCCATTAAATATATGTCTCAGAGACTTAAACCTTCCTTTTATTCATATGCCAGTTGAGTCCTGAATCTCAGCAGAGTTGTGGCCAACACCTACTCTCCAGTTCTTCAGACTCACCCAGGACAACAACAAAATGATGATGATGGACAACCCCCATCCCAAAAAGCAAAAGAGTATCTATAACTGCAAGCAAAACAGTTCCTTCCATCTATCCCATAAGATCAAAGTCCTCTCTCAATCTGAAGCAGAGTGGGCATCATCATCCCAAAATCCTCAAGTTTGAGGAATGAACAAACATAAGGGGCGATTGCAACCATGGACAATGTAAAGTTATTGTTATTGTAGTAATAGAAGAACATGTAATATGGGTATAAACATAGTGGTTCCCAGAGGTTCCAAGGGGAAGGACAGGGAATAATAGGAGAAATGTAGTACATTAAGTGTAAACCACAAATGTAAACTATAGACCTTGGTTAATAGCAATGTTTCAATATTTATGCAACAATTGTAACAAATGTACCACACTACTGTAAGACGTTATTAATAGGGGAAGATGTGGGAGGGGGAGGGGACGGGGTATATGGGAATCCCTTATACTTTTGATGTAACTTTTCTGTAATTTAAAACCTCTTTAAAAATAAAGTTTATTATATGAAAAAAAAAAAAAAAAGAACCACTGATAGGGTGGGAAGACTTCATTCTCCATGAGACCTGGAAAGCACTACAAAAATTAATTAGCTTGACTTTACATGAGAATGAAAATTACAAGAACTACTACACATTGAATGATTTCAATGTGTTCAGTGTTTATGTATATTTTTGCATGAAATCCTTAAGACAATCCTCTTAAAATGATAAATGGAACATCAATGATATGAAGTAATTCATTCCAAATAACATATTTAACAAGTGGCTTTCTTGGCTTCAGAGATCCTTCTCTCCTTTCTGTCATTACATGTATCAGTCAAAAGGCTGCTAGTAGATGAATAGGGATGATAGATCTAAGTCACATTGGCATCAGGCTTGGAGAAGGCCCTTTCATGCAGCAGGACCAGAAAGGATGGTGGTGCCCTAAAGGGCATTGGTCATCAGGAGAAGTCACAACTACAGCCACAGAGCAGTGGCAGGACCAGCATGGTGAGGACAGAGCTGGAGAGGACATTCCAGCAGCAGAATGGCACTACCTTGTCCTTGCAGCTGAAATCTCATTAGGAGAAGGGAAAATATAAAGGGAAATCTTTATTTTTTATTTTGCCAGAATCTAAACTGCAATCATCATCTAGCGTTATCCCAGTTTGATATCCAGTTCTTCCAAGGGCCTGCTGTTCACTCTAAAACCCCAGATAAAAGAGTTGTGTGGATCTGGCCTGGCAACTTTGTGTATGTGTCTTAAGTTGATTTCATCCCACATCACCTGCGCTAGGAATTCTGTTTCTCATTTTATCGTGTATAGTGTTAATTAAAGGTCTTCTCTTTGTTTGCTTGTTAACTGGTGGGAGGGGTGGAGGAGGGTACAAAATGCTGCATACCTGCCTCCAACCTGAGGGCTCAGTCTCTGCAATTTCTTTGGAAACTGTTGTAGCCATGAAAAGGTTTTTTTTTTTTTTCAATTTTTTTTCTTTTGTAAAAGCCATTTTGCGTGAAGAGAATTTTCCCGAAATGAAGCAGCATAGCATTCATAAAATCAGGGCAAACTGTAGGTAACTCAGCTATCGTGGTGGAAACCAGACTGGGGCGGTGGTGACTGTGTTGGTGTCAGGGCCAGAATGGGTCTTGGAAGTAATAGGAGGTTGGCAGGGCCAGCTGGGCTTAGCCAGGACAGCGCAGCAGCAGAGAGATGTTGTTGTCGTGGGTGTGGCTGCTGAGCTCAGAGTTTCTAATCCACTTATTCAAAAACACTCAGCTTTCAAAGGTATATTAGCTTCATAAAGACACAGTTAAACTTGCCAGGGTCAACAAACTCCAGGTTGTAATTTGAGATACGAAAACCATGCACATGAACCAGACTCTCAGTTTATCCACTTGCATGCATGAATGAGGAAATAAAAGCCACTTGCAGATACATAATGTACTTAGAGGGCACATTCATTTTCTTCAAAGAACTTTTAATTTTGGAAAAGCTTTGTTCAATACCGGATTTGAATCACCACCCAGTATACGACTTCTTCATATGTTAACTGTATTTTGGAGAAAACAATTAAAATGTGCTTTTAAGAAAATAACACATTTCTATCAGTTTTACTATTGTGGTGGAAAATTACTTTAGAGAAAAGATATTTGCAATAAAACAGAGAATGGACACAAATGTCTATATAGATACTTCTTTGCAGGTAGTATGAAAAATCTTGAGGGCCTGGTATTATAGAGCTATTTTGCAGACAACTTTTCGTAAAATTAGGATTAGAGTATACAGGTACAGCAAATGGAAATGTTCAATATAGCGGCATTTGAAATCTAAGATTTATGATTCTCAAAAGTCTCTTGAAACCAATCAAATATACACATTCACTATTCATTGTTTTCAGGTTATGTTAATATTGGTGGTCACTGAAAGATGCAAAGGCAAAGGCTTTGAGTATGTCCTAGAAAAGCTTAGTGACTTTTGTGCAAGCTCAATACACATTTGAATGCAATGTTTTCCTTGAAAAATTCATGTCATTATGAATATAGAGACTATTGAAATGATGATTGATTCTTCTTTTATGCACAATGTGCTATTGATTTTTCTTTGTGGGTATAAAATAACTTACTCTTTTGACTTTTCAAGATAAAATAAGCTACCTCACCTTCGGTGAGGCTAATGTGTCAACTCGGTCAGGTAATTGTGTCCAGGTATTTGGTCCAGCAAGCACTGGGCTAATTGTAATACAAGAGCATTTATGGACTTCGATCTCCACTGAGTTTACTGCGTGGATGGCTGATTACATCTGCATCAATCAGGGAGATTACATTATCAATGGGTGGTGCTTTTATCCAATCAGTTGAATGCCTTAAAAGGGGAAGTGTTTTCAACATTCAGAGAGAATTCCCCAGCTTGTCTTTGGACAGCCAACTTCTCCCAGAAACTCATCGAGGACCTTTCATTGGGCTTTCATCGGAGCCCCTGGTTTTACAGCCTGCCTGCGGAAACTTGGACTTGTGCATCCCCATGGTCACGTGAGAGACTCTTATAAAATGTCATATTATTGACAGATATCTCTTGTTGATTCTGTTTCCTGAAAGAACCCTGACTAATACACTTTCTTTTTACTAGTGCCATATTAGAAGGAAATATATCCATCAGAGGTTTTGCTTTCTTTATATACTGACACAATAATTTTGTTGAATATCCACCAATCACTAAGGTTAGTGGTCAGTGCAATATTTATATATCGGAAATTGTGGGGAGGAAAAATCATAAGAATGGTAATCTATGTCTAAATTGTGTGTGTGAGAGTGTATGTTTAAATATAAGGAGAAATTTATCATAGGCCTACCGAAGACCTGAATATTTGATAACGTGAAAGTTGTGCTTTAGTGGTTTTGGAAATTAGATTTCGAGAATATTAAGGCAAAAGATCAATAGAGATGGATTATTCTTTAAAGAGGGTAAGCATGTTATCATTGCTTAAAGCATTATCTATATTGTCTTTTCTTAACTTTTTAAACAAAGTATTCTGGTAGCACTGAAATGGCAAACACATTCTTAAAATTCAAAATAATATAGTTGAGAGGTATTGTTATTCTTGGACCCTTTAACAACTAAAATTATGTGGTTTGGCAGGTATATTAAATTTTACTCTTGGAAAGGTACACCTTGCAATTAAATCCGAGATGATGGTGTCAATTTATTTCCAGGTGGTTTTTCATTATTCTAATATTAAATATAATAATTAGGGCTACTAGAATAATAATGACAATAACAGTGTTTTCAGGCCACCCCAATGCCAACTTCTAAAGGTATCATTAATATTGCAGTTGATGAGAAGGTATCTCCTGGAGTTATACAGTGTTTAACCCCCGTAGGAATATTTTGTAGCCTTGATGTTTTTTAACGGAAGGTTATGATTTTATATTTATTTTAAAAATCTGATTCCACTTTAGATTACGTAGGGTATAATGTCATCCTATTTATTTTTCCCCATCAAGTTTGGTTTCTTTGAGGCAATTATTTTCAGGAACAAGACATGAGAAAATCTGGAATAAACTTCACTTGACTTCTTGCATCTGAAGAGTCATCATTTCTCCCCATTCCCTTCCCACTTTGCATAGTTTAAACAGAAAGGTACACTTTAGGACACACATATTATTATATGATTCATAACTGCCATTGAATTCCTATTCTTTGCTCTCTCTAGCATTCGATGCATTCTCAACTGTTTTCCAGTAAATTCTTTTCCTATATATTGTATACTCGCCCACAACAAACCTAGCAGAACAGATGGATGGTATTCATTAACTCTTAAAAACTATTTCCTTTGTAAATATAATTTCTAACACCCACACAAGCTTTCTCTAAGGTTGGAATGAGAGTCCATAAGAGTCAACATACAAGTTTAGCACACTGAATTTACTTTGACTGTTGGCATTTCTCTTGATTGGATGAATGCTGGCCTCACATGGAGGATTTTGAACTGATCATGACACAGATATTAAGTATTTCTTCTGTGAAGAATTATGGGGAAAAGCTTACAGTTTCTATATCTGATGTCTAGAAAATAGTAGGTTATCGCTTCATTGCAAGAATCTGAGTAAATTCTTTTACATTTTTTTTTTTTTTTTTAATGAATGACTTTTGTGTTTTCTATTTGGGATGCTTAACTAATTTAACACCAATATTTTATTTTCTTACCACTCATCTGAGAGACTTTGTATCAAATTCAATGCAATATTTCTGAATATTAAAGGCAAAATGATAGCATAATTAATGGGAAGTAGAGCAGAAAAAAATTAGAGAACATTAAATAACCATGAATAAACAACAGAAAATCTATGAACTCTCAGTAATGAATTTCACATATTTTGTTAAAGACTGTTGGATATTTCAAACATTCTTAAATATTCTCGGTATTCACTCACATTTGTATTAAATATGTGTACATATCTGCATGTACATATATGATGGTTGTTATATAAAATCATTAGTTTGTGATAATCTAATAGGATTAGACAAATTGCAAGTACAATATTTTCCATTTTTAACTGGACTTCTCTCAACTTAAATTGACATCTCAATCTCTTTCAGTACTCTAAGTTTTCCTATGTTTTCTCAAGTCTGATCTGTCGTCTCCTATCCTATGCTGTTGTTGTTGTTGTTTTAGATTTATTTTTATTTATTTATTTATTTATTCCCCACTTGCTGCTTGTGCTCGCTGTGTCCATTTGCTGTGTGTTTTTCCGTGTCTGCTTGTCTCCCTTTGTTGCGTCATCTTGCTGCACCAGCTCACTGTGCTGCGCGGGTCGTCAGCTCACTGCGCCACGCGGGCCGGCTTGCCTTCACCAGGAGGCCCCAGGAATCGAACCCCGGGCCTCCCATATGGTAAACGGGAGCCCAACCAATTGAGCTGCAAGGATGTGAAGAATTTAAAATGTTGAGCTAATCAGCAACCCCCAAAAAGGCAATGTATAAACTGAATATAAACTGAATGTCTTCTACCTAAAATACCGATAGGGTAGTACTAGATAAATTTCAGAAATGAGAGCAGGTTTTTGGTCACATGGCAAAAGTAAGAGTATGTCCCTCACAGAGAAAATGAAACTATGGCAATACTTCTGTTTTACCAAGTGAATAAGCAAATTGTGGTAGCTCACTTTTAGCTAAGTTATATTGGTCATTGATTCACTATTTTTCTGAGAATAAGAAATAGAAAAAGGAAAAAACAAACAAACAAACAACAACCAAATAGCACTTCCTCTTTTTATTAGGTAGGATCTTAGAATCCAGTGAAAGAAATTTTGAGTAAGAGATATTTGAAAAAGAACTATAAATATTTCAGATACATATTATCTTATTCTAAAATTCATGGTATTTTCTTGGGACCTATTATAGTAGAAAAAGCTTTAGTTTTCACTTTGACAGAATATTATATTGTAACTTTTGAGTTCTTTTGTAAAGCCAGATAGCACCTTTATCTAGTAGAAAATTTTTTCTTATTATACTTATGCCTTTCTTGGGATGTAAAGGATCACCATAATACATCTGACAGAAATAAATAGGGCTGTGAATATGACTTTTTTCATTATTGATTGCTTCTAAGCGCAGACACTGCAGCCTTCTGGCTAGACTTGCAATGTCCTCCTTTTAAGTCAATATATAGCTCTCCAGATCTACTTATTTCTATAAAGTAGTCGATGTATTGTTGAGCAGACTCTGAGTTTTGAAGACAGAGAGGCAGTGCAGCATTTCAATTGGAATTCTTTTGACTGGAAGGTTGGATGATTAAGCTGATCACTTGTGGAAATATATTGATTTCATGAAATATTTTCAGGAACCAATTTTTCTTTTCTGAAACACTATGTCATGATGTGCTATTTAGAATTTCTTCTCTTCCCAGAGGGATATGACACAATTTTCAACAACCGAAATGAAGATATAACAATGGAATAAAGAAATATTATGATTGTTATATTCAACCCCCTAAATGTTAACAGAGAATCCACAAGCTTTCTTGATTTTCAGAGGCTTATGAAATAAGCATATTTCAGCCTATTATGAATTAGTCATACTACCCAGAAAAATGACACTACATTCTAGTAAATTCTTAAATTACAGCCAACAAACCGTAGTGTGTAAAATACTTAGAATTTTGTGCTTAGAGTAGAATATTGCTTATGTTTTATATTCGAGATCCCTCTTCCCTCTCCCCCGCCCCCAATTTCTCTGATAAGCAGAAGATAATTAGAAATCAACCATTAAACAGTGCAATGGTCTCTTGTAAAAATACCTTTGGGAAAAAAACTAACATTTATTGAAAACCTATTATATGCACTTTCAAATATTGCATTTCATTTAATAGTATCATGAGGTTTTTGAAGCAGAAATTCTTATTTTTTTTACACATGAGAAAAATGAGGATCAGAAATGTTACATATCAAGGGCTACCCAAGAAATAATTAGTGTAGTCAAATGAAATCCAATTATTTAAACAAAAAGTCCAGTTTTTATTTCAGATGTCATAGTATGTCAGAATAGAGATTCTTCTCTCCTAGGTCATTGTCCATAACCCGAAATATGATCATTTAAAGAAGAACATAGAAAAGGAATTGCTCATATGATGCTAGATATTAATAAATTGAATCCTTATTCCTACACTAATACAATATACATTTTTATATTCTCAATTTCTCTTCCTTGGTGGTTTTTTGTGAATAATTCATTTCTTAAAACAACCTTTGTGTGATATTTTCCAAAGATAAACTTCTTATTAATAAAATATGGCATATGAATTTTTTGGTTTATTCAATATCCAGTCTAGTCCTTTTATCCTTTGTCTTCCTTTAATGGAGATCAGACATTTAAAAAACTTGATTTCCTTGCTTCCCTGAAGATAGGAATGTCTGAATGGGACCACTCTGGTAAATGAGTTATAGAAAGAAGTTCCTACAGAAGTTAGCCTTGTTGACTTTGTCTTTCCACTTTTTTCTGTCTTTAAAAAAAAAACAAATTTATACCTAGAGTCAAGCAGTCATTTTGAGACCACACACACACAAAAAGTCAATCAGTAAGACAGAGTCTGGATGTCCAGAATTTCTTGAGTAGTTATACTATTTCTGGTTTGTACAAACCTGGATTTGATATTGCATAAGAAAAATAAACCATTTATATTTTAAAAGCCCATGTTCATATGACTATTTGGTCCTTTCAACCCTACACATTTTTAACTGATGCAAAAGTAGTTTTAATTCTCTAAAATCAGCTTAAAATGGATTCTTATACAGGATATGTTTTTAAAATGTAGATCACGATCAGGCCAGAATGGTTTAGCTAAAATATCCTTCTCATCTTCATCTTCGGTTTTTCCCAATGAATGCCTTCAATGCCTGAGATTGTTACCCAAAATGCGCATACCATGATATTTTGTGTATTTGTGATTTGTGGCATACAAATTTGGGTCAGTGTTTACAGTACTCTAAATAAATCAAGAAATATAAGGACTTATGTTATTCTCAGAATAAAAAAAAAAAGGTGAAGAGAAAGTAATAACTTAGGTGAAGTACAACTATTGCTGAATCTGATACCAGAGAACACTTCCTCCACGCCATATGTCATAATAAAAAGTTCACATTAAATTTTTGAAACGACTTCCTCAACAGTACCTCTTTATACATTGAGCTGTCTAGGGATACTTTCTATAATCATACTTAGTGTTTCATAGTGCTGTTAAGCTATGAGGTGCTTAATAAGTACAATCAGTAAAAGTAAATCAATATGGGCCAAAACAATGCAGATGAGTAGGAATGGATTATCTACATGTTGATCAGGAAATCTTCCACATATTGTTTCCTTCAGTTGAGTCTTTGCTGAGTATTAAATATACTGCCATGGTTGTTTTCCACTGGTTGTGAGATGAATGCATTCTAAAGTAAAGAGTTTAGTCCGGGGAAGTGGATGTGGCTCAAGCAATTGAGCTCCCGAATACCGCATGGGAGGTCTGTGGTTTGGTTCCCGGTGCCTCCTAAAGAAGACAGCGAGCTGGCACCATGGGCAGGTGCAGCAAGCTGACGCAACAAGATGGCGCAACAAGAGACCCAGGAGGAAGAACATAATGAGAGACACAACAAAGCAGGGAATGGAGGTGGCTTAAGTGATTAGGCACCTCCCTCCCACATGGGAGGTCCCAGGTTCAATTTCCAGTGTCACCTAAAGAAACAAAGAAGACGAACAGACACAGCAAGTGCAAACAATGAGGGGGTAGGGAGAAAGGAATAAATAAAATAAATGAAAAAGAAGGGGGGAAAAATATTAGTCCACCTTTAAAAAGTGGCTAAGGTGATGAGATAATAATTTTGATGAAAAAGATTAACAAGCCCCTACATTGTGCTGGTCACTCAAGACAGTGATAACACAGGATGTGGTTGAGTTGATACTTATTGTTTGTCTGAACTTCCTGTCTTAGTTCCAGTAAGGTTTACAATTTGAGAGTTCTGACTTTGGACTGACTCCTCTTAACTACATCTGGCTTAGAGAAGGAAGCAGAACATGCCTTGACTTTTCTCTGAATGTATTTTTCTGCTTTCTCTAACTTTCCCTCCTTTTTCTCTTTCCAATTTCCCTCTACCTATCCTTATTGTTCTCTTTGTCCTCCCTGCTTTTCTCCTTTTCTATGTTGTCAAGATTGCTAATTCTACCTTATATATTTTTGTCCTATCTTCCTCCTAAAAATATGTGGAATTCAGAATTGGACTCATGACTCTTTGGTAATTAATGTCTGTATTTTGTGTAATTCTATGTCATTAGTTTTAAAATATATATGACAGATAGAGCCAACGCCTTTGGATAGATTAAGTGACTAAGAGGAGATTCAGAGTTGTGGATATGGTTATTCTTGCCTGAAGATTTCGGACTTCAATTTTATTTTCTAGGAAGTAAACCTATCTGATAATATGTGAATACTAGCATAAGTAGATAATTGAGAAGAAATGATTAGATGATTAACTTTTTGAGAAAGATGCAGGAGAGCAGCTTTAAAATGTATAAACCTGGTCCTCTATCTGGACAAAGCCTGTGTTATTCATTCACTATTTTCTGGGATGGTCGTAATCTTTTACAACATTTTCATTTCTCCCTCTACATTGCAAAAGGATGGGAGGGTTATAATTCATATAGATTAAAATAATTTTAAGGCAAATTAAGAGTAAGTCCAGACAAGCTGACAGGGCTTTTTAAAATACCCCCTTAACATTTTTTAAATATATATATTTATTGAAGTATATCATTCATACATGAACATGCCTAAACAATAAGTGTATAGTAAAGATTATGAACTTACAAATTAAACATGCATAACATCATACAAAGCTCCCATACATCACCCCTCCACCAACACTTTGCATTGTTGTGAAACATTTGTTACAAACTATATAAGACCATGGTCAAAATATTAGTACTAATTACAGCCCCTATCTCATTTGGTGTATTTTTCACTAACCCACCCAATTTTTATTTTATTTTATTTATTTATTTATTTATTTATTTATTTATTTATTTATTTTTATTATGGGTAAAAATCAAAATTCTCACAATACATACAAACATTTGCTAAATGATATATAAATATATATGCATATATGTGCATTTGCTTACAAAAATGTTGTTTATATATATATACACATATATTTTAAGAGGTGCTTAGATTACCCAAAATATTACACGGAACCCACTGGGAATCCCATGTTGCCCACCTCCCACACCTCCCATCACATCCCACACAAACATCTCCCACAGTGTGGCCCACCACCCTCAATGAACTTACACATCCTGGGGCCTTGCCACCAACCATAGACCACAGTTCACACTGTAGACCACACTCTCTCCCACTCAGTTGTGAGTGGTGTGTGCTGATTTAAAATGGCCTACATCCGTTGCCACAACAGTACTCAGGACAACCTCCAACTCCCAAAGAAGCCACTGTATTTCAACTGCTCGTCCCCTCCCTACCCCAAAAGTGTCAAGTGGCCACTGGCTCCACCTCATTGTTATAATTTCTTGCATTGCTAGAATCACCATATGTGAACAAGAGAATACCATCAAGTCCACTCTAGTTCATAGTTCTTCCCCCAATCCTGAGGCGACTGGGATGGTGATGTCCACTCCAACTCCAAGTGAGAGAGGGCTTATATCCCATGGATATGATGGGTGGGATGATCCTGCCTGCAAATGAAGCCCTCTCCATTCCCTGGGATGGCCATTGCCCATCGTTGTCTCCTCACCAGGTGACTTGGATGAGTCCATTGAGCTGTAGGGTAGGAGTTGCAGCTCCACCTAGATTTCATGCACACCTGGCACATAGGTAGGCGGGAGGCTCCAGTCTCTGGAAGTATACCTAAAAACTCCAGCATCGCATATAGGTTTGAATAGAAGGGACTGGTGAACCATGTGCAGGGAGGACTTATTTGAGTCTAATTCTGTCACTCTCAGGAGCACAGATTCCAAAATAGAACCCACTGATAAGGCATCAGTCTCTGGGGCTATCCCCCCTTATATAGGACCAGGGTGTCTCCGGAGCTCTCAGGAACCCCACTGAGTGGGGTGATAGGCACTTAGATGTTCTATGAGCTCCTACTGAGGTGTGCGTAAGAGTTACCTCTGGGATGACCTCCCGACTCTCTTTGAAGTCTCTTAGCCACTTGAACTCATTTGTCTTTACCATTTCCCCCTTTTATTCAAGGTCTTTTTCCAGTTGTGTTGCCAGTTGGCACTTGGGAAAAGTTTTCAATTAGCAATAATCGTGCCTCGG
>JAKSZT010053792.1:2330608-2584944 GCA_026826555.1 Tolypeutes matacus | reverse complement strand
ATTACTCCTTTTACTAATATGTAGTGTCCATCTTTGTCTCTTACAATAGTTTTGCATTTAAAGTCTATTTTGTCTGATATTAGAATAGCTACTCCTACCCTTTTTTGGCTATTGTTAGCTTGTAAAATGGTTTTCTAGCCATTCACTTTCAGCCTCCTTGAATCCCTGGGCCGAAGGTGGGTTTCTTGTAGACAGCATATAGATGGATCATATTTTCTTATCCATTCTGCCAATCTGTGTCTTTTGATTGGTGAATTTAATCCATTAACATTCAGTGTTATTACTCGTAACGAATTTCTTACTTCAGTCATTTTTTTCTTTCGGTTAATGTATGTCATATGTTGTTTTGTTTCTCTTTTTGAGTTTTCAGTTGTTTTTAAACTCTCCTCCAACTCTCTCTCCTTTGTTTTTTCCTTGTTTTTTTACTAACTACAGCCCCTATCTCATTTGGTGTATTTTTCACTAACCCACCCAATTTTTAAAAAATGTATTTTTATTACAGAGATTGTGAACTCGCACATGTGTAGAATTCCATACAATACCCCTTCACCAACACACCACAACAGGATGGAATACTTGTTACAGATTATGAGATAATATCATCAGACTCTTACTACCAACCATGATCCATAGCATACATTTGCATACTTTTTTCCATACCCCTCCCCCACTGTCAACACAGTACATCTTTGGCATTGATGCAAGAATATTTTAGTATTGCTGTTAACCACAGTCCATAAGTCACACCAATTGTATTTTTTCCATGCTCCTACCACCCTGCAATAGTGACACACATCCCCTCTAGCTCACAGAAGGACATTCTTTTATCTATACCATCAACCACAATTCTCATTCACCTCTGGGTTCATTGTGTTATTCGGTTCTAGCTTATTCTCCAGCTTTCTTTCCATTGACATTTACTTCCCCAGACTACCCTTTTCAGCCACAATCCCATTTATAAACCAGCTGCTACTCACTATAGTGTGTTATCATCAACTCTATTCATATCCACACTTTTACAGTCAAGTTAATTAAAACTTCTACATACATTAAGCATCAGATCTTCTCAACTCTCCCCTTATCTCCTAAAAATCTATACTCTAGGTTTTAACTCTATGTATTTATTCTTCATATTTAGTTCATATTAATTAGACCAGACAATATTTATCCTTTTGTGTCTGGCTTACTTCATTTAACATAATGTCTTCAAGATTCATCGATGTTATCATATGTGTCACAGTTTCATTTCTTTTCACTGCAGCATAGTATTCTATCGTATGTTTATACCACATTTTGTTTATCCATTCATTTGTTGTTGGACACTTGGGTTGTTTCCATCTTTTGGCAATTGTGAATAATGCTGTTAAGAACATCGGTGTGCAGATATCTGTTTGTGTCATAGTTTTTTATTCTTCTGGATATATTCCTAGTAGAGGAATTTCTGGATCATATGGCAGTTCTATATTTAGCTTCCTGAGGAACTGCAAGACTATCTTCCACAGAGGCTGTACCATTTTACATTTCCACCAACAGTGAAGGAGTATTCCTATTTCTTCACATTCTCTCCAGCACATATTGCTGTCTGTTTTTTAAATAATGGCCATTCTATGTTAGATGATATCTCATTGTTGTTTTAATTTTCATTTCCCTAATAGCTAGTGATATAGAACATTTTTTCATGTGTTTTTTGGCCATTAGTATTTCCTCTTTGGAGAAATGTCTATTTAAATTTTTTGCCCATTTTTAAATTGGATTGCTTGTTCTTTTATTGTTGAGTTTTATGATCTCTTTAATAAAATGGAAATCAAACCTTTATCAGATACATGGTTTCCAAATATTTTCTATCGTTGTGTGGACTGCCTTTTCACCTTCTTGATGAAGTCCTCTGAATCACAGAAGTGTTTAAGTTTGAGGAGGTCCCATTTATCCACGTTTTCTTTCATTGCTCATGCTTTCCATGTAAGGTTTAAGAATCCACCAGCTACCACCATGTCTTGAAGATGTTTCCCTACATTTTCTTCTAGTAGCTTTATGGTTCTTGCTTTTATATTTAGGTCCTTGATCCATCTTGAGTTAATTTTTGTATAAGGTATGAGATAGGATTCTTTTTTCTTTCTTTTAGGTATAGATATCCATTTCTCCCAGCACCATTTTTTGAATAGACTGTTCTGCCCTAGCTGGGTGGGTTTGACAAACTTGTCAAAAATCACTTGGCCATAGATATGAGGGTCAATTCAGTTCCATTGGTCTATGTGTCTACCTTTTGCCAACACCATCAATTCAGTTCCATTGGTCTATGTGTCTATCTTTATGCCAATACCATGCTGTTTTTACCACAGTAGCTAGGTAAATAATTTTCAGTCTGGAAGTGAGAGTCCTCTACTTCCTTTTTAAGATGTTTCTGGCTATTTCAGGGCCTCTTACCCTTCCAGATAAATTTGGTAATTGTGTTTTCCATTTGATTAAAAAATGCTTGTGGAATTTTTATTGGTAATGAATGCATTGAATCTGTATATCAATTTGGGTAGAATTGACATCTTAATGATATTTAGTCTTCCAATCCATGAGCATGGAATGCTCTTTCAATTATTTAGGCCTTTTTAAAATTTCTTTTAGCAATGCATTGTAATTTTCTGAATAGAAGTGCTTTACATCTTTGGCTAAATTTATTCCTAAATATTTGATTCTTTTAGTTGCTATTATAAATGGAATTTTTTCCTGACTTCCTTCTCAGATTGTACATTATAATTGTATAAAAACACTACTGATTTTTGCATATTGGTCTTGTATCCTGACACTCTACTGAAATCTTATATTAGCTCTAGCAGCTTTGTTGTAGATTTTTCAGGACTTTCTAGCTATAGCATCATATTTATCTGCGAATAGTAAAGTCTTACTTCTTCCTTTCCAATTTGGATGTCTTTTATTTTTTTTCTTGCCTGATTCCTCTAGCTAGAACTTCTAGCACTATATTGAACAACTTTGGTGACAGTGGGCATCCTTGTCTTGTCCCTGATCAATGCAAAAGCTTTCAGTCTTTCACCATTGAGTACAATGTTAGCTGTGGGGTTTTCTTAACAGCCTTTATCATGCTGAGAAAATTTCCTTCGATTTCTATCTTTTGCAATATTTTTATCAAGAAAGAATATTGTATTTTGTCAAATGACTTTTCTGCATCAATTGATGAGATCATGTGATTTTTCTTCTTTGATTTATTAATGTGGTGTATTAGGTTGTTTGATTTTCTTGTGTTGAATGAACCTTGCATGCCTGGTAAAAAACCCACTTGATCTTGTTGAATAGTTCTTTTAAAGTGTTGTTGGATTCAATTAGCAAGCATTTTATTGAGGATTTTTGCATCTGTATCATTAGAGAAATGGGTTTGTAATTTTCTTTATTCACAATATCTTTATCTGGCTTTGGTATTAGGGATATATTGGCTTCATCGAAGAGTTTGGTGGTATTCCTTCTTGTTAAATTTTTTGGAAGAGCTTGAGTAAGTTGGTATTAAATCTTCTTTGATTGCTTGATAGAACTCATCTGTGAAAATGTCTGGTCCTGGGCTTTTCATTTTGGGGAGCTGTTTGATGGCTGTTTCAATCTCTTTACTTGTGATTGGTTTGTTGAGGTTTTGTCTTTCTCCTAGGATCAGTTTCAGTTGTTTGTATGTTCCTAGGAACTTTTCCATTTCATCTACATTGTCTAGTTTTTTGGCATAGTGTTGTTCCTAGTATCCTTTTATGATTTCTCTTATTTCTGTGGGTCAGTAGTAATGTTCCCATTTTCATTTTTTATTTAATTTATTTGCATCTTCTCTCTTTTTTTCTTAGTCAGCCTAGCTAAGGGTTTGTCGATTTTGTTAATCTTTTCAAAGAACCAACTTTTGGTTTTGTTAATTCTGTTTTTGTTTGTTTTTGTTTTTGTTTTTAGTTAGGCCTGGAAAAAAGAATTTATTTGGGAAATGGGAAAAGAACAGAGCTTGCTGAGAAATGGGAGAGAAAGATGGAAATACACCCCAAGATTTGTTGTGGGCCCGTTTAGGCAGAGAGAGTGAGCTCTGCCTCACGTGATTACTTTTTAAACTGTTAATTATTCCTTCCCCTTCTTAATGATAAGGGGATGGAACCCAGCTGTTATTGCTTACCCCACCAATGGTGGGACCAATGATGAGGACTGTTTGGAATGTCCAGAGCCAAGGGAAGGTCCCGGAAAGAGAAACTGGGAAGTTAAGTTTACACTCAAGGTCTCAGCGAGGTCTTTTAGCCTTGTTGTCTTCTCGCCATGCGGTCTGCCAGCCATGTTGTGGCTAGTCTTCTCCTCCGTTACCCTGTACTAACCTGCTTCAACTCCCCACTCAGAGAGTTCATGCCCTCATTCTTAAGGAGTGTGGGGGGAGGAGGGGCAATGATCATTCTTCTGTAGTTATTTCCTGCTGTTTAGGGCAGTAGTCCCTGCCTGACAGGAAATAAACCAATCTGGCTATTCTATTGAGGTTGAGGGAAGACAGGTCCGACACTGTGGTTGGAACTGGCTGAATTCCTTGCGTGACTAATATCTCGTTTTGGAAGGCATTGATTTCCGAAGAATTAAACTTACATAGAATTTTGAAGATATATGGCCCCATTAAAAGGACAAAGATAGTGGTAAGGGGGTCCAAAAAGAGGAGCCAGCTATGACATACTGGACCATGAGAGTGAGAAAGCCAGGTACCTTCAAAGGCTATATTCCTCTGAAGTTGGGCTTCATCTTGCAGGTTTTAAATGCTATCTAGGACTATTTTAGAGTGATTTGTATAGAAACAACATTTTTCTTTGAGAAGTAGGCATTCCCCACCCCACCCCCATGCTGCTTTTAGCATGTTTAGGGCTCTGTGATTTTGTAGTACCACAGCAGCATGAAAATCCATTTGTTGTCTAAGAGCTTCTAAGGCACGGCTAGTTTCTTCTATGCTGTTAGTTAGCTTTAGAGAGAGATTGTAGATAATGGGGTTTGGTATAATTGCCAATCCCAGTATTCCATGGTGGTGGTTAGATTTGAGACAGCTAAGAGGGGGACGAGAAGAGGCATCTCCCTTTTAGTCATTGTATAGAAGAAACTATAAGAAATGAAAACAGACAAGGTTTCTTAAGGGGCATATGGCTTGCCTTACCCCTAGCAACAGGCATTTGGGCTAGAGTTAGAGGGAACAGCTGGCTTTGACACAGACACTACTTAGCTTTGTCTCTTGAAGAGGTATTTTAGGCCATCCAATGAATAGCACTCATACATCCTGTCAGGTGCTTCTGTGAGTGGCACTTCCTTGGGCAGCTGACTTCACTTGGGATAAGTGCATCCAACTGGCAATTCCTTTAACTTGAACAGCTGATGGAGTGATCAGAATCACAGAGTAAGGTCCCTTCTACTTTGGCTGTAATTGAGCATGAGGTCTGTTCTCCTGCTAGGTCTTGATCAGAACTTGGTTTCCTGATCCTGGGTGAGAAAAGGTTATCCATAGACCACCTTGAAAGGGCTAAGCTGAAGTGGGTCCTAGCCACCTCATTTGTCATTTCCCTTCTGGGGGGGAAATGCTTAGCCCTGGCAGGATGGCATGTGAGTCTGCCAGTCCTCCCCAGGGTATGAGTGGAATAGGTTCTGGAATACGGGCTAGGAGGGAGACCTGAATTAAGCACGTCTTTTCACCTGGTGTGGGGTGAAGACTGTGAGAGGTCACTCCCAAGTTAATTTGGTGGCATTTTTAATTTAAAGGGCTTTTGCCACTACTGGCCTCAGATAAGCTGGCTATTCCTTTATCTTACAGGCACATTTATTAATTATTTAGAAAATGAAGGTTACCAGGACTTTTAACATGTTCAATATCCCTCCGCATATGATCTAGAATAGAAAAGTTGTTACCGTAATCTTCAAGTATATATCTAGAATAGGAGAGATATAGGTATAGTGCTTAACACTAATCAATGCACTACCCAATGCATAAGTTTCTCTTTGAGCTGCAGTAAAATAGATCTAAGTTCCAGGTTTGCAATACCATACAATGTCATCTCTCCCCGGGAGCAGGTCATAATGCCACCTGTGTTTAAGCTCTACTGACATCACTCTTGTAATCATTGCTTCACTTGGTGTGTCCTTCACACAGCCAGCATGCTGCAGCACCGTTAACCCTAGAGAGAAGCTGGGCAAGTAGGGCTCCAGGGTCTCACCGGCCTGGTGTATAGCACACTTTGACACTATGAAACAGTGTCAGTTTGGAGACAATGTCCATTGTGCATCTGGCCATATTGAGCCATCGCTGGCTGCTGCAGGATTTTGAAAGTGCAACATACTCTCCATCCACTTCAGGAGCACAACCAGAGATGTAGTAGACACCTTTATTGTTTTAGAGGTCAATGACCAACCTGGCCAATAACTCAAATGGAGAGGCAAAATGCAGTTTATTAGAGGCCTGGTTTGAATGTATAAGAGAATTTGACAATACTTAAGTCTCTTTTGGTTTTTATACACTTTTAAAATACTTCCAATGCTATGTATACCAAATCAAACAAACTTATTTCAGTACTTTGCTTTTTACTTCTACACCTTTACCATGATGATGTAATTACACAGGTGTTTCACTTTGGCAGTACAGGAAAAATTACTTTTTCAATCATTTTATGAAAACTGAAGATTCCCAATGGAATCAAGATTATCTTTCCTTACTACCACTTTAACATGCAGATTAAGGTGGCTTCTGCAGGTTTCCCTGCTACGAAATTACTTTTTGTTATGAATATCAGTTTAGGTTTCTAATAAATAATGGCTTCTTGGAATTAGCCATTTAAATGCCTCAGTTTAGAAGATGCTTTTACAAACACTTTATAGTTTAACTGTAAATGCATACCTTAAAATATGCATTTAAATATGTGGGAGGTTGTGGGAGGTGTGAGAGGTGGGGCATATGGGAATCCCTATATTTTTTGTGTAACATTTATGTAATCTAACTATCTTTTAAAAACAATAAATAATAATTTATTTTAACAAAAGATTTAAAAAAACTCAAAAAAAAAAGAGCAACCAATGAAATTTACTTTATCCATTTAAGAGGGTAGATCTACATTTCCTTCTTTAACTTAATTTCATTAAACATGAACTTACAATTTTCATCACCTTAAAGATTTAATATATATAATGTTAATTTATTTACTTGGTATTCTATAAACCAGGGAGATAACACCCAAGCTAAATAAAATTGAAATGATTATAGTTTATGCAAGGAATGCTCTTTTTCCTTCTTTTACAGAAGGCTTAAACCTCTTCTTTAATAAAATTCTAAAACTGAATAACCTTAAAAGCATACTGATTGCTACGTTTTGGAATATATTACAATTGTTTGTTTAATTATAATTTAGAAAAGATCTTTCCATATTTTTAAGGACTTTTCTTTTACTTGCTGAAATTTGGTAATAGAATTATTAAGTACCCTTATTTTAAGGCTGTTAAAAAGTTTAACTTGGGAATTTACAGGACAAACTATGATTCTTAATTCCCCAGCCTAGAAGAGTTTTAATCTGTCACACTCAGCCCCTCCCTCAGAGAAGGCCCTGGAGTCTGGGTAGGTCAAAGAGCTTAGGAAATTTTTTTTTCCTTTTCCAGTAGTTTCTATATTCAATTTCTTTCTTTTTTTTTTTTTTTTTTTTTAAGATTTATTTTATTTCCGCCCCCCACCCCGATGTTTTTGCACTCACTGTCTGCTCTCTCTGTCCATTCACTGTGTGTTCTTCTGTGTCTGCTTGTCTCCTCTTTAGGCAACACTGGGAACCAATCCTGGGACCTTCCAATCTCTTGAGCCACCTCAGCTCCCTGGTCTGCTGCATCTCTTATTGTCTCTCCACTGTCTCTTTTTGTTGAGTCATCTTTCTGTGCCAGCTCTCTGCTCTCTCTCCATGTGGGCCAGCTTGCCTTCACCAGGAGGCCCTGGGAATCGAACCCTGGACCTCCTATGTGGTAGATGGGAGTCCAATCACTTGAGCCACATCTGCTTCCCTATATTCAATTTCTATATGACCTTTCCATCCTGCTCAGCCTAAATTGGGCTCCAGGAATACTTATTCACATACATAACTGCATATTTGATTTTATACTTTGAATAGAGCTCTTTTAAGAATCTTTATTTGCTAATTTGATATTACCATCCCAATGTATAATGATATATTCACTGAACAAAAAGGCAGACACAAATAGTTTGACACAGAAACACAACTTACTAAAGTTACTTAAAACTTTCATTCGTTTACAAAATAAATTTACAAAATAAATTTAACTGTAAAATGACATTTAAAAGATTTCTTTGATGCTATTGCTAATTAATTTAATTTGCACTGTGATCCTGTACTTTTGCACAAATTTTTCCTTGAGGAGCTTATCCAGGAACCCCCTAGCCATTAACCCCCTTTAAAATGGCAGAACCAAAAGAGGGCAAAGACAAGCCTTAAAACTCACCAGCTTCTGGCAGGGGTCAGAGAGCACTACTCACTTATATTTTTCCAGGCAATGACTCGTCAAATGAAGACAGAGAAGAGTTAGATTCCTGTAGGTTCTTGGCTATGATGCATAAAAGAATTTATGTACATGCCAGTTTAGTTAAGACAGTAAAAAGAATTTATTTGGGAATTGAGGGAAAAAACAGAGCTTGCTGAGAAATGGGAGAGAAAGACAGAAATACACACCAAGATTTGGTGTGGGCTGGTCTAGGCAGAGAGAGCCCTCTCTATTGTTATCTTGTTCTCAATTTCATTTATTTCTGCTCTGATCTTGGCTATTTCATTTCTTCTACTTGATTTGGGATTAGTTTGCTGTTCTTTTCCTAGTTCCTCCAGCGGCATAGTTAGGTTATTGATTTCAGCTCTGTCTTCTTTTTTATGTAAGCATTGAGGGCTATATATTTCCCTCTGAGCACTGCTTTTGCTGCATCCCATAGGTTATATGTTGTGTTTGCATTGTCATTCATCTCAAGATATTTATTGATTTCTCTTGAAATTTCTTCTTTAATCCACTGATTATTTAAGTGTGTTGTTTAATCTTCATATATATGTGAGTATTCCATTTTTTTTTGCCTCTTATTGATTTCCAACTTTATTCCATTATGATCAGAGAAAGTGCTTTGTATAATTTCAATCTTGTTGAATTTATTGAGATCTCCTTTTTGAGCCAACGTATGGTCTATCCTGGAGAAAGACCCATGAATACTTGAAAAAACTGTCTAACCTGCTGTTTTGGGGTGCGATGCTCTGTATATGTCTATTGGTTTATTCCAATTATCATATTATTCAAGCTCTCTCTTTCTTTATTGATCCTCTGCCTAGATGTTCTATCCAATGCTGAAAGTGGTATATTGAAATCTCCCACTATTCTTGTAGAGATGTCTATTTCTCCCTTCAGTTTTGCCAGTGTTTGCCTCATGTATCTTGGGGCATCCTGCTTAGGTGCATATATATTTATGATTGTTATTTCTTCCTGGTGAATCATCCCTTTTATTAATATGTAATGTCCTTTCTTGTCTCTAATAACTGTTTTGCTTTTAAAGTGTATTTCATCTAATATAAGTATAGCTTATACTTTAGCTTATAGTATATTTATACTTTCATATAAGTATAGTTATCACAGCTTTTTTTTTTTTTTTTTTGGTTACTGCATGCATGGAATATTATTTTCCAAACTTTCACTTTCAATCTCTTGGTTTCCTTGGATCTAAGGTGAGTCTCTTGCAGACAGCATATACATGGCTCATATTTTCTTATCTGTTCCACCAGTCTGTGTGTTTTGATTGGGGAGTTTAGTCCATTAAAATGCAATATTATTACTGTAAAGGTAGTTCTTATTTCATCCATTTTGACCTTTGAGTTTTATCTGTCATTTTATTTTCACCACTCTTTTGACACTTTTAGTTACTGTTACTGATACAATCATCATTTCTAGACTCTCTTCCAAGCCTTTCTCTCCTGTATTTTCTTTTCAGGCTGTAACACTCCCTTTAGTATTTCCTGCAAAGCTGTTCTTTTTGTTATAACTCTCTCCATTTCTGTTTATCTATGAATATTCTAAACTCACTCTCATTTCTGAAAGATAATCTTGCCAGATATAAAATTCTAGGCTGACAGTTTTTCTCTTGAAGTATCTTAAATATATCATACCAGTGCCTTCTTGCCTCCATGGTTCTGATGTGAAATTGGCACTTTAACTTATTGGGTATCCCTTATATGTTATGCATTCCTTTTCTGTTACTGGTCTCAGAATTCCCTCTTTGTTTTTGACATTTGATGTTCTGATTAGTATGTGTCTCGGAGTTGGTCTATTGGATTTATTCTGATGGGAATACGATGTGCTTCTTGGACACAGATATCTATGTCCTTCAATAGGGTTGGGAAATTTTCTACCATTATTTCTTCAAATATTCCTTCTGCCCCTTTTCCCTTCTCTTTTCTTTCTGGGACACTCATGACACATATGTTTTTATGTCTCTTGCTGTCATTTAGTTCCCTGAGACACTGTTCAATTTTTTCCATTCTTTTCTTCATCTGTTCTTTTGTATGTTTGCTTTTGGAGGCCATTTCTTCAAGCTCACCAATCATTTCTTCCATGTCATCAAATCTGCTATTATATGATTCCAGTGTATTTTTAATTTCATTTATTGCACCTTTCTTTCCCATAAGATCTGCTATTTTTCTATGTATGCTTTCAAATTCTTCTTTGTGCTCACGCAGTGTCTTCTTAATATCCTTAATATCTTTAGCCATCTCATTGAATTAATGAAGGAGATTTGTGTGAACATCTGTGATTAGTTGTCTCAACTCCTTTATGTCAACTGCAGGCTGCTTTTGTTCCTTTAACTGGGACATATCTTCCCATTTCTTTGTAGGGATTATAATTTTTTGTTGGTGTCTTCACTTCTACTTTACTAGATGTATTTATTCTGGGTGCAGTTCTCCCTTTAGTTTAGGGCTTTCTTGTCTTTTCTCCCTTGCTCATTGTGTATAGGAGCTGAGGATGTAGTTGGTGCTGTAACCTAGGGAGGCTAAAGCTGCCCACGTTGTCTCAGAAATTGAAGAAGTTTCTCCCACCTTTCTCCTCTGCCAGAGGTAGGGCCCGAGCTGCAGCTGTATGTAATAATCCAAGTTGTGCAGGAGAAGACTGTGTGTAGTTGTCTGGAGAGACTGTTGAAGCTTCACACCCCTTCTTCCCCTACCTGGAGTGGGGATGGAGTTACAGTTGTGGGTAGAAATCTATGCCGTGTGGGTCAAAAATGGCCACAGTTGCCCAGGTAAACTGATGTAGCACCAGCCCCACCTCCCTGCTGAGAGTGGGGATTGACCCTCTGGAGTGCCCAACAATCTAATCTGTGTGAGCTGAATATGCCTGCAGTTGCCCTGAGATGCTGAAAGGGTACTGTCCCTTCTGTCCTTTAGGAGATGGGAATGGAATCACTGATGCCCAAGAGTTCAGTCCCTGTAGGCTGAAAGTACCCACTGTTGCCTGGAGAGGCTGTGGAGACACCAGTCCCCTCCTATACTATTGAGTGGTAGGGGTGGATCCACGGGTGCCCAACAGTTCAGTCCCTTTAGCAGAGAGTGCCTCCTGTTGTCCAGAGAGGCTGAGGAAACACCAGTCCCTTCCTATCATATTAGGGCATGGGGTTGGATCCACAGGCACTGAAGAGTTCAGTCCCTGTAGGCTGAAAGTTCCCACTCTTGCCCAGAGAGGCTGTGGAGACACCAGACCCCTCCTATCCTATTTGGGTTGGGAGTGGATCCACAGGCATTCAACAATCCAGTCCTTGCAGGCCAAAAATGCCTGCCATTGCCCGGGGAGGCTGAGGAAATACAGGCCCCCTCCTATCCTACTGCGTGGTGGAGGGTGGATCCACAGGCATCCAACAGTCCAATCTATGCAGGCCAAAAGTGGCTGTCATTGCCCAGAAAAGCTGTGGAAATATTAGCCCCTTTCCTTCCTATTGGGGCATGGGAGTGGAGCCACAAGTACCCACTAGTTCAGGCTGCGTGGGCCAAAAGCACCTGCAGTTGCCCTGAAAGGCTGAGGGAACTCCAGCCCCCTCCTATCCTATGGGGGGAGGAGAGATGGAGATGGACTCGAAGGTGCTCAATAAACCAGTTCACGTGAGCTGAAAATGCCTACAGCTGCCTGGAGAAGCCGAGGAAACCCAGCTCCTTTCCTATCCTATTGGGGTGTGGAGATGCAGCCCCAGATGTCTGACTATTCAGTCTGTGCCAGCTGAAAGCACCTGCAGTTGCCTGGAGAGCCTGGTGCAGGTCCTGCCAGATTCCTCCCTCCCCAAGGTGGGGCTGGAGCCTAAGCTAAGGCTGCAGTCCAATCTTGGTGAAAAGAAGCCATCCTTAACTTCACTCTGATTTTCAGTCAGCCTGGCTTTCCCTTATGCCGGGGGCAGAGTCAAAATGGTGGCTACTGGCCTCTTTCCAACTTGGGTAAGTTCAAACCCTAACTGTTCCTAGGATTATGCTTTAGCTAGTAGGTCCACCAATCAGTAGCTCTAGTCGGTGGACAACTGTCTTTTCCTCCCCTATTTATGGGAAATGGAGCTTCTAACTCCAGCTCCTGAGGCAACTTGCACCGCTAGAGTAGGACGGGTACCGGCCTCCATGGAGTGGCTTGCAGTTTCCCAGGGAGGTGGTGCAGGTCCCCCCAGCTTTCTCCCTGCTGTATGTGGGGCTGGGCTTTAGGCTAGAGCTGCAATCCGATCTGGGTGGAAAGAAGCTGGTCCCTACCAGCACTGTGATTTTCAATCAACCCTGCTTCCCCTCATGCTGGGGATAGAATTAAAATGGCAGCTATTGGCTTCTTTCTGATTTGGGCAGGTTCAAAGGTTAGCTGTTCTTAAGATTATACTTCAGCCCACCAAATTTACTAATCAGTACCTGAAGTCAGTGGCACACTGTGTCTTTCTCCACTGTTTTTGGGAAATGGAGTTTCCAATTCCAGCAATGGAATAGCTCCCCAGACAGATTGTGCTGCCAATGGAGGATGCTCTACTTATGAATCATCTCTGCAAACCAGCAGTCTCCTCTTTCCATACTTTCAAGGATGTTGCAGGATGCTCTTCTGGTCTCCTGGGGCCCCCAAACAGGTGTTTTAGATAGCTCTGGGTGATTACTAACTGCCCTACAGGATGAGCTAACTCTTGGAGCTCCTTACTCTGCTGCCATCTTGGCTTAACCCCACCCTCTTTACTTTTTAAAAACAGTCTGGGATTCCAAAACACAAAACCAAAGTTTTTTGACACATAACTGGACAATTTCAATAATGAAAGAGACAAGTACACTTATCAATGATGAATTAATGGTTGGGAGTCACAATATGGTTTCATGTGATGAAGACAAGGTCAGTTATGGAAATGAAAGAAAGCTGAAATGTAATATTATGCCTGTAAACTTGCTTGGTAAATTAATAATTGGAAGAGAAAATATCTGAACAAAGGAATGCAGTTGCCATTTTTAAGTATCTAAATGAACAATGAATTCTATGTATATGTTCTTTTTTTGTCAAGGAATGATTGGAAGTGTAGTAGAATGGAGAGTAAAGTGGGAGATAGTGTTTAGAAACTGAAAATTGAAATTACTTTTCACTATCGTGAAGTTACAGGAGAGTTTGTTGTTTGTTTAGGAATAGTTGGAAGAATTATGGCGAATTATTTTATCCTTTATCAATATTAAGTGAAACTGAGGATTTTCTATGCTAAAGCATTTTGGAAAGAAACAAATTAAACAAATATATTGTATAGCCTGAAGATTTTTTCTTGTCAAAATCATATGGATAATTATATTACAGTAGAGAATTGAGGTTAAGTTCTTTATTGTAACTGTCAATTAATGATACTTGACTTTATTTCTCCCATGTGCCTACTGATAACTTTATGCCTTCTAAATCACAGTAGTCATGAGATTGCTTTTTATTCTTTATCGGTCCTTTAATTATTTAATAACATATATCTTTGCTTTAAAAAATGTTTCTTTTTGTACCAAATTTTTAGAAGGCAAGGTTATACGATTTAAAATGGAATGAAAGTTGTTATAATGTCTAAAAATTAGGGCCTATTTAGGAAAAATTTAATTAGAAAATAACTTTTCAAATTGGTACTAAATTATTAAGCTGCTAAGTACATAGGGCGTGAAGTTTAGTAATTATTATATTTTTATTAAACACATCATTTACTTTGCAGATACGTTCCCTGAGAATACTCATTAATATTAGAAAGTCTATGGAGAACAATTGAATAGGTAGTGGTAAAGGATGAAAACAATTGAAAAGATAAGAAAAACATATCCGTGCATGAGATATGTGAGAAGTCATGGAGTGAGTGCTTAACACTATTATCCCTCTTCAAAGCCTCGGTGTCCACCTGGCCCTGAAAGTCAAGTAGAAACAAAGTCTTTTTTTCGGACGAAAATAAGATGAAGAAAATAGAACTTGCAAAAAATGCTGAGGATCCTCATGTATGGTAGTTCACAGAGGATTCAATCATGACAGAGAAATCATAATTATTTTATAATGCTTTCATTCATGCTTCAAGAAACATTCTCTCAGATTCTTATAGTTTCTAAGTCTCAGATTGTCCAATTATGAAGTAAAAGTAACACCTTCCTTTTGATCTGAAATCATGAAATCAAAGTACTGTCTAGGTAGGAAGTGACCTTAGAACTCAGTTTACTTCTAGAGCTGATGCTCAAATTACTCTATTATATTTCTACAAAGATGACAAAAATAACTGAATTTGTTCATTGGCAGAGAAGTTCATTCTATCTTTGAAGTTCACCGACAGACAGAGGAAAAACTTTATTTTTATTTTGCTAACATGTAATTTCCTATAAATATCTTCTACAGAACCCAACTCCACAGCTTGGGGCCATAAACAACACATCTAGTTCCCCTTCCAGAGAAATAATAACAAAGAAAATTAGAGCTTATAATCTTCCACCAAACTCTGCTGTGCCAAAATTTTCCAATTTTCCAATTGTTCATATTGGTTTTGGTTTTGAGTCCTGACGTTTTTACCTACAGAATACACGCTAGGTGGCCACTATCTATCTTAAATCGTGTCATTCAGAAATGAGCAAAATATGTATGTTATATTATTGGTATAGACCACAAAAGGTCTATTCCTCATGTTATATGCTATATTTTGATAATGTACTCTAAAATAACATTCTTTTTTTTTTTTCAATTTTATTAAGGCCTAATTGAAGAAAAATAAGCCATTCATATTTAAAGTATATAATTTGATGAGTTTTAATAGTGAAACCATCATCGCATCCAAGAAGATGAGCATATTGATTGCCCTTGATAATTTACTCATGTCTCTTTGACATCCCTTTCCATACCCAGGCAGCCACTCATTTGCTTTCTGTCACTACAGATTAGAATACAGCATGTTCTCATTTTTTGTTGTTTTTGTATGACTTCTTTACTCAGAATGATTATTTTGAGATTCATCCACATTGTTAATATAGATCAACAATTTATTCTTTTTTTTTTTTGCTGACTAATGTCCCATTAAATTGGTATATCATAATTTCTTTATCTATTGACCCGTTGTTTTCAGCTTATTTCTAGTTCTTGGCTATTATAAATATAGATGCTGTGAATATTCATGTATAAGTCTTTGTAGAGAGGATTTTATTTCTCCTGTGTGAAAATATGAGAGTGGAATGGCTGGCCATGTATGGTAGGTGCATGTTTAACTGTCGCATTGTTTTCCAAAGTGGTTGTACCATTTTATATTCTGTCCAAGAGTGCATGAGAATTCAGCTTGCTCCACATCCTCATGAACACTTTGTATAGTCAGTCATTTTTAATTTTAGAAACTCAAATAAGTATGTAGCACTATCCTATTTTGGTTTTAATTTCCATTTCACTAATGGGTAATGTTGCTAAGCATCATTTCATGCACTTGTTTTCCATTCCTATATCATCTTTGGTGAAGTGTCATTTCAAATCTTTTGCATATGCTTCTTAGTTGGGTTATTTGTCTTTCTTACCACTGAGTTTTAAGAGTTCTTTTGTATTAGAGGTATAAATCCTTGATATATGATTTGAAATTTTTTCTTTCAGTCAATGGTTTGTCTTTTCATGTTTCATAATTGTATATGTTAAGAAGCAAATGTTTTAATTTTGATGATCTCTAATTTATCAAGATATTTTTATGGATAATGCTTTTGGTATTAAAAAATTATTGCCTAATCCAAGCTCACAAAGATTTTCACCTGTTTTCTTTGGGAGATTTATAGTTTCAGCTCTTGTATGTATGTCTGTAGCTGATTTTGAGTTTATTTTTTTGGATGATTTGAGGTAAGGGACTGCATTTTGTGTGTGTTGGTATGTGTGTGTTTGTTTTGGCATATGAATATACAATTTTCAAGGCACCATTTTTTGAAAAAATTATCCTTTCCCACTGAATTACCTTGCCCATTTGTTCAAAATCAGCTGACCATAAATGTGTGGATTTCTTTCTTTCTTTATCACATAGTTTAAAAGTATAAATTTTACTCTGAGCACTGCATTAGCTATATCCTCAAATATTTTATCCACAAAAATTTTTATGTCAAAATAATTGTAGACTCACATGTGGTTTTAAGAACAGTTAAAAGGACGTCCAGTGTTCTCTTTAACCAGTTTCAATCAATGGTAACAACATTCGGAACCATTGCACAATATCACAACTAGAATATTGACATTGACACAGTCAGAATAGAGACATTTTCATCAGTACAAGATCCCTCATACTGCCTTTTTATAGCCATACACACTCCCGTCCCCATCCATCACTCCTTAAGCCCTGATAACCACTAATCTGCTCTCCATTTCTAAAATATTGTCATTTCAAGGATATTATGTAAATGGACAATGGAAAATTCAGCATAATTCTCTGAAGATTTGTCCAGATGACTGTGTGTATCAATAGTTTGTTCCTTTACTGAGTAGGATTCTATGGCATGGATGCACTAGCATTTGTTTATATATCCATTTGTTGAAGGATGTCTTGGTTGTTTACAATTTGGTCCTACTATGAATAAAACTACTATGAACATTTGAATACAGATTTTTGTTTTAAAATGTTTTTGTTTCTCAGGAATGTTAGTTTTTAAAATGTTAGTTTTAAAATGTTAGTTTTAAAGAAACTGCCAAACTGTTTTCCAGAAGGCTATATCATTTTATATTCTCAGGAATATATTATTGATCCAATTTCTTTCATCCTCACCATCATGTGGTGTTGTCATTACTAGTTTTATTTCAGTCAATCTGATAAGAGTGTAGAAATATCACATTGTATTTCTGTAATGACTAACAATGTTAAATATAGTTTCATGTGATCATTTGCCATCTTCATATCCTCTGTCGAAGTTTCTTTTCATATCTTTTGCTCATTTTCTTAATTGAATTGTTAGTTCTTTTCAATGTTGAGTTTTGAGAGATTAATATATTTCAATTTCTAGTCCTTTGATGGATATATGGTTAACAAATATTTCCCCTGTCTGTAACTTGTATTTTAATCCTCTTAATAGGGTTTTCTCAGGGCAATTTTTTACTTTTATTTTTGGTTCAATTTATCAATTTTTCCTTCTGTGGATCATGCTTTTCACGCCAAGTCTAAGAACTCTTTGCCTTGCTCTAGATTCTGAAGATTTTCTTATATGTTTGTCTAAAATTTTTATAATTTTAAGTTTTACATCTAAGTTCATGATCAATTTTAGTTATTTTTGCATGTGGAGAACTAGGTTGAGCTTCATTTTTTTCTTTTCTTTTTTTTTTTTTTTTTTGGTCTATGGATATCCAATTTCACCAGTACTATTTATTTGAAAAGGCTATCTTCATTTCATTGCATTTTACACTTTTGTCAAAATCTGTTGGCCTTATTTCTGGATTCTCCATGTTGTTCCTTGATCTACATGTCTATCCCTCTACCAGTACCATGTGGTCTTGATTACTATAGTTTATAGTAAAGCTTGAAATCAAATGGACTGATCTTCCATTTTATTCTTTTTCAAAATTGTTTTAGCTCTTCTAGTTCCTTTGCCTTTCTATATGAATTTTGGAATAATCTTGTCTATATCTATAAAAATTTGGCTGGCATTTTCATAGGAATTGCATAAATCTGTATAACAATTTAGTAAGAATTGACATTTTTACTATGTTTAGTTTTCTAATCCGTGTACATGGTATATCTTGCCAATTATTTAGCTCTTCTTTGATTTTTTTTCATCAGTGTTATGAAGTTTTCAGGATACAAGCCTTGTACATGTATTGTTAGATTTGACCTAGGTATTGCATTTTTGAGCAATTGTAAATGATATTATAGTTTAAATTTCAGTGTCCATGTATCCATTGTTAGTATATAAAAATGAAATTGATTTTTATATGTTTATCTGCTGTCCTGTGATCCTGATGTTTTCACCTCACTTCTCAATTCTAGGAGTTTATTTTGTAGAGTCTTTGGGATTTTGTACATAGAAAATCATGTCTTCTGCAAGTTTTATTTCTTCCTTTCTGATCTTTATGCTTTGAATATCCTCTTATTGTCTTATTGAACTAGATAGAACTTCGAGCTTTATGTTACATGAGAGTGGTAAGATTGGGCATCTACCCTTGTTCCCTATTGTAGGGGTAAAACATTCAGTCTTTTACCATTAAGTATAATATTAGCTGTAAGATTTTTGTAGGTGCTTCTATTAATTGAGAAAGTTCCTCTTTCATACTTCATGATAGTTTTTATTATAAATGGGTGTTGAACTTTGTCAATTGGCTTTTCTATAACAATTAATGTGATCTTATAATTTTTCTTTTACAGCCTGTTGATATAGTGTATTACTTTGATTGATTTTCCAATATTGAGCCAACTTTCATTCCTAGAATAAACTACTTAGTCATGGTATATAATTTATATATACCAATATTGCTTATATTCTGTAAAGAATTTTTGTGTTTATAAAATTAAGGGACATTTTTCTGTAGTGTAGTTTTCTCTTTTTGTCCTGCCATATTCAGTTTTGGTATTAAGATAATAGTAGATTCATAAAATAAATTGGGTCATTTTCCCCTCCTATTCTTTATCTAGAAGAGTTTGTGTAGATTTGGTATTAATTCTTCTTGAAAGGTAACATTCTCAAGTATGAGAAATAATTTTTGTGAGTTTTTGGAAATGGCTTTTTTGGTAGTTTTTAAATTACAAATTCAATTTCACATATATATTTTGCTGAGACAATATTTTTCATTTGTTTGAATCATTTTCTTAATTACTTGTTGGAGCATTTTTATGGTGATTGCTTTAAAGCCTTAGTTATAACCTCTGTCATCTTAATGTTGGCATATATTTGTCTTTTTTCATTCAATTTGAGATCTTTCTGGTTCTTGGTATGATGAATGATTTTGGGTTGAAACCTGGACATTCCAGGTTTTGTGTCATGAAATTCTTGGCTCTCTAACATGCACCAGGGTAGGGACAGAAGGGAAGAATCAGTGTCTTGTTGCAGCCTGGTGGGGGCAGAAGTTGAGGCTGCCCATTTAGACTTTATGTTTTTTTTCTTTAGAGTTTATCTAGACTACAGTGATTATTTTCCAGAAGTTTTCTATTTTGATTGGCTGCCATTTTACTACTCTTTTGGTCTGAGGGACTGGGCTTCCATTGGAATTTGACTTTCTGTTTTTTTTGTTTAATTTTTGTCTGCAGCCATTAATGTTTCCAGATTAGAGGTTTTGGGGCTTTATTTATGAGACCAAACAAACACCACCAACAACAGCACACCAATAAACAACAACTACAACAGCAACAGGGAACTGAACTGCGTGGGTTTCAAGATCTTTAGCTGGGGTTCTGTCTTCTTTCTTCACCTTTCAGTCTTCTTGTGTTTGTTTTGTATATAATGTCCAGATTTTTTTAGTTATACTTAACTGAAGGAATAAGGAAAAGTAAATGCACTCCATCTTACTGGAATTGGAAGTCTGCATTAGCTTTTTCAGAAAGCATATCATGTTCTTATAAATTAATTGTTATGCTCTATTTTTCATCTATTCATGAAGATTTAGAAGTGGTAATTTAATGTTTTAAAATTTTTAGAATAAAAATGATTCTTGTTGGCAATAAGGTTTCTTCCTATTAACTACCTCTTCTCTTCTCTTGAAGCATTATGTATTGAAGTTATTATCTCAGCAACATGAGGTGATAATTCTCACATTCATTCAATGAATATTTCTTCTCCCATTATTGTTTCTTAATGTTGAGAGATAAGAAAATAAAAGTAAAAGAAATTGGAGGAAGAATAATTGAAATGTTTTTTAGAATGAAACATTAGAAGTGATGGAAAATAATAATTTAAAAGAGCAACAAACAATGGATTTAATATTAGAAATTTGGATGTCTGCCATGTGAAACAAGGCATAGATTGTTATGTGTAGCTCCAGAGAGAAGAATCATTTTCTTATTCATTTAACAAAAACCTTGAGCATCTCTTATGTGTCATGTAAAATTGGAGTTCTGGCTTGATCCTTGCCTTAAAAATGCTCCAAGTCTAGTGGGAAAAAAAAAGACATGAAATATAGTAACTCCTAAAATATAACTATGCACAAACTGACTTATTTTGGCCAAAGAGAAGTAGATATGAGCAGTCAGAATTTTATCCTGGATACTAACAGTCATATATATATGGAACAGATATCGAGGAGTAGTAATCCATCAATATGAAAATATTCAATCAGAGATTGGCTAATTAGTGTCATATGGGAGAATGTTTTCATGTACTGATTGAGATTCAAGACCAGAGAACTTCACTGCTGTTGTCTCTGGCAACTCCAAGAATCTGTGGAAAGATGGTGATGAAGTCTTCTTCACAATCATCAGATCACAGAGAAAAAGACTTAGGTGAAAAGCATTTTTAAAAGTGCTTATCAAAACCTTTTATGTGACTTTCCCAGTTGTCCCTGCTGTGGGAAATATCAAGAAGGACAATGCATAGATAGTACTCACCACTAGCTTAAAATAATGTTATATTTGTGTAGAAAAGTACCCTTATTCATTCAACAGACAAGTATACTGAATTTTCACTGAAGTCCAAATGTTGTGTTATAATATTATTATTTTAATAAACACTTATTAAACTTCTAAGGTACTCTATCAACCATGTACCATCCATTATGTTACCTAATCCTCTCGGTGTTATTATAGGATAGGGTTAACTTCAATTATAGGATGATCATATTGATAATCAGAAAAAATTTTAGTTTCTCAAGATTACCCAGCTGGTAAATAGTGCAGCTAAGGTTTATACCCAGATCAGATTAATTTCAGAACTCTTGGCACTTGGTGGGAAGACAGAAGGTCCTTTAGAGAACAATCTAAAGCATACTAAGCATTTATGTAAATTACAGTGAACAATCCATACATGGGTTATTGATATCTGATAATACTTTTTTCTCTTGAAAAATATCAAATTGCAATTTCATTTATTTTAATACTTTCTAACATTACAGTAACCCTTAACAGGCTCCAGAAATTATTCTAGGATATATTACATGAGCTAGATCATTTAATCATCATAATAAATCTATGTAGAAATTCCTAGTGAACCATCTGCACATTATCCTTAATCTCAGAGCATTATTCCAGCCATCAATATATTATCTATTTTTGTGACTCCACTGCCCTCCCCACTGCAGTGACATGTCTATATTTCCAAATAATTTATTAAAATTCATTATTAATTTGCTCTATCCCAGAAGGCATGAAGCATGTAAAATGTACCACATTATTATACAAATTTAAATGGTACTTTCTTTGAAAATTATATTAAGGAAAACACTTTTGCCAATGCCTGAACTTGCTATATTAAGCTGAAATAACTTACAATATGCATATGAGGATTAGTAATTAATTAAATCTAATTTCCAGTTCTATATTTTGTTATTTTTAGATTAATTATTTAGCAATTATCCTCAAATTATCCGATCATAATTATTACCACAAAGCTATTTTCCTACTAAATCAACACAAACATCCTTGGCTATTCTATTTAATATTGGGTAACTCTTGAACTCACAACCCGGATGACTAACTCTAACAACATGTTAAAAGCAGATTTAGATTTTTAAAAAGCAAAACTGCAATCATAATATTTCTGGAATTTTTATAATGATATGTATTTCATTTAATAACTTTCCAAACTTTAAATGCTTCCATTTTTATTCTAACTGAAACCCATGGAATCTTATAATGTCAGTAATTTTAATATCAATAAGCTCAGAAAAATTTAGTAAAATTATGCAAATGTAAATATTTATCATCTTCTGTAAAATAAGAATAACAGTGTCTAGGCTGAAGGGTTGGAGTAGAATTAGAAGATAATATATGTAAAAAGCCCTAGGTGAAGTAGTTTCTCAATAAATAGCCTCTACGATCTTATTACAAGCTATTCCAAATCTAAGGAATGGCATAAACAATGACCTAGTGGAAAGAAACTCAGGACTTTGAGCCCATGTAGTTATTGTCCAGTGGTAAAGTCCATGTTTTGCATGAATATGGCACAGGCTTCTGCCCTGGCTTCAGTAACTGATTCCCACTTGACTGTAATCTCTGGCAAGGAAGGAAACATGAATGTTTGTTACAACATTGGATCAGGGCCTCAAATAGTACTCACTTCAAAGCAGTTGCTCAATAAGTCTTAGGTAAATCAAAGAGAAGGACTGACTCTTGGCTATAATTGACTATTGTATCAGTTTCCCAGATATTGCCGCAAACCAGGTGGCTTAAAACAACAAAAGTGTATTTTCTCACAGTTCTGGAAGTTAGAAGTTTGAACTCAATTTCACTGGTCTGGCAGGGTCATGCTCCCTCCAGAGGCTTGAAGGAGGAATCTGTTTTTTGCTTCTTTGTTTTTATGATGACTGTCAAACATTCCTGGGTTTGTGACCCAATCACTGCAATTTCTCCCTCCATCTTCAGATTGCCTCTTCCTCTTCTATGTGAAATCTCCTTTTGCCTTATTCTCATAATATACATGTGACTGCATTTAACAACCATCCAGGTAATACAGGATAATCTTCCCATTTCAATATCCTTAACTTAACCATATATGCAAAGTCCTTTTTTGCCATGTAAAGTAACACTCACAGGTTCCACGTAATAGGACCTTGATAGTTTTGGGGGCCATTAATTAGCCTTCCACAGTTATTATAATGTTCATTCCCTTGTTCTTCCTCTCTGGCATTTTCAGGTTATAGATTCATTAACTCATGTAGCAGTCATGTACTCATGTACTAATCCAATTAGAGTGATAGAAATATCTCTTATGCTACCTTCTTGGAGTCTCCAGCTATATTGATTAAAATGAGCTCCCCCCCCCCCCCGCCCCAATAAGTCTAGTACTTGTTTGAATAAAAGTTTTTCCTTAATTTGGAGGAACAAGACTATGATAACTTATTTTGTATTGTTTTTCTTTGATTATTTATGTAATATATTCTGATTCCAAAAATATTTTGAATTCAGAAAAATGCTTAAAAAGAAAGAAAATATAAATAAATTATTTTGCTACTTCTCCAAACCAAACTTTTCTTAGAAATATGCCATGCACCACTCAGTTACATGGTAAAATATAATATTCTTTACCAAGCCACTTGCTTTTTTAAATTAATTTTTTAAATTTTATTTTAAAGAAGCATTATATTACATAAATGTTGCATAAAAAATATAAGGGATTCCCATATACCCCACTCCCTCCCCTCTCATGCTTTCCCACATCAACAACATCCCCCATTAGTGTGGTACATTTGTTACAATTGATGAACACATATTGAAGCATTGCTACTATGGATTACAGTTTACATTATAGTTTACACTCTGTCCTGCACAATTTTGTAAGTTATAACAAAATATACAATAGCCTGTATCCATCACCGCAATGTCATGCAGGACAATTCCAATGTCCCCAAAATGCCCCCATATTATACCTATTCTTCCCTCTCCTATCCCTTAGAAATTCTGGCAACCACTACCTTTATATCAATGATAAGAATTCTTCCATTCCTAGAAAAATAATAAGTCTATAGTAGAATAATAATAAGTCTACTTTAGTCCATTGTTCATTCCCCATTCTTGAGGATTTTGGGATGGTGATGCCCACTCTGCTGCTAATTGAGAAGGAGCTTATATCCCATGGGGCAGATCGATGGAACTATCTTGCTTGCAATTGCAGTCATTCTCTGTTTCTTGGGATGGGAATTATCCATCATTATCTCCTTGTTAGTTGTCCTGGTGAGTCTAATGAACTGGAGAGTAGGTGTTACAACTCTGCTGAAATTCAGGGCTCAACTGGCACATGGACAGATCAAAGGTTTAAGTCTCTAGGACATAAATGTATCAAGTATAGTGCTAATTATAGGTTCAAGTAAAAGGAACAGAAGAGCCAGGTGTAGCAAACATATAAATGAGTCTAACTCTTTTACACTGGGGAGCATAAATTTCAAAGTAAGGCTTACTGAATTCCTAAGCTGTCTGCCCTGCTTATAGTTTATGGATGTCTCTAGAACCCTCAGAAGCCCCACTATTTGAAGCACTGTTTGCTGTGGCAGTCAATGAGATCCTGCTGAGACTTGCATAAGTGTAACTTCTGGAATGACCTCCCAACTCACTTTGAAATCTCTCAGCCACAAAAACTCATTTGTATTTACCATTTCCCCCTTTTGGTCAAGGTTTTTTTCCAGATGCATTGCTAGTTGGCATTTGGTAATAATCCCTCGGTGCCAAGGAGGTTCATCTCTGGGTGTCATGTCCACACTAGGGGGAAGGTAGTGAGTTTATATGCTGAGTTTGGCTTAGAGAGAGGCCACATTTGAGCAACAAGGAGGCTTTCAGGAGGTAAATCTTAGGCAGTATATAATACTAGGCTAAGTTTCGATTTCACAAGCAAGGATTCATAAGTACAATCATCAATATCAAGGGCCTGACCAAGCCACTTTCTAACAGTACCAATAATCTACAATTGAACTGCAAATGGAAATTTTAGAAAAACTACCATGGTGAAGTCTGATACTGGTGTGGTTGTATGGACAGAACAAGAAGTTAATGAATAAATAAATATTATAATATTCTCTAAAATTATTTTGACTTAATGCACTCATGTTATAAGTTAGGAAAACATGTTTTCTACATTACAAGAATTAAGTCATGCCACTAGCAGGATTACTAGTGCTGGAAAACAACTGGGAACCTGGGCACTTAGCTGCTTCACGTCCTTTTCTGGCTGTGTTCTATGCATCTGCTTTGTAATATTCCCTCTGCAGTCTAGCTTGCTCTGCTCCCCATAAACACAGATGAAAATGGAACTTGTTCTCATTGTTTACATGTTCCCTCAATCGAAATGGAAATTTCTTGAAAGGTAAACTGATCTGGCCATCCTAGGTGAGACTCCAATTTGTTATGTCCATCAGGTTGAAAGATATTGCAACTGGTTACCTGCAGTTATTGTTGTGAGGGTAGATAAGGGTGTGCTTTTGAAGTGGAATGCCCTGCAAAAGGTGTCCACTTACACTTGAGTGAACCCTGGAAGCCTCCATGTATCTACTACCTAAACCTAGACATGTCTAAAGTCTTGAGCCTGAGGTTCAATCTGTATACATTTCCATGGTATGTGCCTAAGTAAAGCAAACCACCAAGGCTCATTTTACTTGCTTGTGTGAATTATTACAACAAATGATTGAAATTGCTTTCACTTTTTCCTCTTTCTAATTTCAACCTTAATCTGCTTCCTCTATGAAATACTTATTTGTTCACTCATTTGAACATTTTTATCCAGTGCTGCAAATATTCCTATGGAATCTTTTTTTTTCTTTTTTTAACTTTGGAAGAGATACTCTGTTCTGTTCTTTTCACATCCTTCATGCCTCTGAAATTACATATATAAACTGGAGCTACCAAGGACCAACGTGTCTTAGAACTTTGTCAAGTGTGTTCATTTCCTTTCACCACATAAGGTACAGTTATGAATAAGTCATTTCTCAGCATTTTCAGAGTATCTTAGTTTCATTTCAGCTCAAAGGTTTGATTTGGAGGAAAGCATAAATTTACTGCTTTGAGCTCAAATCAAAAGGCAAACAACTGAGTAGAATGATTAAAAATTATAAACATATATATAATTAATCTTGCAGGCTTTGCCATTTGCAGGGCCCAGTAGTGGTCTTTTTCTGTTACTAGAAGGTAATGAACCAAGTTCAATGATGCAAAGCCTCAGTTCCATGAGGTGTGCTATTTTTTCCTGTTGATATTCTGCAACTGTGTCAAACCAAATGTAAAATTTAAATGTTTTTACAATAAAGATATTAACCAGTGCACCAGAGCTGTAACTCGCAGTGTTGTACCTGCTGGGAATCTACACTCCTGCAGTTACAATCAGAGCTGGTGCTGAGAAAGCCAGGAAGTGTGTGGAGAAAGTGGGGGAGGCCATTTGTGTTACTGATCTCTCATCCATTTCTCTGCTTTAAATTTTAAATCAGCAACTTTAGCACCCTGAGCAATCCATCAGAGCCCTAAGGTTTGCCTGCTACTACACTACACTAAAGGCAAATGCAATATGATAGTACTGACAGCACAGAGTCAGAGACTAGCAGGGCTTATTTATATGACCAGGGCCTTGAGATGATCAAGTAATCAATCTGTCCTTCAATTAATAAATTGCCAATTAACCCTTTCATATGCCCAAGTTTATTTTTAATGATTCCTGACATTGTATTTCAAAAGTGTGGTAGTAAATTTGAGTAGGACTAAAGATAAACAAAAAGTTAGCATACATGGACTTCTGTGTTTTTCTGTGTTTGCCCATTACAAGGGTTGAATTATAGTGACTTCTAAGAAAGTGGCAAAATATCTTCTGCCTAACTTGCAAATAGCAACTTAAACATTCGGCCCCAGGGGCAGAGTGAAGTTGTGTGTGTGTCAGTCAGAAGCATTAGTAGCACAGTTGGTTGACTCCTATATATTCTTGCTAGTCCCCCACCCCCACTTTTGCTCTATAGGATTTGTAATGATTTTTTAGTATGTCAGCATTTGGAAAGACTTCTGTTTAATTGCAAACATGATTGAAAATCAGATGTGATTTGAGAGATTTCTTTGGAAATGGAATATTGTGATTTTACAAGCTGAGTAAATAAGTTTTTTTTACTTTTAAACTATACATTGTTATTTCTAAGGGGGACTTATTTAGTATGTAGTAATTAACGATATCCTTCAAAAGTTTTTACAATTGGTAAATTGGTTTAAATTACAATTGTTTTCAATTTTATTATTATTATTATTAATTTACATCATTTTGGGCCTTAAATTTAGCAGTTATCCAATATACAAAATGATATAAATATTGAGATTGTTAGCATTAAGCTAAATAGAGCATGATTGTCAACTCTAAGCATTTATTTTAAATCCATAATGCTTTATTCAGGTTTTACAAGTTAGTACCAATTTAGAAATTATCTACAAATCAATTTTAAAAAGAATCCAGTTTCATATTCTTATGTACTTACCATATATAAAATAAATTATCAAACCCATAAGGCATCTTAACTTCATATTAGACATTGTTACATAAAATATTGCTTCATAGACATAATTTACTGCTGAAGATCAATGATGTGAGCATGAAAGCTTAGCAAATATATGGTATTAATTAATAATCAATAATAATGATAGTAACAATAATACATAGTCCTTCACAGTAGGCATTCCCAAAGTTATATGGAACCCTAAGTAAAAAATAAGTGAAAATAGATTTACTCTACAGAAGACAATACTCTTTGCCATATAACCTTTCAAAGAAAAATGAGCAAATACAACCATTATACATAGGCATAGCAGCATGTTTAGTTATCTGAAAATGTAAAACTTCTATACATGCATTCATAATATTCTACTCATGCCTTAACAATGCCAGGACAGTTACCTAAATTAGAATGTGAGATGACAGTGTATCTACTTTTCTTGTGAAGCTATACAGAAAAAAGAGCAGCCATGCTGTTTGTGGCATAATGTTTTACCTTTTATACATTTGTGGGAATCAAGCTGATTTTACCACCCAACTATTCATTATGTCAAAAATTTAGAGAATTAATATATTATGATAATATATTATATTAAAAATCTATGATAAAAAATTATGGGTTTGTAGTGACACAGAAAAAAATGTTTCTCTTATTTAATATGTTTTAAGCTTTTATTAAAAGTAATTCATATTTGTTATGGAATTATTAATTATTATTAGACAAGCAAAAGTTATTTATTTTATCACCTAAAGTTATGTCTATTAAAAATGTTGTATGTATACTTCCAGACTACTTTTAAAGAACTTTTTCATTTCTTCACCAAAAATGTAGGTCCAGTATACACATTGTTCTGTAATTTAAATCAGCAGCATATTGGGGACATCTTATTAAAATATAATGCTACAAGATTTTGAAATAGTTCTATATGGAAATTAAATCTTGACTAAGATATTATAATTTAATATAGCAGAATTTTCATTTTGTGACCACTTTTTGCTGAGAATATTTGGTGTTTTTCTTGGCCATTATTCTCAATTCTTCATAAAAATCTAAATTAATTTTATTTTATCTGGTATTATCAGTAGCTCTATATAGAATATAAAATAGCAAATAAAATGGTTTTATAAAATAAAAGCACATATCTTTTAAAGATATTTGGTAGGAGAAAATTTCTTTGAATTTGCCTACTGAGTTTATGAATTTTCAGGTTTTTTAAAAAGACTTTATCCAAAGCTTATTTCCATATGGTGTTTGAGGATACAAGTACAAAGAACTTGAAATGAGTACTGAGTCTTGATCAGTTTAAGACTTGAATATTCTGTTTGAGATAAAATGGAGAAATCGCAACTAAGAAAATAACAAAAATCACCTTTAGGAATGTGGTAATGGGTTCAAATGCAATGTTTCATTTGTTGTATGTTCATTCATTTACTATACAAATATTATGAACATGTCCTAAAATGAGATGGACATATTCCTGTCCATATAGATCCTGAGCTATTATGGGGCATACAGACATGTGAACTGATCATTGTAACAGTGTATGAGAGAAAGGATGGGGGCATATAAATCAGATCAAGTTTGATTCAAGTATGGTCAAGGGAAGGAGTTCAAGAGGAAGAGATTCTTAGGATGGCCTGGAGGATTACAACAGGCAAACATGTGGATATGCAAAGGAAAGCAGGTGTTAGGGGGAGAACTTCAAGTGTGAAGATTCAAACAACAAAGAGTTTGTTTAAAGAGGAATGCCAAAATGTAAGATACCACAGTGTGCCTTGCCATGTGACAGGGGAGCCAATGATCCCCAGCTGTGGGTCTCTGGGAAGTAAGCATAGACTTGATTTGGACTTTTTCCCAGCCTCAAACCTTAAGTGAATAAGTTCCCATTATTTAAGTCAAACCATTTCTTGGTATTTGTTTAAGTAACACAGGAAACTAAAACACTGGTTTAGGGTGAATAAGAGGAAAGATTCAAGGATGGCACCCAGGTTTGCCCTACATAGATGGTGTAGCAGTTTGATATTATTGATGAATTCCAAAAAGAAATACTGATTATGTTTGTAAACTGGTCTGTTCCACTGGGCTAGTGATACCCTTAGATTGTATTGAATTCAGAGGTTTCACTTTTACTTGATTAAATTATGACTAAGACTTTAATTGGGCCATGTCAGGAGGATGTTGAGTCCCCACTGTCTTGGTGGGCGGGGCCTCATAGAGAAAAGGACAAGGCAGAGGAGACAGTTGGAGTTTTGGATGCTGGAACCCTGGGAAGTAAACAGAGGAGAACACAGAGGAATAGAGACAGCTCCACAGATATGGCAGAGGCCCGGGGAAGAGAGAGAGCCTGATAATCTACAGCTGACCTTGTGAAGAGACCAGAGCAGCTAAACCCAGAGAGGAAACAGCCCCTGGAGAGGAGACTTATCCCAGCCTACAGCTGACATTGGAAGGAGCTGGAACCCTGAAACCTTAAGAGAAAGAGAAAGAGGGAGGCTGAACCCTTGCAGATGTCAGCAGCCATCTTGCTCCAACAGGTGGCAATAGACTTTGATGAGGGAAGTAACTTACGCTGTATGGCCTGGTGTCTGTAAACTTCTATCCCCAATAAATACCCTTTATAAAAACCAACAGATGGCTGGTATTTTGCATCAGCACCCCTTTGACTGACTAATACAGATTGTGATGTGTTTTACATAAAATTCTTAAAGGAGAAAGGGCCAGAAAATTTCACGAGGTTTCATCAGTGTATTTATTGCATCGTATTTGACTGAAATAGATTTTTAATTTCATACAAACTCTATAATTCATCATATAAAAATATTGTTATTAATTTAAATAGTTGGTTAATACTTTTAGTTGTGTTTAATTTGTAAATATATTTTGTTTGTCTTTTTTAGTTATTTAGACACTACTTAATGTTTGAATATGTTTAAGTGACATGGGATACTGAGAATTCTTTCTTTTTAAATATAATTCATTACATTAATTGGAGAGACAATATCATATATCACATTCAGTTGTATTTGGGATCTAAATAAGACATTAACAAGCTGTAGCAAACAGTGTTACAACAAGAAACAGCACATTCAAGAGATGAATGAACTGATTTTAATGAAGGGGTGATTTACTAAGCAGTGAGTATGGTGAAGGAACAATAGGGAAACCCTTACAACTTTATGTCAAAAGGGCCATAAGCTGAAACTATGGGAAAGGGACTCTTGTTCAACAAGATCTATGGCTAAAATGGAACACAGATTCTACCGGATTCTCAGCCAGGCAGGTACTACAGGGAAACCTGAGAAGGGGTGGGGGGATAGGATAAATACCTGACTTCTCTTTCTCCCTGCCCTCTCCTCTTATCTGATACCTACCTTTGGCTGAACCCTATGCGAAGCCAGATGGCAAGAGTGCCCAAGTGATGCAGTTAATTTAGGTTGGTTTCCCAGGACTCAGAGATGGCAGGGAATAGAAATGGAGAAAAGGTCAAAGGGTGAAAACCACCACACAAACAAAGAAATAGCTACAGACCACCAATTACATACCCATTTTTTCCTAGTGGTTTTAGGTACTAAGATTAGAAAGCCATCCCAGGACTTTAAGTAATTTTTAAGTTAAGTTGTAAAATAACCACTTGTGATAACTTGAATTGTATATACCAGTTTGGGCATGTTCTTAGTCTTGGTCTCCATTCTGGTGTAATGGACTCACTGTAAATAGGAACTCTTGAAGATGTTACTTCAGTTAAGGTGTGGCCCAACTGAATCAAGATGGGCTGTAATCCTGATCACTGGAGTCCTTTGTAACAGAATGAAATTCAGAAATAGAAAAGGTAGCCATGGATAGCAGTCAGAAGCTGGAAGTCTGCAAAACCCAGAAAAGAATGTGCCATGAGACAGAAAAGCCAAAGACCAAGTATAGCCGACATCCAGACCTTGAATGCCACAGTCTTCTAAAAGAAAGCATTGCCTTGGTGATGTCTTCATTTTGGACTTCTCCTAGTCTCAAAACTGTGAGCCAATAAATTTCCTTTGTTTTAGCCAGCCCAATATATGGTATTTGTTTTAACAGCTGGGAAACATCACATGGATATTTAAAATACAACAATGGTTAATGGATGTTTATAAAAATATGTGCAGAATTGCTAATGGGGTGCACAAAATATATCAGAATGAGGGTCAGCAGGCAATTATGATTTGCCATGGGCTTTGCATATGCACCTCTAACGAGGGAAATCATTTTATCAGTAATATAAAACACAGTATGTTTTCTGCATCAGTTGTACCAGAAATGCAGGAATTTGTTTAATACATTTTTATTCCAACTGACTACTATCTTTTCTCCTTACACTTAAAGTTGTTATTGTTCGGATGGAGCATTTGCAGTACAATGTAGGAAACGACTGTCACCTCTGACTGTCTTAGACCTGCCCTCTGTTTAAAGTGCTTAATTTTTCTAGCTCATCCATCTAGATGCTTTGCTAAGTGCAGATTCTTAAGTTCCTCAGAAGAAAAATGGGGTGGGGGTGAATAAATGGTTTATTCTCTGCCAAGTTTTAAATCAATGATCAAAATGGATATTTTTCAAATAATAATACCCCATTTCTCACAAAATCATTGAGCAATAACTACCTAGTTCTCACAAGTTCACAGCTGAAGACTCTATATAAGAAAGGTCATAGTTATAACCTAATGTGTGTGGTCTTCAGTGAACCACTCAGCCTGGCAAGACTGCATTATTAAACACATAGTCATCATCTGGAAACATTTAGACAAAATAATTATTTCTGTTACCTAGTTTTGGATTTCTGATACTTTTGCTCTTCTTGAGAATTCAAGATTTCAAGTACAGAGATGGAGTAATGAAATTTGACATGTAGAACGTAACAATACATAACATAACCTGATACGTACATATTTGCTTCATTGCTACTTTGTGAAAGCAAAATTCCCTACTTGAGAATTTGCAATAAATTTTCAATCCACCCTTATAACAACAATGAATATCTTAAATGTGAACAGTATTTTATAGTTAATAATGTTCTATACCAGGTACTTTATCATTTAATCTTCACAATTCTGAGAAAGGTATATATTAATTCCATTTTAAAGATGAGTATAATTGATTGTAACATTAAGTGACTTGCTCTAAATCACATAGAATTTGAGTTGCAAGGTTGTTTTAGTTCAACTACCCCAACTACATGTCCTCCCATGAGTAAACTTATGTAAAAAAAATGACACTGATAAAAAAAAAACAGGGAGCTGAAATAAAAGTAATTTCAAAATATACTTCACCCCTAGTTAGAGTTCATAGCTCTCTGTTGTGCTGGAAAACATGTGTGGTCAGCAATAACTTGTGTTCAAATCATTCTTAGTGGACAGGTAGACATTAAACAAATCCCTTAACCTCTGTCAGAAAAGTTTCTCATCTAAGTAACAGAAATCATAATATCTCTCTGTCAGAGTTAATTTGAAGATAAAATCGGATAATACTTGTGTGGCAGTTTGAAATTATTTTATGAATTCCCAAAAGAGAAAGATTATGTTTATAAACTAATCTCTTCTTCTGGGTGTGACACCCTTTTGATTATATTGGATTCAGTTGAGGGGCCTCTGATTAAGTTTACTTGATAAAATCAATTTAGGGCTTGTGATTGGAATACATCAGTAAGGATTAACTCAGATTGAGTCCCTGCCCCCTTGGTGGACTGACATAAACGGACACTCACTCAAAAAGACACACAAGAAGAGAGAGCGCTCTGTCATTTTTGATCCTGGGGCCCTCAGGAAAGATGAGCCATTTGCCTGATAGTTTGCAGCTGATACGGGAAGACACAAGCCCGAGCCCTATACCAAGAAAGAGAGGAAGCCCTGAGAGATAAGCCTAATGTCAGCCTACAGCTGAGAATGGGAAGAAGCTGGGCGCAAGGAGACTCAAGAGGAAAAGGAAGCTCAGGAAGGAAAGACCAGGCAGAGATCTGTGACCATCTTGCTTCAACAAGTAGCAACTGACTTTAGTAAGAAGGCAACCTTGAGTTGATTCTTCAGAGCCTTGTAACTATAACCCTTTACCACCAAATAAATACCCCTTATAAAAGCCAACAGATTTCTGGTACTTCGCATTGGCACCCTTTTGGCAGACTAACACAACATGAAAGAAATTGCAACAAAATTTGCTGTATATTTATTAGTTAAATTTCCTTAATGCACTCTGACTGAAAATATTTGCAAAATTGCCTATTAAAGAATTACTTGTGGCAGGCTTTGTGAGTTATAGAATTAAGCTATTTAGGAATGAAGATAGGCAATTTTTCTACACAATTTTTCTTGGATCCATTTTCATGTTTTATGGTATATGGAACATTCAAGGCCAATGGATTCTAAATTATGTTTCTATCATTTGTAAACATCAGGTAATATTACCACCTACTCCACAGAGTTTTCTGAAGCCTGTGGAAAAGAAACTACTCCCCCAAATGGCTGAAGTAACAGCTGTCACTCAAACTCCATGAAGGAAAAGTATAAAGCAGTGTTGTGATATTAATACCTCAGAGCGAATAACTCATGAGTTTATTTCATGACTATGGTCTAATATTTTAATCACTCTTATATAGAATAAGGAGACAGAGATGATGATTACTGTAAGTATTCAAAATCATTGCATTGCATTAAAGGAGATCATGAGGAGGGAAATTTGCATTACATTTTCCTTTTGCTTCTATTCGTTATTTTTTCCATTATTTGCAATAAGATCAATAGTCACAGGGCTTCTAATGTAATTAGAAAAATAACTGTCTATTAGGAGAATTAGCTTGGGTTGCAAGAAAAGAATAATAGCAACACTAATGAATGATCTGACATCACCAAATAACTACAATCCCTCTGAATTCTTTATGTAATATAGAATTTTCAGCAAATCTCTATTTAACCCATAATATGCATCTAGTCAATGTTATCACTTCTTTGGATCTTAATTATACTCATGTTTGGTAGCAAAATAGAGAAAACTGGACTTTGAGTTGGGCTTTGTTCCATGTGTTTGTTGTATTTTAAGGTTGAGGTCTATAGTTTATATATGACTGACTCAAGTAATAAAATTATAACCACATTAACTGTGCACCAATGAGGAACAATAGACAATTTAGTGTGTAGGATTCAAGATAGACTAAGAAAGAAGGGGAGAGAGAGAGACTGACAGAGAGAGAGAGAGAGAGAGAGAGAGAGAATATTACCATGGAATTTAGTATAAAGGAGAAAGAAATGTCTAGGCCTACAGAAGGTTATGTGTGGGGAAAGAGCCAGTCTGTGAGAGGATGAATGAGGAACTCTCTTGGAGGAGGTTGGAGCTTGGATTTGCAGGTCATCTATTAACACGTAATTATAGGAAGAAGGACCAGAGTCCCAATTTGCTGGGACTGACGTAGTATAATTAATAATAGCACCCTTGTTCACTCTCAAAAGTGTTCTTGTTTGGTCCCAAAACTTTATTGTTACCTTAGTCATAAAGAAGTTTCAAATTTTGTTTCTTTAACTGTGTTTTTTTAACAAAAAGTGTTTCCTTTCTATCTGGGGGCCTATATTATAAAGATTTTTACAGTAGCTGTAAATTTTAAAGTGAAATCATGGAGGATGATAATTTTCATTGCATTTTGACACATATATAAATTTTTTTATATTTTCTTCCTCCTCACAATCAGAAAAAACAGAAAAATCAGTTTTAACCTGTGGAGTTTAGAATGTTAAATAAGAATTCTATGTAAAGCAATGATCGTATTTTTATGAAAAAAATTGTAGCTAAGACGAACTTCCAGAAATCTAATGCATTACTGCTCAGTCATTATCTGTAAAATTAGAAAAGCACCCTTGTGGAAAGAATTAATTATCTGACTTGGATTCAAAAGACTTTGGATGGCTTTGGTTGACTTTGGGCTATAACTTTTCTTTTCTTAATTTAAGTTTCCTCATCTTTGAAATGACAGGGTTAAAATAGATGACCAGTAAGGTCTCTCCCAGTGCTAATAGACTGTTATTTGAAATTCAAGTAAGTTAATACAAATTTTGTTCTGGGTAGTGAGACTTTCCTGAATTGATTGCTTAAAATAATTGAGAAAGTAAAGGATAAAAGTCTTAACAAAGAACGTATAGAAATTATGTCTGAAGAATGCAGTGATGAAGACGTGAACAAGAATGGAAGAGTTTCATTATCAGGACAAAGTTAATATGCATTTATATATAATTCTTGTTACTTTATTCTTAAACATTAAATTACTTGAGATGCTTGTGAAAAACACAGATCCTGGAATCCCTCTCCATATATTCTTGATGCAATTATGATACTATAGAGCAGTGTTTCTCAAATTTTATTTCTCAAGCCATACTTCCAAAATACGTTTTAGAATGTCTTAGGTTTTCCCAGAAAGAGACCCTGAACCAAGGATTTGAGCACAAATGGTTTACTTGAGAAATGCATCCAATAAAAAAATGGGGCAATGGGAAAGTAGAGCAGGAAAAAAACCCTCCAATTGAGGATGCAATTTCAGGTGAAGTACCAGACTCAGCCTAATCCATAGGGAGATCTGGAGCATGAAATATGGCTGAAAAATTTTCCAGCAATGGAGCTATTCTTTTTTACTCCCACACCAGTCAGTCATTGGCCATGAGTCCAGGAAGGGAGGTTGGGGTAGAAGTGAGAGTGGAAGAGTATATAAATGCCCATGCATTTCCAGCTCTTCCTACTGGAAAAAGCAGTTCAAATGCCTAAGGGCAATCCTCTGAAGAAGTTTGCAGGTGAGGGATTTTAGCAGCATAATGAGCAGAACACAGATGATGGAGCTCAGTGTTGGTAAAGGGGATTCAAGGGTTTCTAGGTGAGACCCCAAGAGTGTCCACTGCAGCTAGTCACACCCTAATTGCTTTTATGGTCAAACTAATATGAGAAATATTATATGGTATACCTTCTGAGAATGATAATGTACAAGAACATAGTATAGGTCTTAAGTGGTAACGCAGTAAAGAAATGATTCTTTTTTTTTTTAAATCAAGTATTTTCCAAATGAATTTGACTAATTTATTGCATAATAACTATCCTAAAGAAACTCATTGGATATGTTTCCAGAGTTACCTCAAGAAACTTTAATTAAAGAGGAAAAATTTACTAAAAGCACAGCTCTTTGTTCCAACTGGTATATGGTAGTAGCCTGTATTCTAGCTTCCCACTAAAATACTTAAGGCATGTACACACATGCACTTTCAAACTCATGCTAACATTAAGGACTGACTGTCAACATATTCTGATAAGCTGTGAGGGATTTCCTCCAACTAAAGAGCCTGAGAGAGTGGGGCTGAAAATTAAATTGGTAGTTTGTACACTTTGTACCTACAATTAGTAAGAAGACTCATCCTGCCTTCTAGTTCCTACAGTCAAGATCTCTATCAATAGAAAAAGCAATCAACTGTCTCTCTCCCAGGGCTGTCCCACTTATTAAGGAGAAGTGCTAACCTTAATCCCTCCTATCCCATCCCTCAGTATAAATTTGCTTTTTATATGTAAATTCACTTTTTTTATTTAGTCAAAGCCTGCAACACTAAGAGAGAAACTCTGGACAGAAAGACAGAGTAATTGATGGTAACTCACTGCATACTGAGAATATAATAATCTTGAGAAGTTGATGATGTTAGTCCCATCAGACAGATTAAAAACTGATTCAAAGAGGTTAGGAAACTTGCCAAAAGTTATGCAGCAAGAACATGATAAGCGACTGAAACTAGGTCTTTCTGAATTCTCATTGTAGTTAGGGCAATCAGGACTAGCCTTTCTCCAATGAATAATAAAAATTTTGATAATGTAAGTGCCTAACTTAATGAGAGAAACATTAGGCTAGAGGCAGGAGAAGAGAACCCTGTAAGTTTATGAAAGCTGCCTCAAATAAAAGTATTTTTTAACCAAGGGAATCTGTTTGAAATTCTAGAGCCTCATCTCTTTTTCGTAATTATACTTCTGAAAAAAAAGAGTTGACTAGCACTGGAATGAACAGATAACAAGATCAAGAGTGATCCGTATATATTGTCTCTTGGTAAATGCAGGCTCTGAATATAGCGCTCATCTTTTAAGAGCAAACAAACATGAGACTATGAATTAATATTTTGGAACAATAGTAAAAGAACATCTTCATAAAGACTCAGAAACCCCTGGCAATGGTTACCTCTAAGAGCCAGAAGGAAATTAGAACCCCAAATTTCACATATTTAATAGGAAAAAAGAGAGAATTACTTCTTACACAGAGATGCAGAAACTACATGGAAAGAACAGGTAAAGATGCAAAACTCACAGAACTATGTAAAAAAGTAAGAACATGATGGAAATATTTGCAGGGAAATCAAAAAAATGCTATAACAGAACTATCACTGACAAATTGTATCAAAGTTGTAGAAGAAAATACCTTAGTTACTCTTTCAGAATGTGCAAGGAAAATTAGATTAAAACAATGACAGAGAATATGACACATATGGAGTCAGAAAGCAAAGGTTTAATCTTAAAGTTATCATTGTTCACAATGGTAATACCAAAATAATCACAGAAGCAGTAATACAAAACTGCTTTATTCCCAAAACACTACAGAACACAGAATATAGTAAAAATAACATTGAAAAAAACTCAGGAAAAGAGATTTCTTCAAGTATTCAAGATATTTTTCAAGTACACAAAAGACTTGAAACATTTTGAATTTTAATGATAAAGAAAACCAAACACATTCAGGCAGAAAATTTTGTTTAACTCTAGAGGAAAACAAATCAATCTGAACTTATTCTTCTCCTTGCAATGGTAAATAACAAAATTGGATAGAGAAAGACTTAGACTTTTGATAGAGACGTTTTCAGTTCAATAAATTTTATATACAGCTGAAATATATCTTAAATGTGGAGGCAATCATAAAATATTTGCACTTATGGTAAGGTTCAGACAAAATATCTTTGTACACTTCCAAAAATTATTTGGAATCATAAAGTTGGCTCAGAATAATCCAAATTAAGATTAAAAACTTTGGAAGTTTCAGAAAAAAAAAAACTTGATATTCTTCACACCCAAATATATCAGAAACCCATACCATGAGATTTGAGGAAAATCATCACCTTTCTAAACCCCATCTATTTGAATTTGTCATATGATTAAAACTTTAAGAAGAATGTAGGCCTGACTCTTCTGTTAATGGATGAAACTTCAAACAAGAAATGGAATGAATTTTTTTCACTTATTGTTTAATCCTATTATTGAATCTCCCAAAAATTCTCTAGGAAAAACTCTCCTACAGACAAGTTTCTACCATTCAAGAAGTCTCATTAATTATAATATAATTCTACCTAAGCATAAGAAATTACAGACAGACAGACACACAAATACACACACATATACATGTTCCTAAGGGGCAAAAATTTTTAAAAATCCTGTAGCAGTTGGGCAGTTTGATGTAATTATGAATTCCAAAAATAGATATTGGACCATGCTTGTAAACTGGCCTCCTAATTTGGGCATGATTAAGTTATGATTAGGGCGTAAACTGGACCATGTCAGTAGGGCATTGGGCCCCACCCCTTGGTGGGTGGGAGAATTGAAGATAAAAGACAAGGCAAAGGACAGTGTTGGAGCAGTTTTTGATGTTGGAGTTCTGGTGAAGAAGGAGAGAAGGCCCCGGGATAGAGATGAACCATTCACCTGAGAGTTTACAGCTTGGCCTTGTAGAGAGAGGTAAGCCTAGAGAGCCTCATAGTCTACAAATGATCTTGTAGAAGAAACAGAGCCCCAGGAAGAGAGGAACCCAAGAAGCCTGAACCCTGGCAAACATCAGCAGCTGCCTTCCTCCAACATGTAGCAACAGACTTTGGTGAGGGAAGAAACTTATGCTTTATGGCCCAGTAACTGTAAGCTTCTACCCCAAATAAATACCCTTTATAAAAACCAACTGATTTCTGGTATTTTGCATCAGCACCCCTTTGACTGACTAATACAAATCCCATTAAATGTTAATGTTGTTATCTTTTCATGATGGAACTATGGATCATATTTTCACATTTTCATTATATTTTTTTCAAGATTTCTTTAATGATCATGTTTAACTTACAAAATAAATCTCACATTAAAAAGAAAAACAACCACAAAAACTCAAATCATAAAAATAAAAAATAAAATCATAGTTTGGAATTTATGGTAAATCTCATAAATAATTCTAATGAAGCTGGTTGTATTTTCTCCACTTTTTACTCAAGTGCCCCAGTCTGTCTCTGGTGCCCTATGGTAGGCAGAATTCTTTTTTTTGCTACTTTTTTTCTTTATTTTTAAAGAAACTTTAGGTTACATAAATGATACCTCAAAAATATAGGGAATTCCCATATACCCCTCACCCCTCCCCACTTTCCCCCATTAACAACATCTATTATAACTGCAGCACATCTGTTACAATTGATGAACACATAGTGAAGTATTGCTACTAAGCATGGCCTATAGTTTACATAATTGTTTAAATTTTGCACTGCACAATTTTATAGGTTTTGACATAATGTATAATGGTCTGTATCTGTTATTGCAATGTCCTGCAGAACAATTCCAAAGTCCCAAAAATGCCCCATGTTCCAACCACTCTTCCCTTTTCCTCTTCTCAGAATCTCTGGTAACCACTGCTTTTATATCAATGCTACAAGTTCTTCCAATACTAGAATAATAATAAGTCTCCTGTAGTCTATAGTTGCATTCCTCCCTTACATTTGCTTATTCCTCAATCTTGAGGATTTTGGGATGGTGATGCCCACTCTGCTTCTGACTGTGAGGGGCTTAGATCCCATGGGGCAGGTGGGTGAAACTGTTTTGCTTGCAGTTGTGGATGCTCTATGTTTTTGGGGGATGGGCATTGTCTATTATCATTCTTTTGTTAGTTGTCCTGGATGAATCTGATAAATTTGAGGGTAGGTATTGGTTGCAACTCTGCTGAAAATAAGGGCTCAACCAACATATGAACAGCTGTAAGATTTAATTCTCTGTGACACATATTTAACAGGTATGGTGCCAGTTATAGGTTCAAATAAAAGGGGCATAAGATCCATGTGTAGGAAAATTATAAGTGAATTCAACTTCAATACATTGGGGGTACAGGTTAACATATATTCCAGGGTAAAGCCCACTGACACAGTGCCAAATTCCTGGGTTTGTCTGCCCTGCCTATAGTGACCAGATGTCTCTAGAGTCCTCAAGAACCCCCCTGCTTTAGGTACTGTTTATTGTGGCAGTCAGTGAGAACCTCCTAAGATGTGCATAAGCATAACATCTGGAATGACTTCCCAACTCACTTTGGAATCTCTTTAACCATAAAAACTCATTTGTATTTAATATTTCTCCCTTTTGGTCAAGGTTTTTTACCAAATGCATCCTTAGTTGGGGCTTGGTAATAATCCATCAGTGCCAGGGAGGCTCATTCCTGGGAGTAATGTCCCATGTAGTGAGTTTATATGCTGAATTTGGCTTAGAGAGAGGCCATATTTGAACAACAAGGAGGTTTTCCGGAAGTAAATCTTAGGCAATATATAATACTAGGCTAATTTTCAATTTCAGAAGAACAAGTTTCATAAGTACAAGCATCAATATCAAGGGCCTGGGGGTCGGATGTGGCTCAACTGGTTGGGCGTCCGTCTCCCATGTGGAGGGACCTGGGTTCGATCCCTGGGACCTCCCGGTAAAAAAAAAAAAAAAAAAAAAAAAAAATATCAAGGGCCTGGTGTATTAGTCATATTCCATAGAGGCATACCCCAGGTTCACCATTCATCACACATCCCCCACCACTGACACCCAGGTCCTCGCCTGCCACAGTTGCGAATCTTCTACAATCCAAAACCTCCCCCAAAATAAAGTAAAAAGTAAATAAAAATGAAAAAAATACAAAATACAAAGTAAAATATATATTTTAAAAATTAAAAATAATTTTGCCTTGTGTCTTTCATTCCCATAAGATTTATCTTTTAGGTACAGTTACAATTACTTCTGTATGTGTCTTTTTTTTTTTTTTTTTTTTTTTTTCTCACTTTATTTTCATGGATGAAGTTGGTGGGCATATGAGTTCACATGAGTTCTTTAAAAGTAGAAAAGGACGGCAGAAATTTGTTTCTGTCTTTAATGAGCTTTGAGATTTGAGATGGAGTCAATGAATGTGGACAGCCTCTAGAACATGAGAACAATTTCTGGCCTACATCTGGCAAAGAAACAGGGACCTCAGTCCTACCACTGCACATTACTGAATTCTGCCAAAAACCTGATTGGGCCTGGAAGCAGATTCTCCCCCAAGTGTCCAGATAAAAGCCAAGCTTGCTGGTCACCTTGATTTTAGCATGCCGTAAGTAGAGAACCCAGTCATGCAGTGCTTGCATGTACTTCTGACCTATAGAACTGGGAAATAATAATAATAAATGGGTCTTTCTTAGGCCTCTGAAATTGTGGTAATTTGAAAGTATTGAGGCCAATGTCTTATAGTCTTAGGCTTCATTCAGTACTTCTCCTAAATATTTTTGGCTGCTTTTTCCATTGGATTTGCTTAGGAATTTAAAGCTAATCTGATAAACTACCTTAAATTAAGGCAAAATGGTGACTTCCTGGAAAATTCAGGCATATTATAGCCTTGAGCAAACCTTTGAACAAGATAATCTCTTATCATCAATTAAATCATAATACATATGCAATAGCTTGGACCTAGTTGGAGTACTAATGCTGATTATTATGGTTGTTCTACTTGGAACTGAGAGCCTGGATTTCATGTTCTTTTATGTAAAATTCTCTAATTCTATGGAAATGACATTTTAATTATTGTGATATGATCAGTATTATAGATACATGCTTATTAAAAGAAACAATTGTTAATATATTAACAGTTATTCTCATTGCCAAATACCTTTGTTTTCTAAAACCTAGCACTAGGTTGCCTAAAAAAATTCTGTCCCTAGAATATTTAGAATGTAGTTCCCATAGATATTTGAAAAAGTATGAGTAGAAAAGGTCAAAGATTCAATAAATAGGTCCTATGGAAAATGCTTATTATTTTTGGACATATCAACATATCGACACTATGGTTTCCCATCTTTCAAACTAATCCACTGATTAGTGCTGCCATGTGCATTCCTTTAATCTGTTAATATGCAGCTTACCCTATAAAGAGTGAGGAGATTCAGACTGAAATAATTACCCAATTCACTTGGCATCTGCTCAGAAGGTTATCTTATAATATTTGAGTTAGACAAGATTATCACTTGTTTCACAGGGTTTTCACAAGTTCTTGTTTGCAAATATAAACTGGCAACGTGTAGTTAACTAGACCGAGCCTATTCTGGACTTCTACTTCAAAGTCCATATTTTCCAGTTAATTATTTGATTGCAACTATTGAGTTTATTATTTAAAGCCCAATAATTCAGACAAACTTTTATTTAGTACTCCAAAATTACTTGACCATTTTAAGCTGTCTGAATGGTTAGGGCGATTCCTCAGTTGTTGTCTGTTCTAATATGTACTGTTATTGCCCATAGAAAACTTAGATGCCATGAACCACCCTAAAGTCTCACTTCTTGTTACTCCCCTTAGCTGGCTTTCTATCTACACTTCACTGTGCCTCTACTTAGCCCTGAGTCAGCTTTGAAGATCTGAGTGGCAGAAGCTGATTTTAAAGTATCCATGCTGCTCCACATCAAAAACAGTAAGTGCTACCATGCTGCCTTCACTCAAACAGTGATGAGAGTGTGGCACAATTAATTCAAACTTCTACTAGTTTTCAAGAGACAATCAGTAAATGTTGGCCAGGAGGGGACAATAAGCCATCTCTCCTGTGGAAGAAAAAACTGGAGATGACTATTTTCAAGCTCCATGAAGGGACAGTGAGCAGAGTTGCTGCTGCAAAGTGTTGGATGGAAGATATTTGAAATCTTGAGATCTGTATTCATCACAACTTTTTTGCTCTGAATATGGACCAGGCTAATTCATATACATGTCTTGCCTATCAGAAACCTATCCATTAAAAAATGGGCAATTGCCAGTTTAAGATTTCCCCCTCCTATGGTTAAAATATGAGGACAACACTGTACAGAGGATGAGCAAATCTCCAATATTAAACATTGATATGGAATATTTGGTACAATATTGTACAAAACAAGTACAGAGTGAAAATGAGGAAAATATGTCGTTAGGCATTTTTTACAGGTATTCTGACAATGATGTACTTAATAAAACTTTTCAGACTTCTTTTTTACATTCTTTGTAAGAAAGTCAACACCTACAGAAGCTGTCTGTTAAGACAGATAAAAATAATTCTGCAGTCTTATCACCTCAAGGATCTGACTTGTAAATCTCATGACAGATATTTATTTTTTGTTGTTGCTTCCTGCCAATAATGCTCACCGGATCTTAGAGTACCTAAGTTCTAAATCATAAAACTCAAAAAGAGGAAAAAAAATATAGCCTTCCTATCACTGTGCTGAGTTAACACCTAATTTAAATATTTGTGGCATTTCATTTGGTCACCAGATTCATTTTAAGGTTCATTGGTTCATTATTACCAATGTTATATTCAAAGAAAAACTTTTCTTTTTCTAACATATGTGTAGTAGAGCTTCTTTCAATTATGTAAGGAATTTCTTCCCTAAAGGTTGCTTGACTTGTTCAAATATTAATCTTTTCTTTCTTTTTTATTTTTTTTTGCACGAGTTCTGTAATGCACTTAATTATACTCTTCCCACAAAGGGGTTGCTCAGGCCCTGCAGACCAAGGGTGGAATTCATTAATGAGTTATGATTCAGTTGTACAGTTTTCCTACATAATTTACTCATAAGAAGTTGGCATTATAAGTGCTTTTTTCATTTAAGGCTCATTGCTGCATTGCATATAGTAGCATGCAAGTCAACACTAGAAAGGAACAGATAGAAATGGATCTGTCCCATATCAATACATCTGAAACGTGAAGTTACACTGAAACTGTGTCTATATAATGCCAAGAGAAAAAAAAAAAACCTGATTAATCAGTTTCATGAAATGTCTTAGGATACTTGTCCAATAACCACATAATCTCATTTATTTTTTTGCTGATTTTTTTCTCTCTAATATTTACTGGGACCTATAATCTTAATTTCCCTAATGGCTATAACCACAGCCTAAGATTTTTTTTAATTAAATGTTTTGTGTTAAAATAATTGTAGATTCACATGTAGTTTTAAGAAATAATACAGGGGAGTCCCTGGTAACATCTTGCAAATCATCGTACAATATCATCAACCAGGATACTGAAATTGATATAGTCAAGATACAAGGATCTCTACTGCTGCTCATTTATAGCCACACCTACTTTCTTCCTATCCCCACCCCCTCCATAATCCCTGCAAACGCTGATATGTTCTCCATTGCTGTAATTTTGTCATTTCAAGAATGGAATCTAAATGAAATCATACAGTACATAACCTTTGGGTATTTTCTTTTTCTCACTCCGTGTAATTTTCTGGAGATTCCTCCAGGTTGTTGTGTGTATTAATAGAGAGATCGAGAGGTGATGGATTTTCTTGTTTGTTTTGTTTTGTTTTGTTTATTATTATTTTTGAAATAATGAAAAGTTCTAATGATGACTGAGGTGATGAATGCACAGCTATATGTTTGTTCCTAATACCATTGATTGTGCACTTTGGATGAATTGTATGCTTTGTTAATGTGTATCAATAAAATTGATTTTTTTTTAAAAATAGTTCATTCCTTTTTATTGCTGAGTATGGATGTGCATCATGGTATGGACGTATCATAATTTGCTTATTTACCCATTAAATTGCATCTGGCTTGTTTCCAGTTTTTGTATATTTTGAATAAAGCTGCAATAAACATTCACATACAAATTTTTGTGTGATCAGAAGTCTTCATTTCTCTGGGATAAATGCCCAGGGCTGTAATTGCTGGATCTTTAGGTAGTTAAATATTTAGTTTTGTAAAGACACTACTACACTTTTCCAGAGGGCTGTGCCCATTTATCATTCCCACCAGCATTATCTGAGAGATCCAGTTTACCCATACCCTCACCAGCATTTGTTGTTGTCACTGTTTTTTATTTTAGCTATTCTGATAGATCTCTAGTAGTATGACATTGTGGTTGTAATTTGCATTTCCATAATGGGTAATGATGTTTATAGTCCTTTTATGTGCTAATTTTCCATCTTCTTTGGCAAAATGTCCCTTCATGTATTTGCCATGATCTAATTGGAGTGTTGGTTTTATTATTGTTGAATTTTGAGAGCACAGCATGAGATTTAGCATTTTAAATATATAAATATTAAAATTGCTATTAGTTTGTTTTTAGAAAAGCTCAAATGTGTGAGGTAAAAACAAGTGAATCATAAGTGTAAAGAATTAGAAAAAAATTACTGTGAAAAAGAGCACTCTGGTCAGAGCATCACATCATTTGAGGACAGTTACCATGATCACATTCTCTATAGGACCTTAGACCTTAAACAGATGCAAATGAAATGGGAAACAAATGAAAGAACTGAAGGCAATTAAAAAAAATACATTTTTCCTAGTTAGAAAATTTAGAAACACAGAAAAGGATAAGGACGGCAAAAAGTTACTGATAATCCCTACCTTCCAAAGATAACCAGTATTAGTCTCATTTTGATATATTTATTCCAGGTTTTTACATCCGTATGTACATATGAGAGTTGGAATCATGCTCTATAAACAATTTTATACTGCTTAGTTTCATGTTTTAAATTTTGAAATTTCATCCCTTTAAACACTTTCAAAAATTAATTTCAATGGTGATGATTTATTTAACATTCACCTACATTGGGATATAGTTTGCACATTTGGGGATTTCGATGAATGTTTGTTTAATGACATTTTGTCGTCGTAAAATGTTTCACATTTAGATTTCCAGTCCATTGAATTTTATGTTTTGTTTTTTTATGGTATGAGGCAAGAGTATTTTTTCCATATGAATATCCAATTGACCAACCTTCCCCCTCACCGTCATAAATCAAATGAACTTAGAGGTGTGTATCTATTTGTAGACTATATTCTTCCTACTGATCTCTTGGTCTTTTTATGCCGATATTTTCTACTTTTATTACTCTATCATTATAGTCAATGTTCATATTTGGGAGCTAAAATCTTCCAGGTTTGTTCATCTTCTTCAAGGTTGGATAATTTAGAAATTTTAGAATGAGCTTTAGAAAAAGCTGAAATTTTTTACTTGGAATGCATTAAATCTGTATATCAATTTAGGGAGAATTTACATACTTACATAACAGAGTTTTTAAAATGCAAATATGGTATGGTTGTTCTATTTAATTCTTTAATTTTTCTTAATAATATTTTCTAGTTTTTATTATAGAAACGTTGCACAATTTTTATTAGATTTTTCCTAGATATTTGATGGATTTTAGAGTTATTATTAATGGTATAATTTTGAAATTTTATTTTCCATTTGTTTGTTGAAAACATACAGAAATATAATATTTGTATAATTTTTATCTAGTGATTTTGCTAAATATGTTTCTTAATTCTTACAGCAATTGATTCTTTCATAATTTCTACTTACAAAATCATGCTATCTGTGCATAATTACAGTTTTAATTGTTTCTTTCCTGTTCTCATCCCTTTTCCATACTTTAACAGGCTGAAATCACTGCTACAATATTGAATAAAAGTGATACTGGACAATATTGACCCGTTCCCAATCTTGGAGGAAAGCATTCATATACTACACAATTAGGTCTGATATTTTTTGATATCTTTGGTGGTGTTGTTTTTGTTAGATACTATTTTTCAGAATAAAGACATTTTCTTTTATTGCTAGTTTGCTAAAAATTTGTATTGACAAATAATTGTAGAATTTTATCAAATGCTTTTCCTATATTTATTGAAATTATCATTATTTCTTTTTCCATTTTGCAGTTATCTGACATTATATAAACGGATTTTCAAAAATTAGGCTGCCTTGAATTCCTCTATTTATTTGTGATATATAATCATTTTTATTTACCACTGCAACTAATTTGCTAATCTTTTATTATAACTTATTGTATCTATGTTCATGAGAGATATTGGTCCTTAATTTTTATTGTAATATTTTTGTCACGTTTTGGTGTCAACATTATCCTGGCACAAAAACAAGTTGTGAAATGTCCTTTTCTTGTCCACTTGAAGAGTTTGTATGGGATGTGAAGTATTAGTGCGATTTATTTCTTAATTTTTTGTAAGAAGAGATTTTCCTTTATAGAGGAATTTTAATAATAGATTCAATTTATAATAGATATAGGAGAATGAAGATATTCTTTTTCTTCTTGTATCAGTTTTAGTCTATTGCATTTCTAAGGAAATTGTCCATTTCCCCTAAATATCTGAGTTAATGCTTAGGTTGTCCCCCTTTTCCAGCCTGATTTTGGGGGTTTGGTTTGCTCTCTGACTTTCTCTCCCTTTGTCTCTCTCATTCTTATTCAGTCTTGGTAGGTGGTTATCAATTTTTGTCTTTAGATTTTCTTTATTGAACATTTGTTTTCTTTTCATTTATTTCTGATCTTATCTTTATTATTTCCTTCTGTCTACTTTCTTTGGGTCAATTTCCTGTAGTTTCTTGAGACACAAGGTTGGTTATTAATTTTTAACCTAATTACATGTCTTTAAGGTTATAAATTTCCCTCTAAGCCCTGCATTAACTACATTCCATACATTTTCATATGTTGCTTAGTTATTATCATTAAGTTTAAAATATTTTCTAATTCCCATTATGATTTTTTTGTTCATTAGATTTTCTAGAAATATAGTACTTGATATTTAATATATTTTGACTTTTAAATTGCTTTTTAATTGTTATTCAGATTAATTCCACTGTGGTTAGAGAATATGCTCTGAAATGTTTCAACCTTTGAAATCTGTTTTTATATCCTGACCTAATATGTCAATTTTGTTAAGTATTTTGTGCGTACTTGAAAATAATGTCAATTCTATCATTATTGGGTAGAGAGTTCTAACTATATTTTTATAAATTGCTTTGCATATATATGTTTATTTTCAAATAGCATTCCAAAGGGCAATATTTCATTAAAGAAAGATCCGTAGCCTTGCCCTTTAGCTGTATGAAGTTGAATGATAAAAAGATAATATAAGGTGGCTTCTTTTAGTGTGAGTTTATCAGTAACTCCATTTCTTAAAATATATTCTTCTCTCTGCATCCTAAAGTCTTCTTTCTATCAATTTCATGCAAATTTTCACATGATTTGCCAACATAGTCTTAGATTTGAGAAAATGCTTATAGCTTGGATTCTTTTTAGTAAATGTTATTTTGAGAATAAATATAAGAGTGTCATTCTTCAAAAGAAAAAGAAAGTAAAAACATAAAATAAAATGAAAAATCTACCTCTTAGTCCCGTCACTACTGATAGTGGACAAATCTAATTGGTGGGGTACAAGTTGAAAGAGGAATAATCCATATTTTCCCTTCCTGTATGCAATTGCCAATAGAAGTGGAAATAAAACACGTCAGCACCTCATTGTAGGAACATGACCTTCCTCATCTCTACTTGATTGCTGCCTAAATTCTAAAAGCACATTTTAAGTGACTTGAGAGCTGCCATTATCTTTTGTTAAATGTTCTGCATGTCATAGTGCAACTCATAAGCCTCATATGATCACTTTTACCTGATGACTCTGAATGTAAGACTGCTTCTGCCACCATTTTCTGTCTTTCTCTTTGCTTTTTCTCATTTCCCTCTCTGCCACACAACCTCCTCACAGTTCTGACACCTTTCCTCTTCTTTTTTATTCAGTGAAATAGAGCATGCTTCTGTTTCCCTATGGAAGGTCTCCCTCCCCATAGTCAACTATAATCTATTGCTACATTATATGAATTCCATTATTTTTCCACTGTGTTAACTTCGAGTTACTTACGCTGAGTTTTTGTACCATGAGACCAAACGAGCTAGAGTTTGTAAAAGTGAACTTATCATCAAAGCTATATGCCTATAATATAATAGATTGCTTATTCATTCAGGTATCTGTAAGATTTCCCAGGGCATTTTATGAGTTATGCCATTTTAATGAAACCCATTACATCTAATGTTCCAGGGAAAACAAACTAGATTCTATTTGGAAGAATCAGTGCTGACAAACACTGGAAGGATGAGAGATGCTAAAATGTATAAGCATTCAATGAAGTTTTATAAGATATTACCTTCCAATTTGCTCATTCTCATTTCTTTGGACCCTTTTCCTTTATTGTGTTGTACCTAAATTTTAACAATGCTTCACATTCATATAAGTGGTGCCATTTTAAATTGATTTTGGTATAGTCTATTAATAGGCCTCAGAATTTAAGATAAGACAAACAAGTGGTTAACTAAAATGTGGTATAAACCATTTACCAAACTCTAAAATTATAATTTGTTTTGTTTTGTTTTCCCCCCCAAAATCAAAGAGAGACAATGGGAGCTCATAGAATGCTGTAGGAAAGGCTCCTATTTTCATTCCCAGTGACATCTCCTTTCCAAGTTCTTAGTCATATATGGTAAATCTCATGCATTTGAAGGTTGATTTTACAAAGTATCATGATTTACAGTCTGAAGGTTCACTCTTTGGGATCTCCCTATTAAGTTCATCAGCTTTAAATATCAATGATACATCAGGAGTCAGCCATGACTGTGGCTGGTTTCTCCAGTAGTAAAGGAGAAGTAAGTAGGAAGGCAAGATATTTACTTTTTTCCCTTGAAATAGACATGTCCATTGCCAAAAAAGACATTCAAACATTCAAACCATGGCCACACTAGAACACCAAGGGAGTATGGTTCCATTTTGTGCAATAGTGGTAACTTACCTCCAAGATCAAATGCTATCTTTAAAATCTGTTATAATACTCTTCACTGCTTTTGCGGCTAATATCAATATTGTAGCCAAAGCATTTGTGATCCTGCAAAAAAGGCTTCTATTTCCTTTCCTTTGTCTTTTCCCAGTCTACTCTTCCCCTTACTGCTTCTCTTTCTCTTTTTCTCTTTTCCACCTTTTCTCTCTATTTAGATTAACTAAGTTGTTTATTGGAGTTGGCACCAAGTCACTTCTTGTGATTAAGGGCCAGAGATAAAATATTTAAGCATAATAAACCTCTTGTGGATGAGATTTTCTAGGGATTCTACTTGTACCTGCTGGCAGAGCAGAATGTGCAGGATCTGGGGACTTAATGAACATTAACATTATTTAGCTGAGTAAAATTATCTACATCTATGAAACCCTTTTTCTTGTCTTCTAAAGTAGAGGCAATACCTAAATCATTGGGTTGATGCAAATATCAAAGGGAATATTGCATGCAGAACATTTTAAAACTGTTATTATTATTACCATCACGTCTATGTGATTAAAACTAAGGTTGGTGCACCAGTAGAAAGGAAAGGGATTAATTAGATGTTAATTTATTCATTAATTTCTGAACATTCGAATGGTATTATAAAAAATCTTACAGATCAGTGATTACAAGCTAAATGATACTGACAAATTGCATGTATATGCATGTATAAATATATTATATATAATTTTATATACATATATATATATAACTTACCATATTCAATTATGAATATTCTAATACTTTTTCATAAGAAAAGGATACCTCCACAATCAAAATTTCGGCAACATTTCATTCTGCCTTAAGGCTCGTTTTCTCCAGTGCTGTCTTCTATTCTGGTAAACATACAAAGATTACTAAAAGGAATTTGCAACAAATCTTATGTGGATGTAGGGCAAAGTATTCTTACTTAAAAGTAAGGCAGGTGGCTTTGCTTAGCAGTTAAGGACATGTAATGGGGCATTAGACTGCCACAGCTCCATCACTTTTTAGCTGTGGGAATTTGACAAGTTATTTAAACTTCATGAGCCCCCTTTTCTGCCTCTATAAAATGGGGATAAAGTTGTGCCTATTGCTTAGAATTATTCTGAGAAATTAAGTTAATAAATGTTCAGCACTTAGAATAATTCCTGTCACAGAGTAAATACTCAATGCATATTAATTAATACCATTCTAACAATTTTTGCCCTAAATTTTCAATGATGATTCAAAATATGACTCTTTTACTGTATGTTCTACCATGCTGTGTCTTCTCTCTCTCAAGCTCTTATTTTTCCCCTATCTTCCACTTTGCACGTTTGGCATCACAGTAAACAGAGGAAAGCTTGGCTATACTAGCTGCAAAACATGATTCTGTTACCTCATCAGGCCACAAGTGGGAACTGAACTGTTTAAATCTGAATGATGGAAATTAACGGATATAGGCAAATGTTGGTGTCCCTTTGCTGACTATATTGTCAGATAAATGTTTTTAAGGTCCTTCCATTTGAAATGCCCTCCTAGGTTGAATTAAGGGTTACAGGTGATGCTCATAAGTTTCCCTACCTTGCAGAGATCAGTAAGTGAAGCAGGCTCCTTACAAATATTGCAAGGTCTGAGAAAACTTCTCTGGGTGTTGTATGACTGCATAGATATTCAGGGGAAGCATTGTTTGTGAGGCATACAGTAAGCATTTTAATGATAGCATCCACTCCTGCCTTTTTGGCACTTCCAATATTCCCTAACCTTTCATTTATTTTTTTCTCACAGCATGCATTACTTTCTAACCTATTATATATTTTGCTTATTTATTTAATTTTTAAATTTCCATCTCTCCTCACTAGAATATAATCTTCCTGAGAACAATAATTTGTGTCTGATTTTTTTTCACTGATTCCCAGAACCTAGAAAAGTACCTGGCACATAACAGACTTTTAATAAGTATCTGTAGAATGAATGAATGAATAAATGAGTAAATGAATTAATGGCTGTATAAAACTCATTGCACAGTCTTTGTAGCTCATATTGAAGCCCAATGTGGCAGGCAACACATGAGCTTCTTTTCTCATCTCACACCAACTTTGATATTCTACTCAATTTGATAAAAAAAATTCTACTTACACCAAACCTGAGAAACCAATAGACTTTGTTAATTTCATAGTTAGAAAAGTTTTACATGACAAAGCACATAGTAAACTGCTTGATAGCAATCCTTTCTCAACTGTCTCACCATTAATGGGATATAACATTTTCATTACATCACACATAGGAGTCCATAGGAGACTGTAGTCCAATTTTCTACATAAATTACTTCTTTCATGGGAAGAAGAACTGGCAGGTTATTTGTTGTTCTCCAAACCACATTAATTAAAATTCTTTCTATCTTTACAACATTTTTTATAGATATGAATCCCTAATTTAGGATTAATCTTCACATAAAGATAAAAATGCACCTAAGACATTAATGACACAATATATTATTCACAAAGACTTTACACTTTCTTTGTCTCATCTTTTATAGGAGTACTATTCATTCATTTATTTATTCACATATTTTTTATTTAACTTTCCAATTTGGTGTATAATTGACACCTGAAGCTCAGCATACCCACAACTGAACTCTTAATCTTCCCCCTGAAATTTACTCTACCCACATCTTCCTAATCTGAGTTAATACCAAGATAGTCTTCCAGTTGCATAGGCCACAAACGTTGGAGTCATCCTTGACTTCTTTCTTTTCTCATACCAAACATCTCTTCAAAAAAACAAATGCTACTTGCGCTACCTTCAAAATATTCCCAGATTTTATAACTCTGTCATCACTTTTATTGCTATCATACTGGTAACCAGCAACTTCTCTTGTGTGGATTATTGCAAAACACCCCTAACTGGTCTCCTTGCTTTTACTCTTTTCTATGAACAGACTCAGCTGTGAGATTGGTCCTTTAAAATATTAAGTCATATGATTTGTCTTCTCTGTCCAAAACCTGGAATGGTACCCCATTTTATTCAGAGCAAAACACAAAGTCCTTAAAATTACCTATAAGGATTTACAGATTTCAGAACTTGAATTATCTCCTACTATTGAATTCAAAAGTCCGCCTCTCCCAAATAAATTGGACTCTGTAATTGTTGAAACTTTCCTAATATGTTCCCATCTCAGAGCTGTTTCACTGTCTCCTTCATTGACATGGAGTTCTTGTCCTCCAGATATTTTCAGGGAGTGTCTTCTGATTTAGCAGGTACAGTTTACATACTCTGATTTTTTGGATGATTCATCCTTTCTATTTACCTAGTGAAACAGAAATTCCCTATATCTCTGTCTCTGTCTCTGTCTCTATCTCTGTCCCTATATCATATATACCTATTTTGTATAATCTTGGAACAATAATATACTTGAATGTTGGTTAGGTTAGATGTTATTCAGGTGGAAAATTGTACTATATTTGTACTCTAAATGATGATGTGCAAAGGCTCAAACAGCCAAAGATGTCATTTATAAAATAAACCCAATATTAGGGAAATTCATGTTGACTTGGCATTACTAACTGGACCTATACTTCTCACATTTGAAACAATCTCTATTTGCCAGCTTCTAAATGAACACACCAGCTCCTCTGGATTGGTTTTCTTTTTTTTTTTTTTAAAGATTTTATTTATTTATTCATTTATCCCCCCCTTGCTGCTTGTGCTCGCTGGGTCAGCTAACCACGCCGTGCGGGCGGGCTTGCCTTCATCAGGAGGCCCTGGGAACCGAACCCGGGGCCTCCCATATGGTAAACGGGAGCCCTACTGATTGAGCCACAGCCGCTTCCCTGGATTGGTTTTCTATTTCATTATCATGATTTATAATTTGTCTGCCAAATAACAAAACCTATTGACTACTTTCTTCAGTTATTTGTTAATGAGAACCAGTATCTATAGATAATGATGTTTCACTGCTGGTGTTGGTATAGGCAGGTTTTTGTTATCTCTGTGTCTGTGAGACCTTTGTGACTGGTAGTAGAGTATATTGTTGATATAGACTCTAGAGTTGGACTTTGGAGATTTCATCCATTTGGTCACATACTAGCTGTGCAACCCATGAAAGTTGTTTAACCTCCTTCTGTTTTATCGCCTATAAAATGGGTATAATAATAACTTCCTCCTAGGAATTTTAGAAAGAGTAGAAGTGATTTAATAAATGTAATTCTCTTGATACAGTCTGGCTTACATAGTTAAATGCCAAGGTAATGGTAGTTATTACTATGTTACTGCCCTTCTCTTCTTTTTCTCCATTAATTATTTTCATTTCATTACCTTCTGAACCCTATTTTAGGGATATGCATGTGAAGCATATCACAGATGCCTCTGAGCATCTGATGAAACTTGTATCCCTTCTCCACACACACAAGAAAACTGCACTCAAATACATGTACTAAAACTTTGCATACCATTTCTATAAGTCCTATAAGTTTGCAGAGGCCCTGAAACCACTCCTGGATCTACCAAGTAGCTGTATATAACCTGGTTTAAATATTTTGATTAAGATGGAAATTTCAATCCAACCATATCAATAATCTCATTAAATATAAATGGCCTAACTCATCAATTAAAAGGCAGAGATTGCTACATTGGCTAAAAAAGCAATATCCAATTATATGGAGACTAAATGAAATTCACTGTAAAGATCAAGATATAAATAAGTTAAAATGAAGAGGATGGACAAAGGCATATCATGTGTGCAAGGAAACAGTAAGTCTGGGTTTCTCACACCCTGATATGCCTTTTTGCTTGACTGGTCTGTGACCAGCTCCTGGAAACTGAGATCTTAGAATGTTCTATCTGATAAGAATGTATTCACTGGCCTGAAGCTTTGGACAATGCTGTACAACTTTTTCCAGATATTTTATGTTAATAGTGTGATTTATCGTGAACACCTTCTTTTTCTCTGGGATTCTGGTGTTTAAGGAAGTGACATCAGTCACAGCATTGTTTATGATTATTTGACTGATCCCTAATAAAAAGCCTGAACAATCAGATTCAGGTGAGATTTCCTTTTTTGCAACACTTTGCATGTATTACTACACATAGTTGCTAGAGGAAATAAGTACATCCTATGCATTTCCACTGGGAAAATTTCCTCCAGGCTTCACTCTTTATGTTTTTCTTTGCTGACTTTCCCCTGTATTCTTTTGATGTAATAAGCCAAACTAGGATTATGATAATTTGAGTCCTGTGGTTCCTTCTGGTGAATCACAATACCTGAGGATATCATGAACTTCTAATACACCTACAAATACTAACTTAAAGAAAGCTGGAGTTGATATATTAATATCAGACAAAGTAGACTTCAGAACATTGAATATTACCAGGGGTCAAAGTATCATTACATAATGAACAAAGAAATTCTTCAAGAAGACTTAATAATCTTAGATGTATATGCATAAATGAAGTAAAAACTATTATACCTAAAAAGAGAAATAGACAAATCCACCATTCTAGTTAGAGACCTCAACACAGCTTTCCAAGCTTAAGAAACACAAGATCAATAAATGGAAGTCTATTTTATTTTTATAAAATAGTTATGAATAATTAGAATTCTAAATTATAAAAAATTCAATTCAAAACAAGAAATACATAGATTAAAATCTATCAAAATTTAACAAAATGCATATCTGTATGCTAAATACTACAAAAAAATTGAGGAAAGATTTTTTTTAAAGTAATGCTTCTGCAATTTCTTAAGCTGCCTTTTGTCTGTTATTTTATTTTCTGAGGTTGAAATAAAGTTAAAAAAAAAAAAAGAAATATAAAAGATCTAACTAAATAAAGAGGTATATTATATTCCTGAATTGAAAGGCTTAATATTAAGGTGTCAATTCACCTTAATTTAATTTGTAGATTCACTAAAATTGCAATGGAAATCACAGTAGACTTTTTGTAGACAATAACAAACTGATTCTACAATTTATATGAAAAGGCAAAGAAACTAAAAGAATCAAAGCAAATTTGACAAAGAAGAACAAGTGGATGACTACATTATCCAATTTTGAGGACAATATAAAACTACTCTTTTAAATACATTATAGTATTGGTGAGTATAAACACATAAATTAACTGAATAGAATAGGCAACTCATATATTGACATGCAAATATCGTCACTGATTTTGACAAAAATTCAAAGGAAATGCAACAGTAAAAAGATTAGCATATATAATAAATGGTGCTGAAACAACTGGACAACCATTTTCCAAAAGTGAACTTTGACAAGTAATTCACACCTTATACAAAAATTAAATCTTTTAATGCATTATAAGCCTAAATGTAAAATTTTAAAATAAGAAATGTCTATAAAAAATGTAGGTGAAAGTCTGTGTGACCTTGAGAAAGCCAAAGAGTTTTAAAACACAATATGCAAAGTAGAATCCATTAAAAGTAATTAATAAGATTTTATCTTAATATGAAATATTTGATCTGTGAAATATATCTACATCCAGTTAGAATGACAAAAAAGCAAAACAAAATAAAAACAAAACTTTGACATTATCAAATGCTGGCAAGGATGTCAAGTAACTAGAATTCTCATTCATTGATAGTAAGAATGCAAAATGATACAGCTACTTTGGAAAATTATTTATTATATTCAATTTATTATAAAGTCAATCAAAACTTACCATACAATCTATATGTATTACTTGTAGAAACTGACCCAAATAAAATGCAAACTTGTGCTCACAAAAATATTTTTATGAGACTGTTCATAGCAACCATAGTCCTAACCGTCAAAAACTGGAAACAACAAAGATGTCCTTCAATGTGTAAATGGATAAATGAACTGTGTTATTATCTACACGATGGAAGATTCTTCAGCAATAAAAAAGAATGCACTATCAACTCACAGAACACCATAAATGCATGATAAATGAATTTTTCAAAATGAAAGAAACCAGATTAAATAGGCTACATCACATGATTCCACTTCGTGGCATTTTGGATGTCAAAATTGTAAGAATGGGGGATAGCAGGGGTTGGAGGGTTGGTAAAGGATTTACTACAAAAGAGCAGCAAAAGGGAATTTTGGGGATGATGAAATGGTTCTGTGTGATGATAGTGTTGAATACAGAAATCCATGTACTTGTCAAGTCCCATGGAATTGAACACCAATCTGAGTGAATTTTAATGCTAATTTTGAAAAAATCAACCAAGATATTGGGAAAAATGAAAATAGAATGCATGCAGATTGTGACAATGAATTGAACTGTGGTACAAAGGAATGACGTTAACATATTGAAAGGATGGGAAAGAAAAAAGTGACCTAGTAACTTTATAAAACAGTGTGTTCATTGGATACTATAAGACTAATGACAAAAAAGAATAATATACAAATACTGAAATTTAGTTGGTAAATTTATTTCTCACAGAAGTATGTGTGATCAATTCTGATATTACTTTACCTGTGTAATGAATAAGTAAATATTTGTAAATAATGAGAGCCAGATTTTCCACAGAAAAAAAAAGTTACAAATTAGCACGAGAGGAATACTTGAATGAATGATGTGTTGCTGGATCAGAATTGGTGGTATCACTGGGAACTCATAGCCTACACACATACAGTCACACACAAAGGTAGATGCAACAACAAAAAAATTTTTTTAAGATAGATGCAACAATAATCTATGCATGTTTCTTTATAGTGTATGCATAGTTACTATTTATACATATACATACTAACTCTTTTCACTGAGATGGTTTAAAGGCAATGACACTCCAGTAGCAATAAATACACCTAATGCCCAGATCTTGGTTTCCAATTACCATTCTCCAACTAAAGGAACCAGGAATCTTTGGAGAAATGATTGATTCAAAGGCTGGGGCAGGCAAATTGCAAGGTGATCCTGAAGCATTTTCTAATACAAAGGTAAGGAAGTGCTTAAAAAGCAAAAAGATGGGGGCATGTCAAGGGGATACAAGAGCAAACCTTAAAGGGCTCCCAAAGGCCAAAGCTGAAATAATTTAAACTAAATAAATTGCCACTGTATTGAATTATAACTCAGATAATTAAATATCAGTAAGTTCATAATGATATAAATAAATATTGAATGAATAAATAGATTGAGGATGACTCTTCTTTACAGTTTATAAGTAATAAATGTTGGATAAAAGAGAGAAATAAAAAATTTCCATTGTAATAGCATAGTAATAATTGTTGCAGGCCATATCCACAGATGAATGATAAAATTAGTGGAAAAAAGTTTAAAAACATGCAGGATATTTGCATAGCGTCAAAGTATCTCCCCTCAAATATGTATTAATTATAATGGGAGAAGTTAACTTTACATTAGAGAAACCAGGCAGATATCACCTTAATCAGATGATCAAAGTAGTCATCCCAATAAGACCTGTCAATATTATGCACTCCTGGATGTGATGCAGTGAGAACACTTGACCTCTGTGGTGTGCTTACCAAAAATGTATAACTTTAATCACATCCTGAGAAAGCATCAGACAAACTCATATTAAGGGACATTTTATAAAATACCTGGCCAGTACTCTTCAAAAGTGTCAAAGACATGGGAGACAAGGAAATACCTAGAAACGGTCACAGATTAAAGGAGACTAAGGAAACATGACAACTAATTGTAAAGACATCCTTCATTAGATCTTGGAACAGAAAAAGACATTTTCTATAAAAAGACATTTTATGGAAAAACTCATAAAATCTAGATAAAATCTGTAATACAGTATGGCATCAATATCAAGTTCTTGTTTTTCACAATTTGTGGTGATTATGAAAGATGTTAACATTAGGGAAACCTGGGTGCAGGGTGTATGGGTACTATCTATCTCTGAAGATTTTCTGTAAGATTATAAAATTTAAAAAAAATGTTTTAAAAAGCCTTGCTTAGATCCTATCAATTTCTGTGTCTTAAAATTTGTGAAATGTTCAAAAATTAGAGGCTTATCCAGATGACAAAAGCCATCACCTATAGACAGAGAGCAAGTTATTCTCAAAATAACTGTTCTTTCCCTTTCCCTTCCTTTCTTATATTTTTCTCTCTTTTTTTCTCAACAGTTTTATAATCCCTTAAAATTTCCTTTTGGAAGTGAATCTAATAAGCTTATTCTTATTATTGAGTCCTTTATTTTATTTTTAAATTTTTATTTTTTATTTTATTTTGTCTAGAACTATATTTGGAATCTAGGGCATTTGAAGGATGCCCCTGTTTTTCTAACCAATGTGGTGTGGCGTACAAAAAAAGAGGAAACGGTTATATTTATCTATTTCCTAATTTGCAATGCAATTACATAGATTGGATTGATAATGCTATGTACTGAATTTAGACCATGCTTTGAATCAGTTTATTCATCTGTGAAAGGAGAGGGTAGTATAAGATTGAACTCTATGGTCTCTTTAGTCTTTAACCATCTCTGAAACATTAGATATGAATGCTATGTGAAGAGGTTACAGTGATTCAATTTGTATAATTTATTTGGTTTAGGAGTTCTCAAACCTTACATGTAGCTATTGAATATTTGCTAATTTTTTCTAAGTCAAGTGCTTTGGAAATATCCTAATCAGATGTTGAACTTATTATTCTTAGGCTTTCCTGTTTAGGTTATGAGCCCCATGGGTCCAGGCATATACTGTTTATTATTAATGATGATACTACCCTTTTACCCTTTTCAAACAATTCTGTTCCCATGCATCTACTTCACTGATGGATTCTTGAGCCAGCCTGTTTTATACACCATCTGGAAACTTCAGCTGATACAGGATTTTAATGCTTACTGTTTAAAAATAATTTCCCATCAAGCTGTACAACTGCCACCAATATTAAGGGAATGTTTTTATAACACATTCTCCTCCAAGAATGAGGAGGGATAGAATGGATACTTTTAAACAACCCTATATGTTCCTTCTTCTAAAGCATTCTTATAGGAGGAAACAGATTTACATTTCTGACAGTAATGAATAATTAGTTTTTGAATGATTCCTTTAATTCCTCAGCTGAAAATTCCTTTCTATTGTGAATAAGTACTTAGTCAGCAACAGTAAAAATAATAAATGGTTTTCTCCTCTATTTGCCTGGAAGAAGAGCATAAAATTTTAAAAAAGATGACCTGATGCCATATGTAAATCCTATGATTAACAATATTAAATTCACATCTGCTGGGCCAAGTGATTAGGGGCTTTTCAGTCAGTTCCTAAATTTGCATTCAGGTACCTCTCCATACTAGCTGTGTAATCTTGGACAATTTGCTTAACATCTCTAAAGCATTGGCTTCTCATCTGTTAAGTGGGGGAAAGTAAAATATTTGTCCCAAGGGGCTCATGTAAGTATTGAGTTCTTTGTCTTAAAAGTGTTTAGCACTATCCTGGCACATGGGACGCTGAATGTTATCATTTTAGTTGGAATGCTGATACTGATTATGAATAATGAGGATCCTACCAAGCCATTTCTTTATATTTTGCTTTGAGGTAGTAACTGTCCTGCTTTTGGAGAGGTGATATCATATTGTGTGCTTTGTTACTCAATTCACAATGGGAATAAGTCTATTACAAGTAATTTGACTTACTTAAGGAAAATGTACACAAAATTTGCATTATACCTCTAAGAGGCAAAGATAAATAGGCACAAAGGAGATGTAGGCATGACTGAGGGAAGGGAGTGGAGTAGGGAGCTCTAGGACTCATCTTTCTACCAAAACAATTATTAAACAGGCAGGAACTGTCTGAAACAAGTATGTTAAAACTCCAGAGGTCAGAAGAACAATGTACCACATCCAAGGAAGAACGGGAGCAAGAGGCTGATAAATTACGGTAAAGAACAGTAAATTGCTTCCTCTGTGCAACAGCTACCAGTCCATCTCCCCCTCTCACAACAGGATGCCATGTGGTCCTGCCCTTGTGGCTAGCTTGCTGGTAACAGAAAGGGACATAAATAATCCTATTCTTCAAGAACAGGGATGAGCATGGCATCTCACTGATCATGGTTTTTGATTAGCAAATTTGGATGACTAGGGGCCCAGAAGGCAGCCTTTGCTTCAGTTTTGCCCCAGACAAAGGCAGCAGCACCCATTGTTTCAACTCTCCCAGGAAAAGGTCATTGGAGACTTACAGCCTCTGTGCTTCATTGAGGTTACTGGGGACAGTTAGTTGAAGGGCTGCATTGGCTGGGCAGGTGAGGAAAGCTCAGGTTTGGGGAGCCATCAGGGAAGCTCTTGGCACCATTCTGGATCTCCTCCTCAGGGCACTTTGGAACCTGTCTGCTCCCCTCTCATAGGTCCCTGGTCCTGTTTTGGTTGGGAAAGACTAACTTGGGAAAGTCCTCTCCAGCATGATCCTCCTCCCAGAATTTGTTCTCCACACAAAAGTAACTTGAGACAACAAAGGAGTGTAAGAAACTATAGAGGCAGACTTTCTGGGGCAAAAGCCTGCTGACATCAAGCATGCAGGAAGGGGAGGTCTGTCTCTCAGGAAACAATTTTTACATCCTATAAATAGGGGAATGCCAAAACAACTAATAGGCAAAAGCCCAGGTCAAGACAGAGGCTCAGAAAGACAGGGAAAACCCTGCACACTGCATTCATGCCTTAGACAGACCTTCCTGATAGGAAGAATGAAGCTCATGAAAATCTCTGTTTTATCACCAGCTAGTTACAAAAATCTACAAAATAAAAAAATAGGAATCTCTGAGAACAAATCCTGTACTAAATATTTAAAATATTAAAATGTGTAGTGTACAAGAAAAGAGTACAAAACAAGCAAAGAAACAGGAAATGATGGCCCCTCTAAAGGAAGGGGAAAAAATCCAGAAAATACTAATAAAGAAGAAGAAAATGTGGACATGTTGAAGAAAACCTTTTTAAAAAAATCCTTAAAATGCACAAGGAGATGAAGGAAAATACAGAGAAAGAATGAAAGGATATCGAGAAAACAATGAATGAGAAATATGAGCTTCTTAGTAAAGAGGTTGAAATTTTTGAAAGGAACCAAACAGAACTACTGGAGTTGAAGAACACAATAGCTGAATTGAAAAACACCTAGGAGAGTTTCAAGTGCAGATTGGAGCTGACAGAAGAAAGATTCCGTGAACTCAAAGATGAGACACCTAAAATGAATCAGACTGAGGAGCAGAAAGGAAAAAAAAATGATTAAAAGTGAAAGTAATCTAAGACATCTTTAGGATACCATCAACACACTGATATGTGCATTAAGGGAGTTCCAGAAGGAGAAGAAAGAGAGACAGGGGCATAAGGAATATTCAAAGAAATAATGACAGAGAACTTACCAAACTTAATGGAAAGACATGAATATGTTCATCTAAGAAGCCCAGAAATCCCAAAGAGGATAAATATAAAGAAAAAATACACCCTGTCAAATATTGATCATGCTATCAATTGCAAAGGACAAGGAGAGAATTCTGAAAGTTGCAAGAAAATACAACATGTTATGTACAAGGGAGTCCAAATTAGACTGAGTGCCAGTTTCTCATCAGAAACATTGGAGGCAAGAGGCAGTAAGTTGAAATACATAAATTCCTGAAAGAAAACAACTGACAGCCAAGAATTTTATATCTGGTAAAATTTCTTTCAAAACAGATAGATGATTTAAGACATTCTCAGATAAACTAAAGCTGAGGGACTTCATCACTACTAGACTTGCCCTATAAGCAATGCTAAAGGGAGTTCTTCAGACTGAAAGAAAAGGACACCAAACAGGTGTTCAAAACAATACAAAGTAATAAAGACCTGAAGTAGATGCAACCAATTGAGTAATTATCCCAGTATTATTGTAGCACATTATTTGATATGAAATTCCACTTCTTACTTCCTACAGGTGCTAAAATGCAAATTCATAAAAAGTAATGACTACTATATGTGTCTGGACATACCATGTACAAAGATATAAGTGGTAGCAAGCCCAAAACAAAACACATGGAGAAACAGAGGAGTAGAGTTTTCAGCAGTCAGAAGAGAGAATTTATATCTGTACTTCATTCAGCCAACTTCTCCTGGGGAATTCATCAAAAAAAATTCATTAAAGTTCCCAGTTTGTAGCCTCTCCTATAAATCTTAACTTTTGCATCCCCACAGTCCCGTGGGACAATTCTTATAAAAATCTTACAATATTTACAGATATCTCCTTTCAGTTATGTTTCCTTATAGAACCATGACTAATACAGCTTTGGTACCAGGAGTGAAATGAATGTTTCTATGAGTGCCCTGAAAGAAAATCTTATTTTGTGCAGCCACAGACTTGAGATTTCTTAAAACCAGACCCAGAGTGTCATTGTGCAAGTGGCTGAATTAGAATTCAAACTAAATTCCCAACCTTGCAAGGTGTCTGCTGTTAAAGTGAAGGCTTTGATCAGAAAGGAATAGGATCCTGAAAATTGGAATGGGGAGATATGGATTGATAATGATGGCACTGGGGACATTGAAACCCTAGATTCTGCAGAGTCTTTGCTAGATAAGCCTGTAATTGTCTGCTCTGAGGAAATAGCCACCTGACCTTCAGTCTGCCATGAAGAACCAGACATTTGCCCTCCAATCTGCCCTAAGAAACCAGCTTCCTGTCCTCCAGTCTGCCTTTAGGAATCTGCCATCCAACTTCCACCTGATGTGATTAATCCAGCTATGCCTGAGAAATCTGTAATCACCTTCCATGAGTGTCCACCCTGTGGTCCTGCTTCTCCCATAGTCAGGATTCATGGGTTGAGGAATCAAAGGATGGAAATAGGAGTGGCTCTACTCATTATTACCACTAGTAATACACAAGAGAAAAATGTTGCTTTCTGATCCTGCAACCTAAAGCACTGCTGATCTTCAGGTCTTAGTTCCAAAAGTTGGAATGCTGCCACCTGGAGACACAGTAATTCCACTGAACTGGAAGTTAAGATTTCCACCTGGCCACTTTGGACTCCTCATGCCTCTGAATCAACAGGCAAACAAGGGAATTACTGTACTGGCTAGGGGTAGATTGATCCTAACTATTAAGGGAGAAATAAGACTACAACTACACAATGTAGGTAAAGAAGAGTTTGCCTAGAATACAGGAGATCTCTTAAGATATCTCTTAGTATTACCATGGCTTGTAATTAAAGTCACTGGAAAACTTGCAACAACCCAATCCAAGCAGGACTTCCAATGGCCCAGAAACTTCAGGGATGAAGGTTTGGATCACCTCACCAGGCAAATAACCATGACCAGCTGAGGTACTTGGTATGGGTAAATGGAACACGGAATTGGTAGCTGAAGAAGGTAATGATAAATATGAAATATGACCACATGACCAATTACAGAGATAAGGACTATAATGGTTATCAATATTTCTTCTTTGTTTTGTTATGAGTATGTTTGCATATGTATATAAAGAAATTACCTTTGTTTTCTTCCCTATCTTATCCCTTTATCATATGACATAAATTGCATTAGTTTCATGTCATAATATTTAAGTTATAGGATATCAAGTTTAAGAGTGAATATTACCCAAGGACTTGCACTCTTTTCTGGAGAGTTAGTGTGTTTCCAGTTTTATGCAGGACAGTTGAGTATTTTTAGGTGAAAAATATGACTGTTATTGTTATTTATTTAGAGATTAGATATGGTTTAAGTTGATGTGAATGGCTGTCCAGTTGACAAGAAGTGAACTGTGAATAGGTTCATGTGTTAACTTGACCAGGTGATGGTTTCCAGTTGTTTGGTTAAGTAAACACTGGCCTGATTGTTGCTGTGAGGATATTTTGTGGACTTAAATCATCAGTAAGTTGATAGGCTCTGTGAATGATTTCAGATCTAATCAACTTACTGAGGAGATTGCCTTCAACAGTAAGAGAAGTCTCATCCATTCGATGAAAGCTTTAAAAGGAGACATGATGATTTCAGCAGTCAGAAGAGAGAATTTCCATCTTTTCTTCACCCAGAAAACTTCTTCTGGGGAAGTTATTAAAAAATTAATTGGAGTTCCAAGCTGGCAGCTTGCCCTATGGAATTTGGACTCATGCATCCCTACAGTCACTTGAGAAAATTCTTATAAAAATATCATAACATTTACTGATACCTCCTTTTGTTTCTGTTTCTGCAAAGAATATAGACTAATACAGTTATTATCAAATTAAATATGATTGTTATATATTTAGGATATTAAATTTTAACCGCATGGTAACCACAAGGATAATAGAGAAAACATATATCCAAATAGAAATGAAAAGGCACTCAATATGGTACAACACAAAAAATAAAATGAATATAAAACAGACATTAACATAAAGAGCAAGTTGAGAAGGAAATCAAGAAAAAAAATCCATTTACAATAGCACGAAAAAGACTCAAATATCTAGGAATTAATTTAACCAGGAATATAAAGGATCTGTACTCAGAAAACTATAAAACATTGCTATAAGTAATCAAAGAAGGGCTAAATAAATAGAAGGGCATTACATGTTCATGGATTGGAAGACTAAACATCATGATGATGTCAATTCTACCCAAATTGACTGATAGATTCAATGCAATCCCAATCAAAATTCCAACAGTCTACTTTATTGAAATAGAGAAGTAAATTTTTTTTTTAAAGTAGGCATTTAAAGAAGTGAGGGGCAAAAAAGGCAGAGGACATAGAAAGGCTAATTAGCAAAATGACAGAAGAAGGTCCTGTATTATCAATACTAACTTTAAATGTAAATGTATTAAATTCTCCATTCAAAAGGCAGAGATTGGCAGAATGGGTAAAAAAGCATGTTCCAACTATACACTGTTTGCAAAAGACTCACCTTAAATTAAAAGATACAAATAGGCTGAAAGTGAAAGGATGGAATAAAGTATATCTTGCAAGTAGAAACCAAAAGAGAGCTGGGGTTCTATACTAGGATCAGATAAAAAAGACTTTAAGTCAAAAACAGTTATGAGGAGCAAAGATATTCATTATATATTGATAAAATAGACAATTCAATAAGAAGTAGTAACAATTATAAATATACATATATGCACCTAATAGCAGAGCCCCAAAAATATATGATGAAAATCCTGACAGATTCAAAGGGAGAAATAGATTGTTATACATTAATAGTAAGAGGCTTTAACATACCACTCTCAATAATGGATAGAACATCTAGATGAAAGTTCAATAAGGAAATATAAGATTTGAATGATACTCAAAGCCAACTAGACCCAACAGACATATATAACACACTTTACCCAGCAGAAACAGGATACACATTCTTCTGAAGCGCACATGGATCATTCTCCAGGATATACTATGTTAGGTCACAAAATAAGTGTCAATAGATTAAAAAATACTGAAATCATACAATAAATATTATCAGACCACAAGAGAATGAAGCTAGAAATCAATAACAGAGGGAGAAAGGGAAAATTCACAAATATGTGAAAATAAAACCACATACTCTTTAAAAAAAAAATGGTTTAAAGATGAAATCAGAAGCAGAATTAGGAAATATCTTGAGGTGAAAAAAATAAAACCACGATATAACAAAACTTATGGTACTCAGTGAGGGAGTGCTGAGAGGGAAGTTTATATCGCAAATGCTTATGTTAAAAAAGAAGAAAGACTAAAAATCAGAGACTTAACATCAAAAGTGAAAGAAATAGAAAAAGAAGAGCAAACAAAACCCAAAGCAAGTGGAGAGAAGGAAACCACAAAGTTTAGAATGGAGATAAAGAAAAAGTAATAAAAAACAATAGAGAGAATCAATCAAACCAAAAGTTGGTTCTCTGAAAAGATCAATAAAATTGGTAAATTCTTAGCAAGATAGATAAAGAATAAAAGAGAGAGGACTTACATAACTAAAATCAGAAATGAAAAGGAGGACATTACCACCAACATTTCTGAACTAAAAAGGACTATAAGGAGATACAATGTACTATTGTATATGAATACATTATATAACCTAGATAAAATGGACAAATTCTTAGAAATGCAGAAACTATCAACTTTGTCTTAAGAAGAAATAGAAAATCTCCACAAACCAATTACTAGTAAAGATATTGAATCAGTAATAAAAACCTGCCAACAAAGAAAAGCTTAAGACAAGATGGATTCACAAGGGAATTATATTAAACATTCCAAAAAGTTTAACTCCAACTTTGCTCAAAATCTTTGAAAAAATTGAAGAGGAAGGAACCTTCCCTAATTAATTCTATGAGACCAAATGTGGCAGTTTGGTATTATTTATGAATTCCAAAAATAGTTATTGGATTGTGTTTGTAAACTGATCTGTTCACTTTATGGCCTTGTGATGGTAAGCTTCTACCCCAAATAAATACTCCTTATAAAAGCCAACAGATTTCTGGTACTTTGCATCAGCACACCTTTGGCTGACTTATACACCAATATCACTCTCCTGTCAAACCTAGATAAAGATACCACAAGAAAAGAAAACTACAGACTAACATCTCTTATGACTATACCTGCACAAATCCTCATCAAAATACTAGAAAACTGAATCCAACAGCATATTAAATAAATTATACATGATCAAGTGGGGTTTATCCCTGGTTTACAAGTGTAGTTGTTTGAAATTGTATGTGCCCCAGAAAAGCACATTCTTAAAATTAATCCATTCCTGTGGATGTGGATCCATAATGAGCAGGATATTTTGATGGGGCCACATCAATTAAGGTATGACCCGTCTCCTTCAGGATGGGCATTAATCCTCTTACTGGAAACAAGGAGGGAAAGAAAATGATAGAAGCAAGAAGCTAAAAGCAATGAAACTGGAAGGGAAGAAAAAGAACAGCAGACACCACCATGTTCCTCACCATGTGGAAGAGGAAGAAAGGATTGCTGGCAGTCAATCTTCAAGAAGAAAGCACTGTCTTAGTGCTGCCTTGCTTAGACATTTTTCTCAGAATCATAACTGTAAGGTAATAAATTCCCATTGTTAAGTCAACCCATTTCTTGGTATCTGCTTTCAGCAGCCTAGCAAACATAAACAAATTTTGGTACCAGAAGAGTGTAGTGCCACTATTGCAAATACCAAAAAAGTGTGGAAATGGCTTTAGAATTGAGCAATGGGTAGAGGCTGCAAGAATTGTGTGGTGCTTGATAGAAAAAGCGTAGATTGCTTTGAAGAGACTGTTGGTATAAAGATGGATGCTAAAGGTACTTCTGATGAGGCTTTAGTCAGATATAATGAACATGTCATTGGAAAATGGAAGAAAGATGATCTTTGTTTTAAAGTGGCACAAAGCATGGCAAAACTGAGTTCTTATGTCATATGGAAGACAGAATTTGAGAATGATGAAGTTGCACATTTAGTTAAGGAGATTTCCAAACTAAACATGGAAAGTGTAGCCTGGTTTCTCCTTGAAGCTCATAAGAAATATGAGAAGAAAGGTATAAGCTGAGAACTGAACTCCTGGGCACAAAGAAACCAGAAATTCATGGTTTGGAAAGTTCTGATAACTTCTGGAAAATGAGTTCCCAGAGAACAGTGTTCCATATGAGGGTTTAAGTGAACATGAAACCAGGCAGCCATTTCAGTGCAAATCAGGACTGGAAATACAGTTATCCATAAAGGATTTGTGGAAAGTGTTTTTGTCTGATGGTTTGGACCTGTGTACACTACATGTGGAAATGGCAAGGTTTTTTTTTTTGTGTGTGTGAGATCTATATGAACAGAACCACAGCAGCCTGGAATAAAAGGGACAGAAAAAGGACAGATTGAAGGAAAATGACTTCAAAGGCAGAACCATGGAAGCTGAGGTCTGGACTGAAGAAATTTCTCATCCCAAGAGAGTAGACCTATCCATGTGTGTGGAAAGGGTGAGTATGCCCTGGCCTTTGGAGAGAGTAGGCCTCTGCCCTGTTGTTCAGGAAGAGAAAACTACCCCAGTTTTCGCAGATACTTGTAGGATTGCAGAGATTCTGGCTGCCACCCCAATGTTTGGTGAGGGTGGAGCCTAGGGCCTGGGCACCATCCCAGTTCTTGCCAAGGGTAGAACCTTCATGGGAGAGCACCATATCAGTATTCAGGGAGAGCATGGCCACTGAGCAAGCACTTGTAAAGGGTTGGGCTGCTCCATCAGACCTGACGACAAAACATTGTTCAATAGGATGCCTCTCAACCTGTGAAATCTAATGAAGTATGCCCTGCAGGGTTTTGGAATTGTTTGGGACCCCTATTTACCTTCTAATTTCTCCTTTCTGGAATGGAAATGTTTGTGCTATGCCTGTCCAATTTTTGTATGTAGGAAGTAGATATCTTGCACTCTAGGTTTTACAGGTCCACAGAGGGGAATTGTGCCGCAGGACATACCACACCAATATAATAAGACTTTGTACATATTGTTAGTGAAATGACAAAAGGCTTTTGGGATATTGTAATGGAATGAATGCATTTTGCATATGGAAAGAACATTGTCTTTTGGGGGTCCAGATAGGAGTGAAGTGTAGTGATTTGAAACTCTATGTGCTCCAGAAAGCATATTCTTAAAGTTAATCCATTCCTGCCAGTAATGGACCCATTGTAAGTAGGATCTGTTGATAAGGCTACGTTTGTTAAGGTGTTACCCACCTTATTCAGGATGGGTGTTAATCCTCTTACTGGAGGCCTTTATAAATGGGATAAAGACAAAGAGAGAAAGAAAGCAAAAGAAGGAAGAAGCTGAAATATGTACATACTATGGATTATTATTCAGCTGTAAAAAAAAAAATGAATGAAATCTTGATACATGCAACAACATGGATGAATCTCGAAGACATCATGTTGAGTGAAAAAAGTCAGACATAAAAGAGCAAATACTATATGATCTCACTGATTTGAAACAATTACAATAAGCAATATGTGGACTCATAGATTCAGAATCTAGAATATAGGCTACCAGAAGACATGGTAGGGATAGGGGATGGGACGTTAAAGCTTAAAATGTACAATTTTCTATTTGGAATGGTAGAAATGTTTTGGTAATGGATGGTGGTGATGGTAGCAAAATATTGTGAACACATTTAACAGGTCTGAAATAAATATTTCAATGTGATTAAAAGAGGAAATGTTAGAGTGTATATGAGGTATCGTAATTAAAAGTAAAAGTAATCCATGGAACTACAAAACACAGTGAACCCTAAATTAAACCATGGACTCTAGTGAATAGTACAATTGTAAAAATGTGCTTTTACCAAGTGTAAAAAAAATTTTCCACACCAATGCAAGGTAGTGTTGGTGAAGTGATATATGAGAATCCTGTATTTTATACATGATTGTTTTGTAAACCCAAATCTTCTCTAATATAGAAAATATTAATTTTTTTTGTTTAAAAAAAGACTTAAGACTCCTTTTGTTTTTTTTCCTCTTTCTCTCCTAAACAGTTATGTTACTTACAGTAGATGGTGCGCTTAATTAGATAGTGAATGAAGGTGGAGACATTATTGGAATTTCATAAAACAACCATTTTATAATAACTGATGAGGTAATAATAAATGTGAGTGCATTCAGTGTGTCTCCCATTATGGAAATGTTTGTAAAAGGAGCTGTTCTCACTTTATTTCGAAGTTTAGGTTACCATTTCCCTTTGAACTTACTGAAATATAAATATGTTCTATGGACTATCCTTAGTGGAGAAAAGTCTAGGGAGTTTTTTCCTCCTTAAACTACGAAGGCATTATTATATGTATATTTTCTACGCTGGGGTTAAAACTAATATTTCATCACCATGAATTTTGAGTGCATAGCTCTGTTCATAGTGGAGAAGTAAAAAGTTTTACTTCGGCACTTAATAAGATGAGAAATGTTTTAAATAAGTGTTTTAACTCAGAATATAATTCCCCAAACCCCACACACCTAATTAGCTCACTTAAACACTATTTCTTAAAGTTGATGCTCCAATGAAGTACGTGTGTCCTTCCTAGTTCCTTGGTGTATCTGTGAACCAGTCATACTTCACTGGCTCAGGACAACACTCAGGTACACACATGTTGCTACAGATACTATTATCTTCTGCACCAGAGGTGCAGCTTTTAAAGTATGCACTTTATTGTTAAGACTGCTTATATTGTGCCTTGCTCTGGCTTGCATTTCAGTCATATTGATAATCCTGAATTGGCATTTGAGATTCGATTCTGTCTCCATGGGCTTATTGTTTGTGGAAGAAAAGAAGGCATCTCCCATGCTCAGAAACTCCAGGGATCAATCTTGAGCATTTGAAATGTTTGTTTAAGCCTTACTTGCTTAATCAGGCTTTTAGCTGATTGCTACACCGGTCGATGCCTGCCTTCTACAGTTCTAAAGGGTTATAAAGCACTCTATGAATTGCCATTGAAATGAACATTTTATCCAGGGGTCTTAGTTCATTTTGTAATATCCTTGTATCTTCACTGGAGCACAGTATGAAGTATTTAAGGCATTTCTGTTCAAATCACCAAGAAGTTAAGAAACGTGAAGCTCTAAGAGGATTTTTTTGAAGAAATTCATTAGAGGTGTTTGAGAATTGTGGTTTAAGTTTTTGTTTCAAAACTTCACTTAGGCCCTAACTTTAAAATCCATTAACAGTCTTTTTGAAGTAGTTGCTGATGTGCCTAAGGAAAAGAATCAAAGCATAGGGCATTAAAGACCCACAGGTACTCCCCATATATATGAAAATTACATAGAAGAAAAGTACTTCAAAAATTATATTTGATAAATAGGATTTGCATTCTCTGTCCTCAAGCATGAAAATGAGCCAGATAATAGATGTAGGAGTATATTACATAATTACTTGAAGTCATCAATTCATACATGTGTGTTCAATTTGATTAATAAAATAATTCCTCTTATTAATTGAAAATTAAAGTGATTTAAATGCAAATATTACATATAATTTAGATATGTCCAAAGTATCGATGAAAGTCTTATTGTATCATTTAATTATAGGACATAATTTCCTCCTTACTAGATTGTGAGCTCCATGAGGGCAGGAGAGTTTGTCTAGTGAATTTATTGCTGTATCTATGATATCCACAACTGTTACTGGCACATAGTATGTGTTTAATATATACCTGTTTTGTGAATAAATGATGTAGTATTTAAACTCCAAGAAGGTTTGTTTCTTGTTGGAAACTAGGGCCAACCATGGCTTCTGGTCATGGTAGGAACTCAGTACAAGCACCCCACTGGGTATTCGTGCACAGTACAGGCCTCTGAGTTGCGGTTGACAGGGCATAGGTTAATTCTCATGTAGTTTGCTAGACCTTATAGAATTCACATTTTTTTTAAGTTACAGTTTTCTTTTCAGGGTGATGGTACATCTGACAGATAAAATAAGTTATTGTGTTAAGAATACGCCCAAGTTTACAAAGCATTCGAAGAAGATATTATTTGACAATTCTCAGGACTTACTTCCCCAATAGTTATAAATGTTGTTTAAGGTAGTAGAAAAATTGTTCTTTCTGAATTTTCATACAAGGCATGTAATACCATTATGTTGGTTAACAAAACCTCTTTCTAGGAGATGTGCTAAATGACCCTCAATTTGATCATTGATTAGAAAGTACAGATTTTGTTTCAGAATTTTTAAAATGCAATTTTACAATGAAAAACAACTGACATATAGTGTTTAAGTAAACATATTATTCCATATTTACAATTTATTTTAAAATGATCACTCCTGCCTCCAAGTATTTGCCTAGATAAGATGTACCCGATGATGGGATACACTAAGTTCTCAAATAATGTACTTTTCTTTCTGAAAAATATTATAAAATTGTTGGACTTCATTTCCTATACTTATTCTTCCCTTGCCATGGGGATGTGGCCCCATTGCATGTCTCCATATATTATTTTTGCTTTTGTTTTTATATTTCTCTTGCTTCAACATATCTCAAATCCATAATTTTCTCTCCCTTCTACTTGTTATGCCCTGCTTCCCTCGACTATTTTAATGACCTCCCAACTGATCGTCATTTTCAGTGTCTCCATGGACATGATCAGCTCTCACATGAACCCCCATACTTCAACACCTAGTTTTCCACTCTTCCTCCAAATTAATATTGTCCACACTACAACTAGAGTGATCTTTTTTAACATTTTAATCCCTTCTTGTCAGTTTCTGGTTTATATCTTTCTGATAAATTCCCCTTGCACTGAGAATGAAATCTAAACTCCTCAGCATGGTAAGTGAGATCAGGGAACCATTCTCTTTTTGCTTCACTATATCCCAGCCAGAGGCTGGTTAACTTACATCTTTCACTTCTTTCTTGTCTTGGGAATTCACACATTATATTCCATTTGTCCTGGAGTTTTCCTTCCCCAGTCTTCACCTGACAGACTCCTCCTCAGTGTTCTTACCTGTGACTTCCTCGGAGAGGTTTTCTGTGTCCTGCTACCTTGTTTCTCCACCACTAAATTAGGAGCCACTCTTGTTCACTTTTATAGTACTTTGTTGTTTGTGGCACTTGGCAAGTTGCAATTACATAATCATTTAATTTTGTCCTCTTGAAATAGACTCTAAATTCCATGAGACTGGGAGCAGTCCTCTTATTTACCACTTTATCTTCAGTGCTTAGAACAAGGAGCTCAAGACATATTTAGTACATTTCCTGGAATTTTCTAATTCATCCTTTCTCTCCCTGTCTCTCTTTATTTCTCCTTTAAAAATAAATATTTTTCTTTCTCATCAACTATGTGCTAAATTAAATGTTATCTTCCTCTTTGGATATTTTATTATATCTACTGATGATTTCTGATTTTTCAAAAAGGTGCATTCCATTGGCCTCAAAATTCTAAAATGAAAACAAATGAACAGATTAATAAACAACTATATTAAAACTACCACTGATCATGTTAAGATTACATCTCATCTTTCCTTAAAGGAAAGATTTATTTTATGTCTTACTTTATTTCTCTTGTAGAAAACACTAGAATTACTATTTTCCCAAGTAGAACCTTTCATCTGGGTTGTTAGATGTTATAGCAGTTTGGTATTATTTATGAATTCCAATAATAGATATTGGATTATGTTTGCAAACTGGTCTGTCAGAGGTTTCACTTTTACTTGATTAAATTATTATTAGGGCTTTGATTGGGCCACATCAGTGGGTTGTTGAGTCCCCACCCCCTTGGTGGGCAGGGACTCACAGAGAAAACAAGGCACAGGAGTTACTTGGAGTTTTGATGCTGGAGTTTTGATCCTGGAGCCTGGGAAGTAAACACATAGAGAAGCAGATATGTGAGGAAGGAGAGAAGGCTCAGTTGGACACAGCAGAGGCCCCTGGAAGAGAGATGAGCCATTTGCCTGATAGTCTACAGCTGGCTTTGTGGAGCGAGCACAGCAGCTGAGCCTGGAGAGAAACGAGCCCCAGGAAGAGAGGAACCCAGGAAGCTTGAACCCTGGGCAGACTTCAGCAGCCATCTTGCTCCAACAGGTGGCAACAGACTTTGGTGAGAGGAGTAACTTACTCTTTATGGCCTGGTAACTGTAAGCTTCTACCCCAAATAAATACCCTTTATAAAAGTCAACTGATTTCTGATATTTTGCATCAGCACCTCTTTGGCTGACTAATACAGATGTCATTAGGAAATATTTGCAGGGAATTAGATTTAACCTTCTTATGGCTGTGATAGTTCATTTTATGTATCAACTTGACTTGACTATCGTGTCTGGAGGTTTGGTCAAACACCAGTTTAGATGTTTCTGTGACTCCTTGACTTTAAGTCAAGGAGATTACCCTTAATAATGTGGGTGGTCTCATCCAATCATTTGGAGGCTTAAGAGTGAAAATCTGAGGCTTTCCAGGGAAGAAATTCTGCCTTGAAACTCAAACATCAACTCCTCTCAGTTTCCATTCAGCATTCCAGCCTGCTTTACTGATTTCAAACTTTCCAACCCCTACAATTATGTGAGCCAGTTCCTTAAAATATATCTCTTTATACACACACACACACACACACACACACCCTGTTTATTCTGTTTCATTGGAGAACCCTGAATGATACGATGGCCTTACGGAATAATATGAATATTTTAATGCTTAAAATATTTTTTAAATACTGCTTTAATTGTTCTCCCTTCCTTAATCTTTTCCTTCATAATGTCTTTTATCCTATTCTCTTCTAATTCAGCAAATTCTACCTGGATTATTTAATCCACTGATATTCTTTCCATTTCTAAATATATGACAGTGGCCTCTATGTGTCTACAGCCTCTACCTTTCTCTTCAGTGTAGGAATAAAATTTCTACCTATCTACTGAACATGTCATTTTGAATGTACCATAGATATCCGGGGTCTGTAAGTATTAATGAAATTAATGTATTTTTTAACAAGTCAATTTTATTGATACATATTAATAAAGCATAAATCCATTCAAAGTGTACAATCAATGGAATTCAGTGTCATCACATATTTGTGCATTCAGCACTTCATTCCTAGAGCACGTTCATTATTCCAATAATAATAATAATAAATAAGAAACAAACAGACAAAACCCATCACCTCTCAATCTCTCTATGCTTAGCCTGCCGTACATAGCTGCTATTTTGTTTCCTTCTCTCTAGAATACTGGTATTTATATTTTGAAAAAACAGTCTTATATAAGCATCATATATATATATATATAATATCAACCATTTTCATGTTTTACATGAGGTTTCACTATATCATACAGTGCCATTTTCATTTTTTCACTTTCATTCTAGTAATATACATGACCTTGGACTTTCCATTTCAAACACTATTATACCCTTACAATAGCTCTGCTATTTACAAATACCATGATATGCTTTCACCGTTTCTATTCATTTCCAAAAATTTACAAACTTTTAACCAATTCTGCACAGAGTAATCCTCAGATTTCCATTCTCTACTCTCCTTCTAATTATTAACTCCATGAATTTACAGAATATATTTAGTTCACAATAGCGCAATCATACCGTATTGGTCCTTTTGTGCCTGGCTTGCTTCACTCAACATAATGTCCTCCAGGTTCACCCATATTTTCATATGCTTCACGATTTCATTTCACAACTTCACTTCTAGTTTAATAAGGGTGAAATGATATCTCAGTGTAGTTTTGACTTGCATTTATCTAATCACTAGTGATATTGATCACTTTTTCATGTGTTTCTTCGCCATTTGTATTTCTTCATTGGACTATTGTCTTTTCAAGTTGTTTGTCCATTTTTTAATCAGGTCATTGGTCTTTTTATTGTTGAGTTGTATGATCTCCTTGTATATCATGGATATTAAACCTTTATCGGGTATGTGATTACCAAATATTTTCCTCATTTGAGTCAACTGTCTTTTCACCCTTCTAACAAAGTCCTTTAAGGTGTTTAATTTTGAGGAGGTTCCATTTATCTATTTTTTCTTTTGTTGCTTATACTTTGGGTGTAAGGGTTAAGAAACTACCATCTACCACAAGATCTTGAAGATGTTTCTTACATATCTTCCAGGAGTTTTATGGTTGTCACTTTTTTATTTATGTCCTTGATCCATTTTGAGTTAATTTTTGTGTAAGGTGTGAGATAGTGGTCCCCCTTTCTTACTTTTGGATATGGCTCTCCATTTCTCCCATCACCATTTATTAAATAGACTGATCTGGTCCAGGTGGGAGGGCTTGACCACCTTGTAAAAAATGACTTGACTGGAGATATGAAGGTCTATTTCTGAGTTCTTGATTAGGTTCCATTGGTCAATGTGTCTGTCTTTATGCTAGTAACATGCTATTTTTACCACTGTGGCTAAGTAATATACTTTAAAGTCTGGAAGTGAGAGTCCTCCAATTCATTCTTCTTTTTAAAGATCTTTTTGGCTACTCAGGGCCCCTTACCCCAAAAAATAAATTTGATAATTGGTTTTTCCATTTCTGCAAAAAAGCTGTTAGGATTTTTATTGGGATTGCATTGAAACTGGGTAGAATTGACATCTTAATGATATTTATTCTTCCAATCCATGAACATGGAATGTCCTTCCCTTTATTTAAGTCTTCTTTGGTTTCAACAATGTTTCGTAGTTTTCTGTATATAGGTCCTTTATGTCCTCAGTTAAATTTTTTTTTTCCCCCTTAGGGGAGAGCGCGAACACAGTCCCCCACTACCAAAAATTATGCAGTCGAGTTTCCCACATTAGGGGAAATCGCAGGGGTCAGCACATACGGAGTGCTGGATAAGATAAGCCTTGCCCTGGGAAAACCACCTTCATGATTTTGGCATCTCCCCTGCCAGGTAAGTATCTAAGTTAAATTTATTCCTAAATATTTGATTGTTTTAGTTGCTATTATAAATGCAATTTAAAAAAAATTTCCTCCTCAGATTGCACATCAGTAGTATATAGAAATGCTATTGATTTTGCTTATTAATCTTGTGTCCCGTCACTTTGCTAAATTTGTCCATTAGTTCTAGTAGCTTTGTTGTGGATTTTTCAGGAGATTATAGATATAGTATCATATCATCAGCAAATAGTGAAAGTTTACTTCTTCCTTGCCTCTTTGGGTGCCTTTTATTTCTTTATCTAGCCTAATTGCTCTAGCTAGAACTTCTAGCACAATATTGAATAACAGAGGTGACAGTGGACATCCTTGTCTTGTTCCTGATCTCAGCAGGAAAGCTTATAAACTTTCAACATTGAGTACAATGCTAGCTGTAGGTTTTTCATATATACACTTTACCATATTCAGAAAGCTTCCTTCTATTCCTATCTTTTGGAGTGTTTTTATTAAGAAAGCGTGCTGTATTTTGTCAAATGCCTTTTCTCCATCAATTGAGAGGATCATGTGATTTTCCTTCTTCATTTGATCAATGTTGTTTATTACACAGATTTTCTTGTGTTGAACCACCCTGGCATACATGGGATAAAATCCACTTGATCATGGTGTATAATTCTTTTAATGTGCTTTTGCCTTCTCTTTGCATCAATATTCTTTAGAGATATTGGTCTGTAATTTTCTTTTTTGTAGTATCTTTACCTGGTTTTGGTATTAGGGTGATGTTGGCTTCATACAATGAGCTTGGTAGTGTTCCTTCCTGTTCAATTTTTTTGAAGAGCTTGAGCAAGATTGGTACTTGTTTGAATAATTGGTAAAATTCACCTGGGAAGCCATCTGGTCCTGGGCTTTTCATCTTTTGAGGTTTTTGATTACTGTTTCAATCTCTTCACATGCAATTGGTTTGTTGAGGTCTCTTTTTCTTTGAAGGTCTATGTAGGTGGTTCATGTGTTTCTAGGGATTTGTCCATCTTATCTATATTGTTTAGTTTTTTTTTGTCATATAGCTGTTCATAGTATCCTCTTAAGATTTCTCTTATTTCTGTGGGGTTAGTGGTAATATCCCACCTCTCATTTCCGATTTTATGTATTTGCATCTTCTCTTTTTTTCCTACATCAGTCTGGCTAAAGGTTTGTTGATTTTGTTGATCTCACAGAGCCAACTTTTGGTTTTGTTGAATCTCTCTATTGTGTTTTTTTTTTTTTTTTCTTTTCATTTATTTCTGCTCTGATCTTTACTATTTCTTTCCTTTGGCTTGGTTTGGGATTAGAGTGCTATTATTTTACTAGTTTCTCCAGGTGTGCAGTTCGATCTGCAATTTTAGCTCTTTCTTCTTTTTTAATGTGAGTATTGAAGGCTATAAATTTCCCTCTCAGCACTGCCTTTGCAGTGGCCCATAGGTGTTGATATGTTGTGTTCTCATTTTCATTTGTCTCAAGATATTTGCAAAATTCTTTTGCAATTTCTTCTTTGACCCATTGATTCTTTAAGAGTGTGTTGTTTAATCTCCATGTATTTATGAATTTTCCCTTTTTCTGTTATTATTGATTTCCAGCTTCATTCCATTATGATCAGACAAAATGTTTTGTAAATTTATTGAGACTTTTCTTATGACCAAATATATGGTCTGTCTTATAGAAAATCCTTGAGCACTTGAAAAAAATGTATATCCTGCTGCTTTGGGGCACAATGCTTTATAGATGTCTGTTAGATTGAGCTCAATTATCATAATATTCAAGTTCTATTTTCTTTATTTATCCTCTGTCTATGTGTTCTATCCAATACTCAGAGTGGTATATTGAACTATTCAACTATTATTGTAGAGACATCTATTTCTCCCTTCAGTTTTGCCAGTATGTGCCTCATGCATCTAGGGGCACTCAGGTTAGGTGCATAAATATTTAGTATAGTTATTTCTTCTTGGTGAATTACCCCTTTAATAATATATAATGACCTTCTTCATCCCTTATAACAGTTTTGCATTTGAAATCTATTTTGTCTGATATTAGTATTGCTGCTCCAGATCTTTTTTGGTTACTATTTGCATGGAATATTTATTTCCAGCCTTTTACGTTTAACCTGGTAATGACCTTATATCTGAGGTGAGTCTCTTGTAGCATATAACTGGCTCATATTTTTTTTCATCCATTCTATAAACCTATGCCTTTTGTTTGGGGAGTACAAACTATTAACATTCAATGTTATTACTGTAAAGGAATTACTTACTTCATCCATTTTGTCTTTCAGCTCTCTGTTGTCATGTCATTTTATTGTCTGCCTTTTTACCCTTTATTTTACCTTTCCTAATAATCTTCATTTCTACATTCTTCTCCAAATCTCTCATCCTTGCTTTTTTCCTTTTCAGGCTGCAGTACTTCCTTTAGTATCTTTTGTAATTCAAAATTCAGATAGAGTTTTGGTAAAATATTCTATCAGTTTTTGTTTGCCTGTGAAAACTTTGAATTCACCTTCATCTTTGAAGGACAGCTTTGCCAGATACAGAATTCTTGGCTGGCAGTTTTTCTCTTTCAGTACCTTAAATACATCATACCACTTTCTTCTCACCTCCATGGTTTCTGAAGAGAGGTCAGTATTTAATCTCATCAAGTTTTCCTTCTATGTGATGCTTTGCTTTTCTCTTGCTGCTTTCAAAATCCTCTCTTTATCTCTGATATTTGTTGTTCTGAATAGTAGGTATCTTGGGGTAGGTCTATTCAGATTTATCACTTTGAGGTGTGTTGTCCTTCTTTGATATTGATATTTATTTCTTTCATATGGGTTGGAAGTTTTCAGTCATTATTTTCTCAAATATTCTTTCTGCCCCTTTTCCATTCTCTTCTCCTTCTGGGACACTGATAATGCAAATGTTTGTGCATTTCACATTGTCATTCAATTCCCTGAGACTCTGTTCCATGTTTTCTATTCTCTTCTCTTTCTGTTCTCCTCTGTTTTCCAGTTCAGATGTTCTGTCTTCAAAATCACGAATTCTGTCTTGAGCAATTCAAATCTCCTCTTATGTGCCTCTAATGTCTAATATATTTTTTTCTGATCCATCATGTATTTCATTCCCATAAAGTCTGTTACTATTCTTTGCAGGCTTTCAAATTGTTCTTTGTGCTCACCCATTATATTCTTAATATCCTTTATTTCTTTAGTCATATTTTCTTTCAATTCTTTGAATTGATTTAGGAGATTTGTGTGATTGTCAGTGATTAATTGTCTTAAATTCTGTATCTCTTCAGGATATTTGGTTTCCTCCTTTGGCTGGGCCATGTATTCCTGTTTCCTAGTATTGTTTGTAATATTTTGCTGATGTCTGTGCATCTAAATATCTTGGTGAATTTACTCTGATGGCCAATTTGTCCTTCTTGCCTATTGCTTTTTTTTTTTTTTCTCCACAACCCTTTGATATTTTATTAAACTTATTCTAAGTCTAAAATTTCCTAGCTGAAGTTATCAAGATCAGGCCAGGAACTCACTAATGGGGCACAGATTTTCTCCCAGGGTTTAGGATACAGATAGAAATAAAAACAGTTTTTGTCCATGCAATTTCCAGGCTGGCCAGCAGATGACACTCATTGGTCTACCTTTGCACTGAGGTGTTTCAGTCTTGGCTTTACTGTGTTCCTCTGTTGAATCTCCAGTGTGGAGATTCAACGTGGGCTCTGTTGGCCAATTTCAATGAGGAAAAGTCCTCCAACTTCCCCTCCCTTTTCCCTTGAAACAGCTGACAGGGAGGAAGATATCTGTTCCCCTGTCAGTCAGCTGCAGTGAGCCAGGGGTTAAAACCCAACTTAATATCTTGGCATGGGGGAGGCTTAGTAACTAATGTTTGTCATTTCAGTTTCTTCATTTCTCTGTCTCCAATCTCCTGGGAGTTGTATAGCACCGTCCTAGTCTGATGACCCCCAAAGCAGGTCCCTCATACAGCTTTTGGCTCTTCCTCCATTGTTTTTGTGAGAGCATTGAACCCTGCCTGTTAGTCTGATGCCATCTTCCCTAATTGGTATTTTGTTTTGATCGAAATTAATGTACTTTCACCCTGCGAATCTCCCAACCATATTCATTCTTTCCAATATTCTTTCTTAGATAATATATCTAGCATCCACTTATTTGTACAAGCTGGAAACCTAAGTCATTTCTGAATCATGCCCTTTCACAAATATTCACGTCCAGCCTATTACCACATGTGTAATTGTTTCTCATATCTGGCCTCTCATCTCTATCCCTGTCTTCATTAAGGATCTCTTCCTTTCTTCCATGAAGAGAGTTTCGAGTAGCTACACCTAAGAAACTGTGCCCAAGGAGTTTAATCTGCACATGGAACTGATGCAAATGATGAGATCCTGAACCTCTAGCATGAGCCTGATCCTAAAATGGAATGATATTTCTAGTGGAAAGAACCACCCAACTGAATTCAGTCCAAATTGTGGAATATTGAAGGAATAAAATGGTTGTTATAACAAGCCACTAAGTTTTGGTTTGTTTGTTACATGGTAATTGTGAAATGAGTTGCTACAATTGTATATCATAGTAACACAGGTTCAGGACACAACAAAAACTTTGAGCAAATGATCCCTTTACTACTTGTAGAAATAAAGAGTTCAGAAAGGCAAATAATCTCCTTGTAACTTATCTAGTACAAAGAGTCCTGAAGAACAGGAGAAGAAATTCCATCACAGCCAGTCTCCTGAGATATCTGAAAATTGCTTCTGCTTGAGTTGGTAGACAGCAGCTCCACATGTTTTTTTGTTTTGTTTTGTTTTGTTTTTCCCATTTTATAACAACTAGTTTTATTATTTAGCATGTTCACACAAAGGAAAACCAAAAGCAAAACAAACTTCAAAAAGTACTTGTTGTACCAGAAGCAGAAATGTACATCAGACAATCAATAATATTAATAGAGTGTATAGTAAATTATATGATAATAGAGATTTTAATAAATTGAAATATCATGTATTGCATTTGAAATTTTATTTCATTTCATTTAATTGTCACTTAAATTGGTCAGTGTAAAATATAGACACAGGAAAACATACAGATAACCATAATTTTACTTGGATACTCATGAAAGCCTGAGAATGCAGAGCAGTAGAAAGATCTATCATATAGTTTATTCGAGTTCCATGTTCTTGGGCAAAAATATATTAATGGAAGTTTTGTTTTTCAGGAGAGATTTGATAGAGAATGACATGATCTTTGATGGAGGATGACATTCTAGGTGAGTGAACTGGCATATTAATATCATCTCAAAGAGAAATATGTTAAGTAAGTGACAATTATTTATTTTAAAGCAGTGATTATCAGCTAGGTGGTGAGGACAGAGATGGGTGGATTAGGGACAAAATTTGGGTTTGCAATACCAAGTAAAACTTCTACAGCCCTACAGCTGAAGGTTTGCTTTGTTGAAATGCAAATGAGAGAGCAGAAAGTAGAAGGGATGGTCCAGTTTGTTTCCTCCATTTCACCCCACCCCTCCATTGTGGGCCTGTAGTTCAGCAAAATACCATAAAAGTAAATTTCTAGAAAAATTTAATATCAGATTTTAAAGTGCCAAGCTTTTCCATGTTCACTACATTTAGCTGTGTAATCTTACTTTCATTCCTCCACAGGTCGATATTTATGAATGAATTGAAAAAAGAAAGCATGATAAAAAGGCTTTATAATAATCATTAACATAAAAATACAAATATTTATTGTTTCTATATACCGGACATTCATTATGCTATTTTGTGCTTTCACTTATTATCTCTATGGACAGTAGCAATTACTTGAGAGTAGAACTGGTCCATGTGCCATTCTATAGATCAACAATCTAAGGTTTAGGTTTACTATCTTGCCAATGCTACATAACAATAAATTGATGGGTCTTATATTTAAAATCCAGGATCTATCTTACTTCAGAGCCTATGTTAAGTTGGGGATTTAATAATATTATGAGATTTTTAATAAGGATTGGCTCGTGTGACTGTGGGGATGGACAAGTCCAAATTTTATAAGGCAGGCTGCAAGCTGGAAACTCTGATGAAGGTTTTCAGTGAATTCCCCAGGAGAAGCTGACTGGCTGAAGAAGAAATGGAAATTCTCCCTTCTGACTGCTGAAATCATCACTTCTCCTTTTAAGGCCTTCAACTGATTGGGTGAGACTTCACTCATTGTTGAAGACAATCTCCTAAATTGATTTTGGATATAGTCAGCCATAGATGCAATCAACATACTGATTATTTAAATCTATGAAATATCCTCACAGTAATGATCGGGCCATTTAGCCAAACAACTGGACACCATAACCTGGCAAGGTGACCGATGAACTTAACCATCACAGAGCCTAAAATTTTAGCCTGTCCTATTGCCTCAATCTGGTCTTTCAAGAGAAGAGATTCCAAGAAAATACTTATGCTATATTATTCCCTGAATTTCAAGTTTGTACAAAGAAAGTGGGTAGTATGTTGCCACATCATTCTTTTAAATCCAAACTCTTTCACTTCAATTGTTGTCATGGTAATACAGTAAATAACAGAAGATTGCTGGGCAGAAATAAAACTGCTGGGTTTGGGAGGAGGGAGCAATGAAGAGTAGATGGTAGAATGAGAAAGGCTCATTAATTGTGATGATAAATTCATAAACACTATGATTTATTGCCTCAAACTATAAAAATCTTTTCTTGAGGTTTTACAATAAAATTATTACCAAAAAGAGCTCCTTTGAGAGGAGAAATATAAGATAAAGGAAAACTGGGGAGAGAATGTAAAATTTAGGAGGGGAGCTAGTTGAGTAAATATGTAGTATGTTTTCAGACAAACATGGCACAAAAATTATTTACAGATCCTAAATTTAACATTTCGTTCTAACTTAACATTAACATTAACATTGTGTTGAAATGGGCTTTTTTTTTTTTTTACCTGTAAAGGATGAATCAAGATGAATACTTTTAAATTATTTTTCCCAACATCATTTATAGAATGCTCCCAATTTAATGAGTATTCTCTAGGCAGGTCCTTCCTGGCTGCTGTCTCCTTTGTGACATGATTCACCTTCACCCAGGCTTGGCAATTGAGCTAAGTATCATCATGGGCCAATACCACTTTCCTCAATAGCTTTGGCAAAGGGTTTGTTTGAAGTTGACAAGGCCTGAAAAGTGGTTGTTGATTGTGGTCATCCAAGAAAATTGTTGTCCCCAACATCATGAATAAATGATACTGAACTGTATTTTTATTCTTCACTTTACTTTCTTTCTGCTGCCCCTTTCCCTTGGTGGAGGGAGATATTACACAGCATTTGCTAGAGTAGAATTAATGATCTATGCACTGTGTATAAGGTATGTTAAAAATAAAAACTTATTGTTTCTATTAGGATGTGTAGAAAATGATATTTCTTTCCATAAATATGCTAACAAGCAGTCACTATTATACTAGCACTCTTGCAATTTCTTGATTAAATATTAGTGAGGGTTACAATACTGAAGTGCTGCAAATACTGGACAACTACATCATATTGAGACTATTTTTAATGTATTACTCAGACTAAGTTAACTTAAGTAACAGTTAAGTTAAAAATGTAACACATTAATTTGCAGATTCCTGCTCTCTCATTTTTTAACAACTTTATATTTATGAACAATTCAAATATGGTCTGGCTCAAGGAATCTTATGGGTGTTTGTAAAAGAAGGGACTTTCTGGGTGAAGGCAATTTATTATACTTTGGTGATTATATTAATCAAGGTTCTCCAGGGAAACAGAACCAACAGGATATTACAATAGGATGTTATAAATTTATTGTAGGAATTAAGTCATGTGACTGTGGGGATGGGCAAGTCCGAATTCTGTAGGACAGGTTACAAGTTGGGAACTTCAATGAAGGTTTTCAACAAATTCCTGGCTGGCTTAAATAGAAATGGAAATTCAGTTTTCCTTTAAAGGCCTCCCTTCTCTCATTGTTGAAGTCAATCACCTTAGTTAATTGTAGATGTAATCAGCTATAGACTGATGTTTTAATTCCATGAAATATACTTACAGTAACAAGTAAGCAAGTGCTTTTTGACCAAACAGCTGAAACCATAACCAGGCTAAGTTGACACATGAGTCAAACCATCACAATGGTGTTGATTGATCAATAAAGGAAGTAAAACAGATGGAGGGAATGGGTTAAATGACTTGAAAATCATACAATTTATAACTGGAAGGAAACTTAAAGGTAGTATAGTTTCAAACTCTCAGTTTACATTTTTTAAAGAAATGCAGGAAGATGAAATGGTCACCAAGCTGTATCAGTATCATCTTGTTTGATATGAAATATTGTTTTGACAATAATGGAAGTTTAATTATAACCACATTATACTCAATTAGAGAATTTGATTGTAATTGTTGAGTACATAGGATTTATTCTGAAAGTATAGAGTACCAAGGGTTTTCTTTGTTTCTTCTCTTACTGACATTTTCTTTTGTTTAAAAACTTTCTTTTCCAATAATATATTAGATACAGGCTGTTTCTCTCTAAACCAGCATCACTATTTTGAGGTCTTCTTTTTAATGTTTTCTTTCACTGGTACAGCCAGTACTTGAGGCTATATCTTAATGGAAGCACTATAATATGAATCATTCGAAATCAGAAAAGTCAGAAGACGCTTCAAAATCACAATAATTTGAACTGTATTTTACAAAGCAGCCCTGAAGGTGTCACAGAAAGGTGTGTTTCACAGTCAGGAAATAAAACTATTTCAGAATAGAAGAAATTAGCAACTTAGAGCACTAGAGAATGACGATGGAGACTATACAGAGCAGTGAAAATATCACTGACCAAGCCCTGATTAGCTAAAGGTGTGACTTTGCATGTGTCACTTCAGCTTCCTCACCTCCAAAAAGAAGAGATTAGATTGAAAGGTCTGTACATTTCCTAGCTCTAAAATTCTGATATTAGATCTCAAGTTTTCTCTTTTGCCACTATATATAATAGATATTGTTTGGACATAGATCACTTTTAGGTCACCATCACACATTGGATAGCTTACAGCAAATGATAAACTGGTATGTGGTGACCTGGAGCTATGTACCCCAGAAAAACTTGTTCTTAAACTTAATCGATTCCTGTGGGTGTGAACCCTTGAAATAGGAACTTTTGATGAAGTTACCTCAGTTAAAGTGGGGCTGATCTGAATCAAGATGGGTCTTAATCATATTACCGAAGGCCTTATAGGGGAGGTCAGAAAGAGAGAGAAAGCCAGAGGCAGCAGCCAGAAGACCAACAGAAGAGAAAGGATAAACCAGGAGAGGCTGCCATGTTCATTGCCACATGACAGAAAAGCCTATGACCAAGGATCACAGGCAGCCAGCTCCAGACACCACAGACTTCTGGGAGAAAGCATAGCCTTGATGATACCTTGATTTTGGACTTTTCTCCTAGCCTCCAACTGTGAACCAATAAATTCCCATTTTTAAGTCAAGCCTTTGCATAGTATTTGCTTTGGCAGCCAGGAAACTAAAACATGACACTAAAATAGCTAACATACAGTTTTTGTACATAATATAAACTCGCATATTCATGAATAAACATATATTTTAAGCCATAATTTGGAAGAAAAGTAACCAAGCTACCTTACCATGTTAATTTTTATAGTGATCTCTCAAATGAATAACTAGATCCTTATTTCATTCTAGAAACTGAGAACAAAGAAACACTAGAATCTATAAATTATTTAATGCACAATGTGACTGGTTTTGTCATTGTCCCAAAACCTTTAAAAAAAAGTGAGTCTTATGCTATATAAGCAGTACATATGCAAATGGTTCTTGATTTATTCAGAACCAAACACAATCCAAAAATTCCTGAAAGAATTCAATATTTCCTTCTCTTTCAATTATGTTTTGCCAAAATTATGTTTATCAGGACACTGATAGCCATTTGGTTTCAGTGTTTGGGATCTATAATTTAACCAGATACAATAATAATATATATGTTTTACACTACATAATCATTCCATCACCATAAAGACATTGAGTAGAGGTAATTATTAACCTCATTTAATAGATAAAACAAAAAACAATTAAGGACTTTTAAATCAATTTTCCCAGTTTCAAATAGGTAATAAATGATGGAACATTGTTAGAGGATTCCAGATTCCTGGAGTAAGCTCTCTAACTTTCCTTGGCATTAATATTCACTTAAAACTGAATAACAGGACCAAATGCCAACTGCCTGCATTTAATAGGGTGAAAATGCCATTGTCTTTGGAACACCAAAGTTGTCTGGTTTTACTCCTAGTACATGGGTCAGAAAGGAAATATATACCATAATGACAATGAAATATAATGACTGTGGCACCTGTTTCTTGAGGAAAATGAAGTTATACAGCTGAATTCCCATACATCAAGAATTTTATTACATGGTTCACAACTGTCATTATTAAGACAGCAGTATCAATCTAGTCTTTAACTCATCACTTAGTAATGACCCACACATGGCTTTGTGCCAAAATATCTTTAAGAAATATAATGGACTTCTCTACTATCACATGCATATTCTTCCTTATTCAAGCTGTGTTTATAATAAATCTCTTTCTGAAGTAAAAGTTGTGATGAAAATTTAAGTACATGTAATAATAAAAATATAAGATGTTACAATTTCTTTACTTGAAAGTTTAGAATCTATTCCAAAGCTATTAATTCCACAAATTCACATTTAGAGAGCCTATTAAAAATACACTGTGGTCATATAATAATTTCGTATTTTGAAATGAGAAACATGAACTATAATTGGTATAGGTCAGTTATTTTTAAAATTTCAAACAACTTTCCTCCTTAGATAGAATGGACAGAGGAACGCATACATTTCATCTTTATTAGAAACTAGAGTTGGCTTCCCATATCAACTTTGTTACAGTTCATTTCTTATAGCTGTGTGGCCCTTTATAGATTACAAAATAGTGTCACAAACTGCATCATTGAAACATCACAATCAGCTTCAAAGTATTTATTTGCTTATCAAAATGCAGGAGTTTCAAAACAAAAGAAAACAAATCAAAAGCCTCCACAACCTCCTCCTCCACCATAAAAACACAAAGCATTAAGACTCAGTTTGAGAGAATTCCTAGCGGTCAGAGAACTGGAAAGCCTCAGAAAGAGCACCTAAAATCACATGTTCTGTTCCCAAATCCAACACTGTGTCTCCCTCTCCCAAAGACCATATCAAGGTATCTATAATGCCATTTCTATGTTATCTTTGGAGTAAAAAAGATTGAGTTCTGTTTATGCTTTTTAATTGTCTCTAAGACTTGGTTTCCTCATCTATAAAATGAAGTGAAGGTGGCTGTGTGGTTTAAAAATGAGACTGCATATCTAAAGCACTGGGCACAATATGTAGACTATAATACATTTTCAAAAAGTTGTAGGTTATTAATATTGTTCCTGTCTGCATGCTTAATGTAAAGTGTAGTGCAGTGTTACAGAACTGCTATTGGGCCAGAAGTTGAAGTTTCTGAAATATTGCATGGGAGGCATTTTATAAGCTGTGTCAAAGGGTTAATCTTGGCACCACCAAGGAGTACAGATTTCAAGAGAAATAAGCAAGGATAACTACACCTGCTTTATCCACCTTACAGGAAGGTGGTGGTGGAGGTGAAATAACTTAAAACAAATGAATCCCAGTAGGTTCCGTGTAATATTTTGGGTAATCTAAGCACCTCTTAAAATATATTTATATATATATAAATGAAACCAACAAAGTAACCACATAATAAGAAAATAAAATAATGACAGTTTTAAGAATAACAAAATATAAAAATTTTTTTTAAATTTAAATAATAAAGAAATAATTAAAAAATAAAAAAATAAAGCAAATGAAAACAACTTAATGCTTATCTTTGTTTCCTGGCTGGGATGGTAAACACCACAAAATGGGTTGGCTTAAACAACAGGAATGTATTGCCTCACAGTTTTGAGGCTAAGAGAAATTCAAAATCAAAATTTTATTTTCTCCCTGAAGACTGTGATGGTCCAGGGCTGGCTCCAGCAAGCTATTGGTTCTTGACTTTTTTTTGACACATGCGGATGCACATGGCAGCATCTCCTTTCTCTTCTAGGCTCCATTCATGCCCAGCTTCTTTTCTATAAGACCTCCAGTATTAGGATTAAGACCCATTCTGGTTCATTTGGCTGCACCTTAACTAAAATTAACATCTTCACTAGGTTTGCAATAATTAACAAGCTTGACTCAATTCCCCCTGACATGCTTTAAGGAAGGACACCCCCCCCCTTAAGCCTACGTGTCTGAAAGCAGGGTTTTTAACCCCAAAGGTTAAAAAAAGAGACCACATGGAGATGGGAGTAAAGTGAGATAACTAGCTTCATTCCCTCCACATCAAAGCACCACCTACTCCTCCAGCATTCCAAGAAAACATAACTCCCTAACCCAATACCCTCTAGCCATACAAGGGAAAATTTTCACCCTAGGGCTTCCTATTGGCCCCTACACCTTACTCAAACCCTTGACCCCCTCCCATCGACTATCATTTCCCCGCCTAAGAATGTACTGTATAAATTCAAATCCCTCCTTTCCAGGGGCGGGCTGAAGTCTCTCTTCAGACCCCCACCATGCTGGCAGTGTGGCTGAAGTCTATTCTTCAGACCCCCTCTGTGGGGAAGGCTTCCCAATAAACTTTCTGCCTGCAATCATCAGTCTCCATGTCCCCGTGAGTGCTGTTTTTCCCAACACTGGGATCATAGGGTCTTTGAGGATACAGACTGTGGCTTATTCAACATCATAACCCAAATGCCAAATAAAGTAACCTGTTCAAATCATAGTCCTGGATTAAGGGTTGTTGAATTTAACTATACTATTAAGATAATCAACACCAAGTAAAATAATGTCCTTTTAGAGTGATTCTAGGATTTGTCAAGGGATTATATCTCAGAAGCTAGATTCATCTATTCAAAATAGGGAACTTTGCTTTTTCCTAACAAAATAAAATCCCTAAATTCTTATTGTGAATAACCCTCAAGATATACTACATAGTAAAGTTTATTACTTTAAGACTTAAGGAGGTCTTCTTAGTCTTTGTGTCAGTCAGTGAGCTAAGAGAATAGTAATTAAAATTTCTTAAAGTACTTTAAAAAGAAAAGTATTCAAGAGAATTAAAGAGCTTACTGATTAGGAAAGCTACATGGTCGTGTCGAAAAGCCACACAGGCAGGAAAAATGCTCAACTCATAGTTGCTGGTCTGCTTTAGCCACTGTGGATCTACACATCACCATACAGTTGTTGCTGGCCTAAGTAGCAGAACCTCTAGCCTACTTACCTGAAAACGGGATGTTGGTACTGCTGCCATGTTCCCCAAATGTGTTCTACATAGTGCCTGCTTCTTTACATTGCCCATATCTGATTGAAGTTTCATGTAGCTGACGCTAGGTGGCAGAGCCTAGGTCACAAGCCAGGACCAATGCTGCAAATAAAGGTTTAGGAAGTGGTCTTCTGGCTTCTACTTGAGTTGGGAGTATATGGGATGCCTAAGACAGGAAATTTCCCAAATATAAGAAGATATTCAAAAGGTGCTACATAGCTGGGACTATCTCAAATTTCTACCACAAATCCCTACCCACCTCTCCATCCAATGCCTTTTCCACACATCCTCTGTATGTGTGTGTGTGTTTTAGTCATTAATGTTTTTTTCATTCCTTAGGAGATTTACCATGTAGTCTCCTAAAGGAGGTAAGAAAAGTCTAATAACTTCCTTGGTATAGGTAAGTAAGGATGTGCTCCTTATTGGTTAAAAGAAGAGTTTCTTAAGATAAATCTAGGGGGTAATACTTAAGTATTAAAGACAAAATTTCTCCTTAACAGTTCTTAGGCTAGTTTATCACAGTTGGTAAGAGTATGAGCTTTAGAATTGGCCAGACCTAAATGCCTGGATCTTTGTGATTGGTTTTTGTGACCTAAAGAAACTATTTAATCTTTTTAAGTACCAGTTTCAGTTATTGTAGTTAAAAGAGATATGTATAAAATATATTTCACAGCATCTGTCACATATTATATGATCAAAACGCAAGCTGATATAAATATTATTATTATTATATTAGAGGAAAGTGGTTGAAATCATGGAATTTATTTACTTCTTTTTTGAGGTAGATATATCTGTTGATTTTGAAAGATGTCTGATAAATTGAACTCAGGAAGGATTCAATTGTTGGCATTCTGATGATTCATAATTCTGTAAGAAAGTCATCTGTCTATTGCAGCAATTTAAAAGACAAGTCCAAAGATGATAACTGTTGCATAATTTCACTTTTTAGTTGGCACTGCTGAAGTAAATTGTCTTGATATGTTATTTAAAAACTTTTAACAAGGTTGAAGGCTATGCACAGACTTTTACTTTTTCTCTTGTAAAAAAATCTCATTATTTATGTTAACTTCAAAGTATTCTGAGTGAATAATAATGCCCTTTAATTTAATATATAGCCAGAGTTAAGTAGCTGTATTAGTCACCCAAAGGGGTGCTGATGCAAAGTACCAGAAATCTGTTTGCTTTTATAAAGGGTATTTATTTGGGGGAAAAGCTTACAGTTACAAGACCCTAAAGAGTCCAACTCAAGGTTTCTTCTTTACCAAACTCTGTTGCCACATGTTGAAGCAAGATGACAACTGTGAAGGCTCAGCCTTCCTCTTTCCTCTTAAGGCTCTGTGGGTTCATCTTCTTCCGATCTCAGCTGTAGGCTGACATTGGGCTCGTCTCTCTTCCAGGGACTTGTTTTTTTCTGGACTCAGCTGCTCTGGTCTCTTCACAAGGTCATCTGTAAACTATCGGGAGAATGCCTCATCTCTCTTCCCGGGGCCTCTGCCATGTCTTATGGAGCTGTCTTTCTTCCTCTGTGTATCTTCTCTGTGTATCTACTTCTGTGTGTCTCCTTGTTTGAGTGTCCATTTATACAGCTCACATAAGGGGTAGAGACTCAAACTGAGTCACCCTAATGCTCAAATCAAAGCCCTAATCTTAATATAATTTAATCAAAGGCATCTCAGCTGAATGTAATACAATCAAAGGGTATCACACCTAGAGGAAAAGACCAGTTTACAAACATAATCAGATATCTTTTTTGGAACTCATAAGTAATAGCAAACTGCTACAGTACCCTACTATAGAAATATAATAAATATATTTAAATAAATAAGGTATATATAATGAATATATAAATAAATTTTATTTATCAATGTAAATAAACAAAATAATATACTATATAATTTCAATATAATTTATTATATCTACATGTATATATATTTTTTACATGTTTATCCTTTACATTCTAAAGTTTCCTGCTTAAATTCCATCCAGACCTTGCTTTTATTAAGTCTAGATGTTTAAAGATTATACCCACATTTAGATCAATTGCTAATTTTAAATTAAATAAGAATTTTATAATTGAAGTTTTGTGTCACTAAAATGTACATCAATATGATTCACCTTTCTAAAAGTGAAAAGTTAAAATTAAAAGCTTGTTGTTAACCATTATCTAGCATTTCTTTTCTGTGAATTCTTATGTTACGAGACTATGACTCATTTCTTAAACTGTTTCAGAAAAATTAAGGGAGAAATTAAAAAACAACATGGAGACTTCTTTATTTTTTTTTTTTTTAAAGATTTTTATTTATTTATTCATTTATCTCCCCCTTGCTGCTTGTGCCCACTGGGTCAGCCAACCACGCTGTGCGGGCGGGCCTGCCCCCACCAGGAGGCCCCGGGAACCGAACCCGGGGCCTCCCATATCGTAAACGGGAGCCCTACTGATTGAGCCACAGCCGCTTCCCAACATAGAGACTTCTAAACTAAAATGTATTTTGAGAAGAGAGAGACCTCATAAAATGAAAATGAGAATATTTTGTCTGTGAATTATTCTAATTGCTAAGAAATGTTTGCAACAGCGAAGACATGTGAAAGAAACATTTTTTTTATTTGCTTGTTGAAATATAAGACCTTCAACCTGGTTTACCTAAGACAATGTCTCCCTTGGGATATTGATTTGGAAAGCTGCAGAAAGAATACAAAGGGAAAGACAAAGATCATTTCCAGCTCTTGATATTCAAAATAGGATTAAGCGAGCCAGACTATGGTGATGAGAAAGGATTTGAAGTTCTCAAATCATAGATTTCGCTTTCCCATAGTATGATAGAGAGGCTACTTATACTTTGAAAATGAGTGTATTTTTTTTATGGCCTCTACAGTTTTTACATGGAAGTATGATATAGCAAAGGGGAGAAAAAATAAAATAAGACTCCATTCTGGCCCCAGAGAATGTTAGAGAAAAGAAGAGAGAAATCAAGAAAGAGAGGGTGTAGGGAGAGGGAATCATGTGTCCTGATTTTCTGATTTTCAGCATCCAATAAAGAATTGGTTTTAAAAACTAAAGATAAAGTTGAGAGAAGACAGGGAGTGTTCTCAACTACTCATTTGGGACTCTGGTGAGGGCTTCTTCAGATTATATAGAAACATACATAGGCTTCCCTGAGGCATATAAAAACAGGAGTAGTGTCTATGATCAGGAGGAAGAGGTCCCCTGTGTTAGCTTTGCCAAGCAGTGGTTAGATTTTATACATGGATGCTGAGCTAAGAGCCAGCAAGCCTGCCTTGGAGGGTGAAATGTCTTCAAAACAGATGCTAGTAGGTAGAAAAGAAAACACACTAAATGATAATAACTAGAAACTGCCACTAATAATAATATTAATAATTATAATAGCAATAATAATATTTATTGAGCACTTAATAGTTGCCAGGCATGGTTTTCATAATGTTAATCTTTTCTGATTTTATCATAACAACTCAATGAAATATAGCTTCCATTTTACACATATAGAACTTGAAACACAGAGAAGTTAAATGTTTTGCCCAAGGTAAAATGATTAGGAAATGTTGGATAAGAGAAAGCAGGGCTTCTGGTTGCAGAGTCCACAAGCTTAGAAAACAAATTCTCAGGGATCTTCAGCCAGTGAGAATTGAAATAAGCCTGAATTAGTCAGGAAGCATCACAATAAATATTACCTAGTCAAAGGAAAAGGTAAAAATCTACCAGTGACCATGAAGATTTAGTGACCAGAAGGGCCACCAGAAACCAGATAGATGGAAAGTAGTGAAGAGTAGCCAGCACACATGCAAGAGGTAGTGTGAAGCCTGGGGACTCTGGTGTCCCAATGCAAAAGATTTTATAATCTGTATAATATATTCCCAGACACTAGTTTAGAGAGAGAGATACAGAGAAGGGAGGATTTTTAAATGATTCAGCATGTTAAACCAATAGAAATTGAATGCTGCCTTAAAAGACGGTTGAAATATTTAGATTTGACTTTTAATTGTTTTCCCTCACCGATGGAGAATTCTTGATAGAGACAAAATCTGTTAAAGGCAAAATAAAATAGTCCATTTTCTCTGCATCTCCAAATTGTATTGTTAATAGATTTTGTTACACTCCTCCACACTCCGCCCCGCCCCCCATCTCTCCACTAACAATGTAAAGGTCTGTTGAAGGCTCAGGTAAGGCACCAGCTTGGGGTTATGACCTGCAATGATAGAGAATCATCCTCCCTGACATAATGTACATCCTAAATCAATGACTGTGTTCTGGTGCTATGTCACCAATAAGTAGAATACATGGGCTCAAAAAACAAAGTGTGGAGGTTGGAAAATATCCTCTTGACATTGCTCTCAAGACCCACTTGGGGAATTTGTGCTTCCATCCTCACAAATCTGGATTCAGCAGGTTTAGAAGTCCTGGTTACCACGGATGGAAGGCTTTCACTGAGGAATACAGGAAGGAGCCCATTAAACTTTAAGTTGTGCATCCAACCAGGTTACTTTAGGTTGCCTGTTCCAAGAGATCTGTAGGAAGGAAAGGAGTCACCATCCCATTAAATACCACTGATCCTCACAAGGAGATAGGGGCATTGCCTCTGAGGACAGGAAAGAATTTGTCTGGAATCCAGGTAATTCATTTGAGTGTTTAGTGGTACTTCATCACCCAGTTTTGGTGGTAAATGGACAAGTATAAAAGCTTTGTCCTGAAAGGGTATGGTGACCAGGGCTTAACAACCTCAGAGCTAAGAGTCTGTTTCACCCCATCATGTAAGCTGCCTATACCAGCTAAGGTGCCAGTCAAAGGTGAGGGGAGTCTGGTAATAAAGAACTTTCTTCTGCCATTTTGCTATTCAGCCTTTTAAGTCTTATATCTTTTTGTCCTCCAATTCTTCTGATAATGCCTTCTTTTATATTTATTGGATTTTTTGTGTCATACCATACTGAATGAATTCCTATTTCTAACTGTATATATCTTTCATATATGTTCTTTGTGATTACAATGAGATTAAAATATAACATCCTAAATATATAGCAATCATATTTGTTTGGTACTAACAACTTCAATAGCTTACACGTAAAGTTTTCCTATATTCCTCCATCCCCCCACCATTTTTGTTGCTTTTTACCAATTTTATCTTTGTATATTGTATGTCCACAACAATGGATTTATAATTACTTTTTACATAGTTGCATTTTAGCATCTATAGGAAGTAAGAAGTGGAGTTATATACCCCAATATACGATACAATAATATTGGCATTTATAATTACCTAAATGGTTACCTATACTGTAGGTCTTTATTTCTTTATGCTGCTTCAAACCACTGTCTAGTGTCCTTCCCTTTCAGTTGAAAGAACTCCCTTTAGCAGTGCTTATAGGGCAGGTCTAGAGGTAATGAACTCCCTCAGCTTTTGTTTATCTGGGAATGTCGTAATTTCTCCCTCATTTTTGAAAGACTATCAAGATATAAAATTATTGGTTGGCAATTATTTTCTTTCAGCACTTAATGTAATTGGGACTATCTGTACATAATATATTGCTTTTCTCTTGCAGCTGTCTTGCTTTTCTCTTTCCTTGTCCTTTGAATCCAACAGCTTGATTAATATTTGATGAGGTGTATTTTTCTTCATGTTTATCCTATTTGATGATCTCTGGCTACTTAGATATGCATATTCATCTCTTTTGCTAAATTTGAAAGTTCTCTGTCATTATTTTTTTGATAATGACATTTCATTCTTCTCCTTCTTGGAAATCCTATAATGTGTATTTTTGCTTTTCATAATTTTAAAAAAATTTCTGCTCCTCAACCTGACCATTTCAATTTACTTGCCTTCGAGTTTGCTGATTCTTTCTTTTGCCCGTTTCAGTCTGCTGATGAAACCCTCCTGGGAATTTTTCAATTCAATTATTGTGGTTGTCAACTCCAGTATCTCTGTTTGGTTCCTTTTTAAAGTTTTATCTCATATTGCTCATTCATTGCTTGCCTAATATACTTTAGTTCTTCCTCTGTATTTTCTTTCATCTCCTCAAGCGTTTTTAAGGTCATTATTTTAAAGTCTTTGTTCAGTATGTCCACAGTCTGGTCTTCTTGATTGGTGTTTTCTGGATTTTTATCTTCTACCTTTGTATGGCCATTTTCCATTTTTTTTGTCTTGTACTTTTTTGTTGCACACTGTACATTTTAATATTTTAAAATGTTAACTCTGGGATTTATTCACTAAGATACCTGTTTATTGGTTTTGTAACCAGCTGGTGATACAACAGAGATTTTCTTGAGTGTCAGCCCTCCTATCAGGAAGATCCACCCAAGACAAATGCAAAGTGCAGGGTCTTCCCTGTCTTTTCTAGGTCTGTGTCTTGTCCCTGGGCTTGTGAATGTTTGTTGCTTTGGGGTTCCCCTGTTACAGGAGTTTAAAGGCCCCCTATATTTCCCAGAAGATAGACCTTCTCCCTCTGTTTTCATTGTCTACACTGGAGTAGAAGGTTTTTACAATGTTTATCCAAAGGAATTTCAGAATTGCTCTGTATCAGCGACTGGCATTGGACTCTCATTCTTCTTCTTTCCAAAAAATAATGATTACTGTCTTTGTCCCAAGATTTTATCTCATTGACTGATGGACTCAAACAGCCACATGAAGACCACATAGAGGACTGCGTGTTAACTAGATGACCTTGCCTTGTAGCTATAGTTAATAACTGTCTCACACTGGGGAGGAAGTTTCTTTTTCAGGTGGGAGAATGGGAGGGACACACATTTGTTGACTAGAAGAGTAGAAGAGTAGATTGTATCAGTGATAATACCATGTATTCAGCAAACACATTTCATTTTATTCCTGAATACACAGTGAAACCACATTTTCTTGCTGCCTTGTACTTAGGTTTGGGCCATGTGCTTGAGCTCTTGCCAATAGAACTGAATTGAAGTTGCCTGTTATCACTAAGCCTTGCCCATAAATGTCCCCCACTGTCATTTTCAACCTTTCACCTCTCAGGGGACTTTGTCAAGAGCAAACAAAAACTTTTAGTGTTTCAAGTCACAGATATTTGGGAGTTACATCATATAGTTCCTGTAATTATTAAATGAGATCATCTAAAAAATTATCTGGCTGAGACCTAGCCCTTCATAAGTCCTCAGAACTCTTATTTATTTAATATCAAGGACTTGAACAATTCTAAGAATAAAAGTATCAAAATGAACTTGAAATTCAATGAACATAAAGAGAATGAAAATTAGTTATTGAGTGTGAATCTGAAATCATGCCAAAGACCAGAATAGTTTTTCTAGTAGTTTAAGGAATGGTGTTGAATATGCAGTGTCTTTCTTTTTTAATTTTCCCACAAGTCAAAATTAAAAGCAAAGGATAGAAGTCACAATGAACTATGCTTTAATTTAACCAAGAAGGGACATGCTAAGACTATAAGAGGCTTTCTCTGATATGGCAGCCAGACTAATGTAAATAGCAACATTCTAGTAGAGACATCTCTCAAGTATTTTGCAACCCTGTGATGGAATTCTGACATTTAAAATTATTCATGCATTTTAAAGTAATATTAAATGATGCCACATATATTTAACATGTTTTTCTAGAAAAAAATATGCTAAAGAATGAGATACTAATTAATCAGAAGTTACTGTGAATATGTCCTAATAAGATTTAAAAGAAAATAAAATTTCCAGATAAATGAAATGGGTTTTTTAATTAATTTTTTTTTAATTTTTAAAGAAGCTTTAGATTGCATAAATGTTACATAAGACTTCTTGTGATCCTAGCAATGGAAGAACTTTTATCATTGATGAGGAGGCAGTGGCCACTGGAGGTTCTAAGGGGAGGGAGAGTAAAAAACAGGTGTACCATGGGGACATTTTTGGGACTTGGAATTGTCCTGAATGGCATTGAAATGACAGATATAAGTCATTATATATCTTGTCAAAACTTACAAAATTGTGCAGGAGAGAGTATAAACTGCAATGTAAACTATAATCCATTTTTAGTGGCAATGCTCCAAAATGTGTTCACCAATTGTAACAAATGTACCACACTAATGAAGGATGTTGTTAATGTGGGAAAATGTGGGAGGAATTGGGGTTGGGGCATATGGGAATCCTCTGTATTTTTTATGTAACATTTATGTAATCTAAGTATCTTTTTCAGAAAATAAAAAAATAAATTTTCAAAACATATAACATATATAAGGGATTCCCTTATGCCACATCCCTCCCCCTCCCACACTTTCCCACATTAACAAACACCTTTCATTAGTGTGGTACATTTGTTACAATTAATGAACCCATATTGAAGCATTACAACTAACCATGAACTACAGTTTACATTATAGTTTACACTCTGTCCAACTCAATTTTGTAAGTTATGACAAAATATACAATGGCTTGTATCCGTCATTGAAATGTCATGAAAGACAAATCCAATGTCACAAAAATGTCCCCATATTACAGTATTCTTCCCTTTCCCATCTCACAGATATGGCCACTGCCTTTACATCAATTATAAGAGTTCTTCCGTTGCTAGAATAATAATAAGTTTAAAGTAGAATAATAATGTCTACTTTAGTTCCTTATTCATTTCCCAGTTTGGAAGATTTTGAGATCGTGATGCCCACTCTGCTTCTAATTGAGAGGGGGCTTAGATTCCATGGGGCAGATGGATGGAGCCATCTTACTTGCAGTTGCAGACACTCTGTTCCTTGGGATGGGCATTATCCATCATCATCTCCTTGTTAGATGTCTTGGGTGAGTCTAGTGAACTGGAAAGTAGGTGTTGCAACTCTGCTAAAATTCAGGGCTCAACAGGTACATAGATGGACCAAAGATTTAAGTCTCTGGACATATATTTATCAAGTATAGTGCTAATTATGGGTTCAAATAAAAGGGGCAGAAGAGCCATGTGTAGAGAACCTATAAATGAGTCTAACTGTTACACCAGGGAGCATAAATTCTAAATTAAGGCCCACTGAAAGGATGCCAAATTTCTGAGCTGTCTGCCCTGATTATAGTTTCTGGACATCTCTAGAGCCCACAGGAGCCCTGCTATTCCAGGCACTGTTTTCTTGGGCAGTCAATGAGATCCTGCTGAGACTTGCATAAGCATAACCTCAGGAATGACCTCCCAACTCAGTTTGAAATCTCTTAGCCATAAAAACTCATTCATATTTACGATTTCCCCCTTTTTGTCAAGGTCTTTTTCCAGATGCACTGCTAGCTTGTGCTTGGTAATAATCCCTTGTGCCAGGGAGGCTTATCTCCAGGAGTCATGTCCCATGGCAGGGGGAAGGTAGGGCATTTATATGCTGAGTTTGGCTTAGAAAGAGGCACATTTGAGCAGCAAGAAGGCTTTCAGGAGGTAACTCTTAGGTAGTATATAATAGCAGGCTAAGTTTCAATTTCACAAGAAAAGGTTCATAAGTACAATCATCATTATCAAGGGCCTGGCATAATGGTCTGTCTTCCTTCACTAGACATTGCCTTTGCCTGTGGGGGATTCTTGCAGTCCTATTAGTGAATGTAGCAGAAAAATTCCTCAGCATGGGAAGTCACTATTCTTTCAGTTACTGTGTGGATCTCCACCCACCAAGACAACGTCCCTTGAACACTTGAACATATCCATATGGCTTAGAGCCATGCCCCAGGTAAACCCCTTTCCATACATTCCCACATCAATGACACCCCACACCAATGATCCTCCTCCATCAATGCTGTGCCCCTTCTGTAATCCAAAACCTCTCCAAAAATGAAGCCAACAACATAACTGAATAGAATTAATAAGAAAATGAAAAAATAATTTAAAAAATAATAAATAAAATACAAAAAATTAAAACAATTTGAAATAATAAAAAAAATTTTTGACATTGTGTCTTCCATCAGTGTAAGATCTGTTATCTTGCATGTACAGTGACATTTTCTTCCATATATTTCCCCATTGTCTTTTTTTTTTTTTTTTTCATTTTATCTTCAAAGAAGCTTTAGGATACATAAAAGTGACATAGAGAATACAAGTGATTCTCATATATCCAAAGCCCTCCCCCTTTTCCCCTCTCCCTTATTAATAATATTTTACATGTGGAAGGTACGTTTGTTATAATGGATGTACTAATATTGAAGCATGGCTGCTAACCATAGTCAATGGTTTACATTATGGTTTACATTTCAGATCATACACTTTTATAGGTTTTGACAAAATTTGAAGTGGTCCGTATCTGTTATAGCAAGACCATGCTGAACAATTCTTATGCCTTAAAAATGCCCTACATTCCATCCATTCTATTCTTTCCTCCCCCTACCCTTGGAACCTATGGTAATCACTAAATTTCCATTTCTGAGGAATAAGATTCATAGTTACTTGCAATAATATTGAGGGCTCGACATATTGGTCTGTTTTCTTTCATTAGACATTGCCTATGTTCTCAAGGGATTTTTGTCCCTCTAATTGAGAACATAGCAGGACTCCCCAGGATGGGAATTTGATATTTTATTGATTATTGTTTGGGTCTCCACCCACTGATATAACACATTATGACAAAACGAACACTTACATATTCCATAGAAGCCTTCCCCAGGTGCACCCTGTCCCTTGTACCCCCCAACATCCAATACCCTACACCAGTAACCCTCGCCTGCCATATTTGCCAAAAGAACATTCCCAACATTGTAGTTTTAACCACAGACCTGCAAATCTCCAGTATTCACCTGCTCCTTCCCTCGACCATCCCACCAGTTCCATGGATAGTCCAACCCAATCCCGCCAACCTACTCCCCCTCACAGACCAGCACAACTGAACCCAAACACATCACTACACCACTGTCATACTCAACCACTGCACAACTATATCCTTCCACTTTATCATAGATTTTGCCCATATGGACTTTGGCTCACCACCCTCTACTCCTTTTCTGCCTCCTGCAAACCTGTCTTCCAGACTCTAGCTCTTTCAGTCTGCTTAATTTGCTTAAGTCATTTCAGTGAGGTCATGTAATATTTGTCCTTCAGTGCTTGGCTTACTTCACTCAACATAAGTTCTTCAAAATAATCCATGTTATCCCATGTGTTAATACTGCTTTCCTTCTTACAGCTGAGTAATATTCCATTGTATGTATATGCCAGTTTGCTTATCCATTCATCTGTTGATGGACATTTAGGTTACTTCCAACTTTTGGCAATAGTGAATAATGCTGCTATGAATATTGGTGTGCATATATCTGTTCATGTCCCTGCTTTCAATTCTTCTGGGTATATACTCAACAGTGGGATTACTAGATTATATGGCAGATTTATAGTTGGCTTACTGAGGAACTGCCAAACTGTCCTCCACAATGGCTTCACCATTCTGCATTCCCATCAGCGGTGGATAAGTGTTCCCTTTCCTCCACATTTTCTCCGACTCTGTAGTCCTCTTTTTTTTTTTTTTAATAGCTGCCAGTCTAATGGGTATAAGAGATATCTCATTGTAGTTTTGATTTGCATTTCCCTAAAAGATGTTGAGCATCTTTTCATGTACTTTTAAAACATTTGTATTTCTTCTTTGGAGAAGTAACTGTTCAAGTCACCTGCCCAGTTTATTTATTTATTTATTTATTTATTTATTTATTTATTTATTTACCTATCTATCTATTTATTTATTTATTTTTAAATAGACTTTAAAAAATTCTTTTAAAAGATACTTAGATTACATAAATGTTATATTAAAATATAGGGGATTTCTACATGCCCTCCTCCCAACCCCTCCCATATTTTCCTACATTAACAACATCCTTCATTAGTGTGGTACATTTGTTACAATTGGTGAACACATTTTGGAGCATTGCCACTAAGCGTGGATTATAGTTTGCATTGCAGTTTACACTCTCTCTCACACAATTTTGTAAGTTATGACAAGATATATAATGGCTTGTATCTGTTGTTGTGATGTCATTCAGGACAATTCCCAAGTCCTGAAAATGCCCCTGTATTAAACCTGTTTTCCCTCTCCCTGAATTTAGAACCTCCAGTGGCCACTGCCTCCTTATCAATGATAAAATCTTTCCATTGCTAGAATCACAATAAGTCTATACTGGAGTACCAGTAAGTCTACTCTAGTCCATCGTTCATTTCTCAGTCCTGAGGATTCTGGGATGGTAAAGTCAACTCCACCTCTAATTGAGAGGGTACTTAGACCCCATGGGGTAGATAGATGGGACTATCTTGCTTGCAGTTGCAGACTCTCTCTGTTCCTTGGGATGGTCATTGTCCATCATCATCTCCTTGTTAGTTGTCCTGGGTGAGCCCAATGAACTGCAGAGTAGGTGCTGCTACTCTGTTGAGATTCAGGGCCCAGCTGGCACATGAATAGTCCAAAGAATTAAGTTTATTGGACATACACCTATCAACTCTAGCTCTAACTATAGGTTCAAAAATAAGGGGCAGAAGAGCCATGTGTAGGGAAACCACAACTGAGTCCAACTCTCACATTGGGGAGCATAGATTCTAAAGTAGGGCCCACTGGCAAGGCACCAAACTCCTGAACTATCTCCCCTGCCTATAGTGTCTGGATGTCTCTGCTATTTGAAGTAATGTTAACTTTGGCAGTCAATGAGATTCTGCTGAAATGAGTGTAAGTGTAACCTCTGGAATGACCTCATGACTCACTTTGAGGTCTCTCAGCCACATAAATTCATTTGTCTTTACCCTTTCTCCCTTTTAATCAATGTCTTTTTCCAGTTGCATTGCTTGTTGGTGCTTGGTAGTAATCCCTAGATGCCAGGGAGGCTCATTCCTGGGAGTCATGTCCCACGCTGGGGGGAAGATAATTCATTTATATGCTAAGTTCTTGCCCAGCTTTTAAATGTATTGTTTTACTTTTTATTTTCAAGATGTAGTATTTTTTTATATATATGCTGGATATTAGTCCCCTATCAGATAGATGGTTACCAAATATTTTCTACCATTAAGTAGGCTGCCTTTTCACTTTCTTGATAAACTCTTTTGAAACACAAAAGTTTTTAATTTTGAAGAGGTCCCATTTATCTATTCTTTCTTTCATTGCTTGTGCTTTGGGTATAAAGTTTATGAAACCATTTCCTACTACACGATCTCAGAGATGCTTCCTTACATTATCTCCTAGGAGCTTTATGGTCTTGGCTCTTATATTTAGATCTTTGATCCATATTGAGTTAATTTTTGTGTAGGGCATGAGATGGTGATCCTTTCTCATTCTTTTGGATATGAATATCCAGTTCTCCACACCATATTTTGAAGAGGCCAATCTCTCCCAGATGAGCTGGCTTAGTGACCTTGTTGAATATCAGTTAATTGTATATGTAAAGATCTATATCAGAAGTCTCAGTTCTGTTCCTTTAGTCAATATGTTTATCTTTGTGCCAATACCATGCACTTTTGACCACTGTAACTTTGTAATATGTTTTAAAGTCAGGTAGTGTGATTCCTCCAATTTCATTTTTCTTTTTCAATATTATGTCTTAGGCTATTTGGGGTCCCTTGCCCTTCCAAATAAATTTCATAGCAGCTTTTCCAATTCAGTGAAAATGATCTTATATTTTTTATTGTGATTGTGTTAAATCTATAAATCAGTTTGGGTAGGATAGACATCTTAATGATGTTTATTCTTCCAATCCATGAACAGGGAATATTATTCCATTTATTTAGGTCTTTTTTTTTTTATTTCCTTAAACAATGTTGTGTAGTTTTCTGCATACAAGTGCTTTATATTTTTAGTTAAATTTATTCCTAGTTTTAGTTACTATTGGAAATGGTGTACATAAACGCTACTAATTTTTGCCCATTGAACTTATATCCTGCCACTTTACTGAACTCATTCATCAGCTCTAGAAGCTTTGTTGTAGATTTTTCAGGATATTCTCTGTATAGGATCATGTCGTCTGCAAATAGTGAAATTTTCACTTCTTCCTTTCCAATTTGGATGCCTTTTATATCTTTTTCTTGCCTAAGTGCTTGAACAAGTACTTCTAACACAATATTAAATAAGCAGTGACATTGGGCATATTTGTTTTGTTCCAGATCTTAAAGTGAAAGCTTTTAGCACTTCAACATTGAATATGATGTTAACTGTGTGTTTTTCATTTATACCCTTTATCATGTTGAGGAAGTTTCTTCTATTCTTAGTGGTGTATTACACTGATTGATTTTCTTATGTTGAACCATCCTTGCATACCAGAGATGAAACTCACTTTGTCATGATTCATTTGATGTGTTGTGAATACGATTAGCAAGTATTTTGTTGAGGATTTTAGCATCTAGGTTCATTAGAGAGATTGGTCTATAGCTTTCCTTTCTTGTGTGGCTTTTCTATTAGGGTGATGTTGGCATCATAGAATGAGTTAGACAATGTTCCCCCCATGAAATAGCATTTTAAATGTGTTTCAAAAGAAGGAATCTGAAAAAAACTTTCAATGAATTTGCAACTTGTAATAGAACAATTTATGTTTAAATGGACTTTTAAAAAAGGAACTTCATCACTCATTCTTAATAGTGTTAAAATACAAAATCTACCATCAAACACTAAAAGAAAAATCTAGCAATATTTCACTATTAATGGAATTAGAGTGCTCCTTCTTCATGTACTTTTCGAATTATCAGAAGGGTTTGCATAACCTAGCAGTATCCCTGCAAGTTCAGTTTTTATTGCAATAAAAATTTCTCATTCAAATTTTATTATTTTCAATTTAATTGTTCTGTCTCTGTAGCTTCTTAAAACAGCTGAAGTACTTTGCAATTCACACTCAAACAGGTGCACAAGATTTAGGAATTTCCTGAGTATAAAAATCCTCAATACCATAATTTTCTGACCATTACCCTCTAGATGTCCTATGTTCCACATCATGATACCATTAAAATTTCTACAATGAAGCACAAAGTTCTGTATTTATAGATAAATCCTGGCTATATATTATTTAAAAGAATTAAACCTTTATTGACTGTTGAATTTACATATTTATGGGTTACTTTTAAAACTTCCCAGGATCACAGCATTCTCCAATTATCTTCATTTATATTATGGTAATGTATTGTTCTCTGGATTGAATTTACTCACCTACTAAGGAAGGGAATGATAGAAAGTCTCCATGAGCACGTAAAGCAATGCTTTCAGACCCTAAGGGTAGTATAAGTAGCCCAAAGGAACAGTCCAGCAAATGACAATTCCCAAGACAAGACACTGTGAATTTCCTCTGTCCTAAAGTTTTCCCAGCAGCGATCTTAGAAATATTATAATGAAATATTTTTTATTGTAACAAAAATATCAAAGATATCACCTCATCTTTAAAAGGTTGGACATTGGTATCTTGTTAAATGTTGATCTATAAAACCTTGAACCTGGGACATGTCACCATTTACTGCTTTGGAAAACTGAAAAGGTAGTAAAAAGGATTTAACATATTCTAAAGGAGACATTAAGACAGAACACCATGGTAACTGCCCAATTTATGCAGCAACTGAATTCTGGTGACTATTAATCTTGTTGAGAAACAAGAAGCAACTAAGAAAATAAATTAAATTGAAGTAAACTAATAAAGGTGGCAAAAGGGACACTTTGTCCTATAGACTTTTGCAAAGCATTTATGAAAACTCTCTGCAGTGTTAGCTAACATTATTATATTGTATTGAATATTGATTATTCTAGAGAGAAAATGCCTGCTGAGAGTTATGTATGTAATATTCTGAGATGAGAATAAGGCTATCCATTACTAAGCAATCTGTTTATATTGCTGATTTAATGACTTCCATCATTATCTATATTCTCCTTTTACAAGAGACACATTTTTCTTCTGAACCTTAAGACTCCTTCACTACAAAGTTGAATATTATCTATGCAACTGATTGTGAAAAATAATTCCAAATCCTACCTATATGAAATAGACTTCAAAGGAACTAGAAAGAATATCTTCCAGCTCATCTGTTCGTTTTTCTCCTTGTCCATTTTCACCAGTTCTGATGCTGGGTAACAAAACAAATTATTATAATAAAATACTTGGGCAACTTTGATATCTCTCTGTTGTGCATGATTTACCAAGAAATGATTACATTTAGACAAGTTAGCACTAATTAAAGTACATGTTATTGCTATAAATGTATGCAGTGGATTTGTTGATTTTGACTGATGATTTTATAATTGTAAAACTAAAGGAAAACAACCTATAAAACTATGGAGAATAGGAGAAGACCGATTAAATGATTAATGAACAAAAACAGGCACATTTTCTATAAACAAAAAAAATGGGTAAAATGTAGCATAGGAAGAATATAATGTGGAAATATTCTATTTATAGCAGAAAAAAAAACCAGGTCAAATAATCACAAATAAATTTATAAAGAAAGTCAATACGCAAAATATATAAAATACACAGAGTATGTGAGGAATATATTACTTAAATCAGTGGAGAAATGGTGTATCACTCAATAAATGATATTATAATAACTGGCTACAACTATTCAGGGTGGGACAAAACTCTGCCTCCTTTTATCTTTTACAACAAAATAAATTAGCAAATAAATAAAAAAACTGATGTTAATGATATAAAGACACTATAGAAGAAGAAGAGGGAGAGTAATGGGTAAGTTTTGTTTTAATAATATGATATGTCATATGATAAAATAATGAACATTGAAAAGTCTTATTCCTATTCCTTTCCCCATGTCCATACCATCCTCCCATCCCATGAAGGTTTCAACTTTTGTTAGATTTTAAAATTTATCTTTTCAGTGTTTGTTTCTGAAGACATATGAAACCACAAATATATGGTCTTTTCCTTTACCTTACAAAAATGTAGCATATAATATTCTGCACCATATTTCTTTTTTTTCATATAAAAATATAATGGGGAAGTTTTCCTTTCTGTGCATAGAATTTTCATTCTTTACAAAGCTGTACCTATTACACTGTGCACATATACCACAGTTTATTTAACAAGACTTTGGCCTGCATCCAAAATTTTGCTATTATAAACAGGTATGCTATGAAGAATGATGTATCTAGGTCATTTTCTATATACCGTGATATATATATATGTAAGATATATTTCCCAAAGTGGAACTCCTGAGTCAAAGAGTAAATCTAATTGCAGTTTTGATAGATACTGTCAAATATGCCTTCATTAGAGGTTGAACCATTTCACACTCCTACCAGCAATCTGTGAGAATATTCCTTTTCTTAAAGCCCTGCAAATAGAGTATGTTGTCAAACATTATAGCTTTTTGACAGCCTGGCTAGATAAAGTGTGTGTGTGTGTGTGTTTCTGTGTGTGTCTTGGTGTAATTCCACTATTCCTCAGTTTTTCTTTAATGTCCTTTTTCTGTTTTGTGATAAAATTCAGGATAGCACATTACATTTAGTCTTCCGTGTCCCTAGGCTCCTCTTGGCTGTGACAGTTTCTCAGACTTTTCTTGTTTTTTGATGACCCTGACAGTTTTGAGGAGTACTGTTAGGGTATTTTGTAGAATGTCCATTAACTGAGATTTGTCTGACATTTTTCTCATGATTAGACTGGGATTATGGGTTTTGGAGAGGAAGACCACAGAGGTAAATTTCCATTCCTATCACATAACATCAAGGATATATCCTATCAAAATGATTATCACTGCAAATATTGACCTTGGCTACTTGGCTGAGGTAGGGTTTGTCAAGTTTTTCCACTGTGAAGTTGCTCTTTTTCTCTCCTTTCCCTACTGTGTTCTTTGGAATAACATTACTAGGTGCACTCCCACATGTACAGAGTGGGGAATTGTGTTCTCTTGAGGACAGAGTATCTACATAAGTTATTTGGAATTCTTGCCAGGAGTTTTGTCTCTTCTCCCACATTAATTTATTTACTCAGTCATTTATTTATATCAATATGGATCCATGGATATTTATTTTATTTGTTAGGTTATAAGTCAATACTACTCGATTTATCTTGTTACTCACATCGTTCCAGTTATGACCATTGAGAGACCTGTCAGTTGGTTCCTGTGCCCCTTTTGGCATACTCTGTCAAAGGGGAATTAGTTTTATTCTTTTTTGAACCCTTCTTTACTTCCTAGAAATATAAGATTCTGTGAGTTCAACTTGTTTATTTACTAACCCAGTCCAAAAGCAACCGTTTCTCCAAGGAGCATTGATTCCTTTTATTGGAGAATGGTATTAGAAATCCAGATCTGGTAGCCAGGTGTGCTTCTTACCACTGCAGTGGTATTGTTCTAGGCCAGGGGGTCTTAACCAGCAGTCCACGGACCCCAGGAGGTCCATGAGCTGTAACTGAAATAAAATCAACTTATTATATTTATTTTCTCTGACCTCTAATTGAAATCTAGCATTTCCTTCACTTTTGAATGTATGCAATAAATTACAGTAGTATTCATTTTATATTAAAAAAATAAAATTTAACTTTAACTTTCCTAAATTTTTTGATGTATTGAATTATTGAATGTGTTAAGAAAGAAGCACATATGTATACTATTATATCATATGTTTTTTATTTTAGTAACTGTATTTCAATATATGTCACTGATTTCCTTTGTAATTTAATTTCATGCATTTAAAAACATTCTTGTGGGGGTGTGTTGGTACAGGTGTGGTATTTTTATTAAATAATACACAGTATAGTGTGGACTTAGTATGATTTTTATTTTAATGAAGCATGTTCTAAATGCATTGGATAAATACCTGCAAAAAGGTTGGTAAGAATGGCGGAGGCAGTTTTATGATACCATCGGAAAATTCAAATTTCTAAATGTTTGCCAAAAATTACCGTTTGAACAGATGTGAACCCTGAGTTATCAGGTACTGAAATTATGGGAAAGTTGTAAAACGTAATTTTGAATAATCCTAAAATTTAATTTAAAAGCATGCTGATGGTGAGTGTCATAAAACTATCTGCCACTACCTTCTGAGAAAGGGTCTGTGGTTTTCACCCGACTGGCAAAGTGGTCCGTGGAACAAAAAAGGTTAAGAACCTCTGTTCTAGGCCCTCTCAACTGGCAGAGCAAGGAAATATATGTGCGTTTACTGCCAGTGTATATATTCATATCTGTGAATATTTATATATGTAAACAACTGTATCTATATTAAGCTAACTATTATTTCATATTGATGTCTCTCTCTAATCCATTATAACATGGGTTATTCTAAGCTCCTCCCCTTGCTTATCTGAAACTTCCCATTCAAACAGTGAGCAAACCTGCTCCCACTATCTCCCATCCATTTAATTAATTATTCAATTACAATTATCATGTATAGCAGTATCAGAATTGTTAACCTATATCCCATGGGAAACAACTTTCTCTACTAGAATTATTAGGTACGATTCCTTTTGGCTTTAGTCTTACAGACTCCATTCAGTTCCAAAGTTATTTTGGTAAGAATTTTTCCCCCACTCTATTCAGTGTGGTTGTTTAACATATTTGTAATACAGTTAAAATATTTTGTCAAATTCTGCATTCCATTCTAGGATCTTCTAAATGATTTTTTTATAAGTTCATTTTTTAAAAACACTTTATTGAAGTATATCATTCATACATGAACATACATAAGCTATAATTGTTCAGTTAACATCGTGAACTTACAAAACAAACATGCATAACATCATACAGCGCTTCCACACATCACCCCCCGCCACCAAACACCCTGAATTGTTGTGAAACATTTGTTAACAAATCATGAACCAGCATTGTCAAAATATTACTACTAACTATTGTCCGTATCTTCCTCCCCTTTACATGGTTTAAGGATTTATTTATTTATTTATTTATTTTTATGCATTTTTACTCCCCTCCCCCCGTTTTTGCTGTTTCTGTGTCCATTCGCTGGGCAACTCTCTGTGTCTGTTTCCTGCCCTTTCTTTCTATACTTCTCCACCTGTCTTCATTGGGATTTGATCCTTGTAATCTCCAATGTGGGAGAGAAGTGTCCTACCGCCTATGCCACCTGAGCTCCTGGTTTTTTGGTGCGTCTCGTCTTGGCTCTCCCTTGTGTCACTCAACTATTACGTCATCATCTTGCATGGCTTGCAGGGCCTGATGGTGCACCTCTGGATGGGGCGTGACGGCTCTCCTGCTCATGGGGCCTTGTGGCGCACCCACACACGGGGCCTGGTGGCCCAGGCGCCTTCCATATTTTTCTTTTTGTCCTTTTTACTGGGAGGTCCTGGGGATCAAACCCAGGTCCTTCCATATGGGAGACAGACACCCAACCACCTGAACCAAATCTGTCCCCCTGCACTATCTCTTAAGGTTAACCAAAGATACCCAAAGTTACGGTCTTTTCCCATACAGGATGGTCATATAATAAATCAGGCTTAATTTATCACTAGCATTCTAAAAACCAGACCTAGGGAGAAAAACTAGGTCTGGGGACACGTGTATGGTTTCTAATATAGCTAATGTTTAGCCTACCCTGATTATCACAAAATCAGGTCAGTGAGAATATTCACACTAAATGATTTTTTAACTTTGCATATATTGTTTCACTCTTACTGCTGTAAAGTTCTATGAGTTTTGACAAATGCAGAATGGCATTTACCTACCATTACAGTTGCATACAGAATAGTTTCACCACCCTAAAGAATTCTCTTTCACCCATTCAATATCATACCTTTGATTCCCAGCAACCACTTATCTAGTTCCTTTGAAGTCTATTTTTTAAGGAATAACATAAATGGAATCATACAGTATGAAGCATTTACAGACTGGCTTCTTTCATGCAGCAATGTACTTTTAAGATTCATCTATGTCTTTGCATGGCTTGATAGCTCATTTGTTTTTATTGCTTATTAGGATAATAGTATTCTATTGTAGGGCTATATCACAGTTTGTTTTCCATTAACCTATTAAAGAACATATTGTTTGCTTCCAGGTTTTGAGAATTATGAATAAAGCTGTTATAACCATCTGCATGCTGGTTTTTATGTAGACATAACTTTTCAAAACAGTTGGCAAATACCTGGGGGCACAATTTCTGGATTGTATGGTAAGACTATGGTGAGCTTTGTAGGAATTGCCAAAGGGTCTTGAAAGTGTTTGTGCCCTGTTGTATTTCCACCTGCAAGGAGTGAGGGTTCCAGTTGTTTCACATCCTTGTTAACATTTAATATTGTCAATTTTCAAACCTCTGGCTACAATGACAAAGAATTAAACAGCATAGATGCAAATAACTGAAATCCGATAGGAAAATGATGATATCACTACTGGCCTTACAGAAATAAAAAGGATTTTAAAAGGATATTAAGAATAATTGTACACTGAAAAGCTAGATAACCTAGAAGAAATGGATAAATTCCTAGAAATACAGTAATTACCCAAATTGACTCAAGAAGAAATAGAAAGCATCAACAAACCTGTAAGAAGTACAGAGATTGAATCAATCATCAAAACCCTTCTACCAAAGAAAACTCCAGGGCCAGATGGCTTCACTGGTAAATTCTACCAAACCTTTAAATAAGAATTAATACCAATACTTCCTAAACTCTTCCAAAGAATTCAAGAGGAGTGAACTCTTCTTAATTCACTCTATGAAGCCAGCATTACTCTTAGAACAAAGCTTAGTAAAGATATCACAAGTAAATTACAGACCAATCTCCCTTATAAATATATATGTAAAAATTCTCAACAAAATATAACAAAATAAATCCAACTCATATTAAAAAGATTAGACACCCATGACTAAGTATGATTCATCCTAGGACTACAAGGTTGAGTCATCATACAAAAAATAATCAATGTAATAAACTACATAAGTAAAAGGAAGGAAAAAATACATTATTATCTCAATTGATGCAGGAAAGGCATTTCACAAAATTAACAACCCCTTCTTGATAAAATACTAGAAAACTAGGAGTAAAAAAAACATCTCAACATGATAAAGGGCATTCATGAATAAGCCACAACTAATATCATAAACAACAATGAAAGGCTTAAAGTTTTCTTCCTAAGATTAGAAATGAGGGCAAGGATGCCGACCTTTGCAACTGCTATCCAGTATCATATTAGAACTTCTTCTCAATACAATTAGGCAAGAAAAAGAAATAAAAAGTATCCAAGTCAGAAAGGAAGAAGTAAAGCTATTCCCAGTTGATTTGGTCTTATATGCAGAAAATCCAAAGGAATTCACAGGAAATCTCTTAGAGCTAATAAGTAAATTCATCAAAGTAGCAGGGTACAAATCAACATACAAAAAACCATTGTGTTCCTTCACACTATAAATTAAGAAAACAACTCTATTTACAATAACATCAAAAAAAAATAAAATACCTAGGAATAAATTTAATAATACAAAAGTCTGATACTGAAGACTATGAAACACTGTGGAAAGAAATTCAAGATGACTTAAATAAATAGTGTGACATCCAATATTCATGGATTAGAAGAGTTGTTAATTTGTCAATATTACCCAAAGCAATACAAATTCAAGGCAACCCCTATTAAAATTTCAATAGCCTTTTTGCAGTAATGGAAAAACTGATCCTCATTTTTTTTTTTAAAGATTTGTTTTATTTATTTCTCTCTACCCCCTCGTTATTTGCACTTGCTATGTCTGTTCTGTGTCCTTGTTTCTTTAGGAGACACCAAGAACTTAACCAGGACCTCCAATATAATAGGGAGGCATCTCCAATATAATAGGGAGTATCTAATATGATACTTGAGCCACCTCTGTTTCCTGCTTTGTTGTGTCTCTTATTGTGTTTTCTTCTTGTATATCTTGTTGCAACAGCTTATTGAGTCAGCTTGCCATGCCTGTCCATTGCATAAGAAAACCTAACATATGTGTTGGGAGAAGCTGAGTCATTGGCCTGTTTACTAGCATTAGCCTGCTTAGTCATACAGGAAAGTCAGGAAGGGGGAATTTATAGCCCAACACCCTGCGGCTTACAGCACACAGCACACAGCACACACCCAGTGGCTGCGTTATCAGAAAGCAGCCAGCACATCATTATATAGCAGGAAAAAGGGCAAGGGAAAGGGCGGCACCCCCACCCCCACCACCCACTTTTAGGTTACCTCATGGTCTCGTGGACAGTGACCAGAGGCCAACCACTGCCAGTCAGCTTGCCTTTGCAGAGCCAGAAGCCAATCACCACCAAACAGCAACCCCTAACTCCCTAAAAGAATCAAATCACATAAGAGAGTTCTCATGCTTTGTCTCAAATATGCCAATCAATGCAGGCCTTGGAGTCCTGTATGCCTATAACAGAGGACCCAGGGCAGAACTTTGCATTTTTTCTTCCTCAAAAATGCCTGCCTTCATCCCTGAAGATGTACTTTCTGTCTCTTGCCTTACCCCCCAATAAATTCTCTACTTGCTTAATTAATTTGTGGCTCATTCTTGATTAATTCTTTCTCAGGACAATGCCTAGAACCTAGACACCTGGACGCCATCTCCAATAACACTAGAACAAAAGTAGATAAAGAGATCAGTGGAATAGAATTGAAAGTCTGGAAATATACTGATGTATATATGGCCAATTGATTTTTTAAAATATGTTCTTTATTGAAGTATATCATTCATATATGAACATGCATAAACATTAAGTGTATAGTAAAGATTGTGAATTTATAAAATAAACATACATAACATCATACAGGGGTCTCATACATCACCCCTCCACTGACACTTTGGATTGTTGTGAAACATTTTCTATAAACTATGCAAGAGCATCATCAAAATATACTACTAACTATAGTCCCTATCTTACATTTGATGTATTTTCCCCCAACCCACCCTATTTTTTACAAATATATTTTTTTTACAGAGGTTGTGAACTTGCAAAACAATTACACACATGTGTAGAATTACCATATAACACCCTTTCACTAACACACCACACCATGGTGGAACATTTGTTACAGATTATGAGATAATATCATCAGACTATTACCACCAACTATAGTCCATAGTGTACATTTGGCACACTTTTTCCATACACCTCCATTATCAACACAGTACATCTTTGGCATTGATGCAAGACTGTTGTAGTATTGCTGTTAACCACAGTCTATAGGTCAATCCAATTGCAATTTTCCCATGCTTCTCCACATTCCTACCACCCTGCGATAGTGATGTACATCTGCTCTAGCTCACAGAAGGACACTCTTGCATTTGTATGCTCAACCACAATTCTCATCCACCTCTGGGTTCTCTGTGTTATTTAGTCCCTAGGTTATTCTTTAGCTTTCTTTCAACTGACATTTACTTCCTCAGACTACCCTTTTTGGCTACAATCCCATTTATAAACCAGTTGCTACTCACTATAATGTGTTACCATCAACTCTATCCATTTCCACACTTTTATAGTCAAGTTAATTAAAGCTTCTACATACATTAAATATGAGTAGTTCTTCTCAACTCTCCTCTTATCTCCTAATAACCTATACTCTAGATTTGAACTCCATGTGTATGTTCTTCGTATTTGGTTCATATTAATGAGACTATGCAATATTTGTCCTTTTGTGCCTGGCTTGCTTCACCTAGTATAATGTCTTCAAGATTCATCCATGTTACCACATGTGTCCTAATTTCATTTCTTCTTACTGCAGCATAGTATTCTATCATATGTATATACCACATTTTGTTTATCCATTGATTGGTTGTTGGACACTTGGGTTATTTCCATCTTTTGGCAATTGGGAATAATACCACTATGAACATTGGTGTGCAGATGTCTGTTCGTGTCATAGTTTTCCGTTCTTCTGGATATATTCCTAGTAGAGGAATTGCTGAATCATATGGCAGATCTATATTTAGCTTCCTGCAGAACCACCAAATTGTCATCTACAGAGGCTGCACCATTTTACACTCCCACCAACAGTAGTGTATTGTTTCTATTTCTCCACATCCTCTCCAGCACATATTGTTGTCTGTTTTTTTAAATAATGGCCATTATATGCAGTGTTAGATGATATCTCATTGTTGTTTTAATTTGCATTTCTCTAATAGCTAGTGATATGGAACATTTTTTCATGTACTTTTTGGCCATTTGTATTTCCTCTTTGGAGAAATGTCTAAGGCTTTGCCCATTTTTAAATTGGATTACTTGCTCTTTTATTGTTGAGTTGTGTGCTGTATTTATATAGAATGGAAATCAATCCCTTATTGGATATGTGGTTTCCAAATATTTTCTCGATTGTGTGGGCTGCATTTTCACCTTCTTGATGAGTCCTTTGAATCACAGAAGTGTTTAAGTTTGAGGAGGCCCCATTTATCCATGTTTTCTTTCATTGCTCATGCTTTCAGTATAAGGTTTAAGAATCCACCACCTACCACCAGGTCTTGAAGGTGTCTCCCTACATTTTCTTCTAGAAGCTTTACTGTACTTGCTTTTATATTTAGGTCTTTGAATCATTTTGAGTTAACTTTTGTATAAGATATGAGATAGGGGTCTTCTTTCTTTCTTTTGGCTATGCATATCCAGTTCTCCCAGCACTATTTGTTGAATAAACTGTTCTATCACAGCTGGGTAGGTTTGACAGGTATGTCAAAAATCACTTGGCCATAGATGTGAGAGTCAGCTTCTGAACCATCAATTCAGTTCCATTGGTCAATATGTCAATCTTTATGCCAATACCATGCTGTCTTCACCACAGTAGCTAGGTAATATGATTTAAAGTCTGGAAGTGAGAGTCCTCCAACTTCACTTTTCCTTTTTAAGATGTTTTGGGCTATTCAGGGCCTCTTACCGTTCCAGATAAATTTGATAATTGTTCTTTCCATTTGTTTAAAATTGCTGGTGGAATTTTTAATGGGATTGCATTTTATCTGTATATCATTTTGGGTAGAGTCTTCATCTTAATAATATTTAGTCTTCCAATCCAAAAGCATGGAATGTTCTTCCAGTTATTTAGGTATTATTTTATTTCTTTTAGCAATGTATTATAGTTTTCTGAATACAAGTGCTTTTCATCCTTGGTTAAGTTTATTCCTAAATATATTTTTTTAAACTTTATTTTGTACACTTAATAATTGAAAACATAAACAATTAAAAACTAAAAAGTAAACACAGATGAATAAATATATACATTTCTCAATTAAATGTAATTTGATTCTTTTATTTGCTATTGTAAATTGAATTTTTTTCCTAACTTCTTCCTCAGGTTGTGCATTACTAGTGTATAGAAACACCACTGATTTTTGCATATTGATCTTTCTACTGAAATGTTTATTAGCTCTAGCAGCTTTGTTGTAGGTCTTTTGGGACTTTCTAGATATACAATCATATTGTCTGTGAATAGTGAAAATTTTAATTCTTCCTTTCCAATTTGGATGCATTTTATTTCTTTTTCTTGCCTGATTGCTCTAGCTAGAACCTCTAGCACTATATTGAACAACAGTGGTGACAATAGTCATCCTTGTCTTGTCTTTGATCACAATGGGAAAGCTTTCAGTCTATCATCATTGAGTACAATGTTAGCTCTGGGATTTTCATATATGGCCTTTCTATTGTTGAGAAATTTTCCTTCAATTCCTTTTATTTATTTATTTATTTTTTCGTAGTATTTTTATCAAGAAAGCATTCTGTATTTTGTCAAATGCCTTTTCTGCATCAATCAATAAGATCATGTGATTTTTCTTCTTTGATTTATTAATGTGGTGTCTTATGTTGATTGGTTTTCTCGTGTTTAACCAGATTTGCATGACTGTTATAAAAACCACTTGATCATGATGAATAATTCTTTTAATGTGTTGTTGGATTTGATTAGCAAGTATTTTATTGAGGATTGTTTCATCTGTATTCATTAGAAAAATGGGTCTATAATTTTCCTTTTTGTAATATCTTTATCTGGCTTTGGTATAGGGTGATATTGGCTTCGTAGATTGAGTTTGGTAGCATTCCTTCTTGTTCAATTTTTTGGAAGAGCTTGAGTAAGATTGGTATTAAATCTTCTTTGAATGCTTCGTAGAACTCACCTGTGAAAACGTCTGGTCCTGGGCTTTTCATTTTGGGGAACTGTTTGATGACTGTTTCAATCTCTTTACTTGTGATTGGTTTGTTGAAGTCTTCTATTTCTTCTAGGGTCAGTGTAGGTTGTTTGTACATTCCTAGGAACTTTTCCATTTCATCTACAATGTCTGGTTTTTTGGCATAAATTTGTTCATAATATCCTCCAATGATCTCTCTTATTTCTGTGGGTCAGTAGTAATGCTCCCACTATCATTTTTTATTTCATTTATTTTCATCTTCTCTCTTTTTTAATTAGTCAGTCTAGCTAAGGGTTTGTCAATTTTGTTAATCTTCTTGAAGAACCAAATTTTGATTTTGTTAATTTTCTCTATTTTTTTTTTTTTGTTCTCAATTTCATTTATTTCTGCCCTGATATTTGTTATTTCATTCCTTCTATTTTCTTTGGGATTAGTTTGCTGTTCTTTTTCTAGTTCCTCCAGCTGTGTAATTAGTTCAATGATTTTAGCTCTTTTATTTTTTTTTTAATATTAACATTGAGAGCTATAAATTTTCCTCTCAACACTGCCTTTGCTGCATCTCATAGGCTCTGATATGTTGCATTCTCATTGGCATTCATCTTGAGATATTTCTTGATTTCTCTTCTTTGACCCACTGATTATTTAAGGGCGTGCTATTTAATCTCCATATATATGTGAATTTTACCTTTTTCTACTGCTTGTTGATTTCCAAATTTATTCCATTATGATCAGAGAAACTTCTCTGTATAATTTCGATTTTGTTGACTTTATTGGGATCTATTTTGTAACCCAACATATGGTCTATCCTTTAGAAAGATCCACGAGCACTTGAAATGAATGTATACTCTGCTGTTTGGGGGTGCAATGTTCTGTATATGTCTATTAGGTGAATTCATTTATCATATTATTCAAGCTCTCTGTTTCTTTATTGATCCTCTGCCCAGATGTTCTATACAATGCTGAGAGTGGTGTATTGATCTCCAACTATTATTGTAGAGATGTCTATTTCTCCCTTCAGTTTTGCCAGTGTTTGTCTCATTTATCTTGAGGCATCCTGGTTAGGTGAACATACATTTATGATTGTTATTTCTTCCTGGTGAGTCATCCCTTTTATTAATATGTAATGTCTTTCCTTATCTCTAATGACTGTTTTGCTTCTAAAGTCTATTTCATCCAATATAAGTATGGCTACCCCAGCTTTCTTTTTTGGTTACTGCATTCATGAAAGTGAAATGAAAAGTGCATGCATGGAAATCCTTTCGCTTTCAATCTATTGGTTTCCTTGGGTCTAAGGTGAGTCTCTTACAGACAGCATATACAAGGCTTATCCATTCCACCAGTCTGTGTCTTTTGATTGGTGAGTTTAATCCATTAATATTTAATGTTACTATTGTAAAGGCAATATTTCATCCATTTTGATCTTTGTGTTTTGTCTGTCATTTTATTTTGACACTTTTAGTTACTGTTACTGATACAGTCATCATTTCTAGACTCCCTTCCAAGCCTCTCTCCTGCCTTTTCTTTTCAGGCTGCACCATTCCCTTTAGTATTTCCTTCAAAGCTGGTCTTTTTGTTATAAACTCTTGCAGTTTCTGTTTATCTGTGAATATTCTAATCTCATCCTCCTTTTTGAAAGATAATCTTGCCAGGTATAAAATTTTTGGCTGGCAGTTTTTCTCTTGCAGTATCTTAAATATATCATACCACTGCTTTCTTACTTCCATGGTTTCTCATGAGAAATTGCACTTAATCTTGTTGGATATTCTTTATATGTTATGCATTGCTTTTCTCTTGCTGCTCTCAGAACTCTCTCTGTCTTTGGCATTTGACATTCCGATAATATATATCTCAGAGTTGGTCTATTTGGATTTATTCAGAAGGGAGTTCATTGTGCTTTTTGGACATGGATATCTATGTCCTTCAATAAGGTTGGGAAATTTTCCAGCATTATTTCTTCAAATATTCCTTCTGTCCCTTTTCCTTCTCTTCTCCTTCTGGAACACCCATGACATGTATGTTTGCACATCTCTTGCTGTCATTTAGTTCCCCGAGACACTGTTCACTTTTTTCCATTCTTTTCTTCATCTGTTCTTTTGTATGTTTGCTTACAGAGGCCATGTCTTTCAGCTCACCAATCCTTTCTTATGCTTCCTCAAATCTGCTGTTATATGCCTCCAATGTGTTTTTAATTTCATTTATCGCACCCTTCATTTCCATAATGTTTCCTATTTTTCTATGTATGCTTTCAAATTCTCCTTTATGCTCATCCAATGTCTTCTTAATATCCTTAATGTCTTTAGCTATCTCATTGAATTTATTAAGGAGATTTGTTTGAACAGCTATGATTAGTTGTCTCAACTCCTTTATGTCATCTGGAGGCTTATCTTGTTCCTTTAACTGGGCCATATCTTCCTGTTTCTTGGTATGGATTGTAATTTTTTGTTGGTGTTTTCACATCTGGCTTGCTAGATGTATTTATTCTGGGTGTAGTTTCTCCCTTTAGTTTAGGGCTTTCTTGTCTTTTCTCCTTTCTTGTTGTGCAGTAGGAGCCAGGGAAGTAGTTGGTGCTGTAAGCTATGGAGGCTGAAGCTGCTCACATTGCCCCAGGAAGTGATGAAGCTTCTCTCAACTTTCTCCTCTGTCATGGGTAGGGACAGAATTGCAGCCATGTATAATAATCCAAGTTGGGTAGGACAAGACTGTCTATAGTGGCCCAGAGAAACTGATAAAGCTTCACACCCCTTCCTCCCCTATCTTGGACAGGGATGGAGCTATAGTTGTGGGCAGTAATCTCTGCCATGTGGGTCCAAAATGACCACAGTTGCTTAAGTAAACTGATGTAGCTCCAGACCCCCTCCCTGCCAGGGATGGGGATGGACCCTCTGGAGTGCCCAACAATCTAATCCGTGTGGGATGAATATGCCTGCAGTTGCCCTGAGAAGCTGAGGGAGTACTGTCTGTTCTGCACTTTAGGGGAGGAAACAGAACCACCAATGCCCAACAGTTCAGTGTCTGTAGGCAAAAGTATTCACCATTGCCCAGAGTCGTTGAGGAAGCACCAGCCTACTCCTTTCCTTTGGGTTGTGTGTGTGGTTCTTTGGGCATCCAACAGTTCAGTCCCTTTAGGCTGAGAATACCTGCCTTTGCCTGGAGAGGCTGAGGATACCCAGCACCTTTCCCATCTTACTGGGATGCGGGCATTCAGCCCCAGGTGTCCAACCATTCAGTCTGTGCTGGTGGAGAGCACTTGCAGTTGCCTGGAGAACCTGGTACAGGTCCCAGCAGCTTCTTCTCTGCTGGATGTGGGGCTGGAGCCTAGGCAAGAGCTGAGTCCATTCTTGGTGGAAGGAATCCAGTCCCTAAATTCACTGGCTTTTCAGTCAACCAGGCTTCCGTCTCATGCCAGAGGGTGGAGTAAAAATGGTGACTACCAGACTCTTTTGAACTTGGACAGGCTCAAACCCTAGCTGTTTCTAGGATTATACTTTAGCCAGCTGAGTCCACTAATTGGTAACTGAGGTCAGTGGACAACTGTCTCTTCCTCCACCATTTATTGGAAATGGAGCTTCTATTTCCAGCCATGGAACAGCTCCTGAAGTGGCTTGTGCTGACAGAGTAAGATTGGCACTGGCCTCTGTGGCATGGCTTGCAGTTTCCCAGAGAGGGGGTGCAGGTCCCCCCAGTTTCCTCCCTGCTGGAGGTGGGGCTGTGGTTTAGGCTAAACCTGCAATCCAACCTGGTGGAAAGAAGCCAGTCCTTACCAGCACTGTGACTTTCAATCAGCCCCACTTCCCCTCAGGCCAGGGGAGGAGTCAATATGGTGTCTTCCGGCATCCTTCTGACCTGGACAGGCTCAAAATTTAGTTGTTTCTAGGATTATACTTTAGCCTGCTGAATTTACTAATCAGTAGCTAAAGTCGATGCCACACCATGTCTTCCTACCCCATTTTTTTAGGAAATGGAGCTTCCAAATCCAGCCACGGAATAGCTCCCAAAGCAGCTTGCACCACGGGCACTGCCTCTGCAGCATGGAGAGCTCTACTCACAAATTCTCTCTGCAGATGGGAAGTCTCCTCTTTCCATACTTTCGTGGATGTTGCAGGATACTCTTCTGATCTCCTGGGGCCCCCAAAGAGGTGCTTTAGGTAGCTCTGGGTGATTACTAACTGCCCTGTAGCATGAGCCGACTCCAGGAGATCCTTACTCTGTCACCATCTTGGCTTCCCCATCCCTAACTGATTTTTTTATAAGAGTGCTAAGTAAATGTAGTGGGGAAAGAATAGTCACTTCAACAAATGGTGTTAGGAAAACTGGATATGAACTTGCAGAAGAATGAAGTTAGACTCCTACTCACACCATGTAGAAGTCTACTCAAAAGGATTCAAGAACCTAAATATAAACCTGTGAGACTCTTAGAAGATAATATGGGGGCAAATCTTCATGACCTGAGATTTGGTGATGGATTCTTAGATATGACTCCAAAACAAAAGCAACAAAAGAGTTAATAGATAAATTTGATTTCATCAAAATTATTATATTTTAAATTGAAGGAAATTATCAAGAAAGAAAAAAAGACAACCTACAGAGTGGGAGAAATTAGTTTCAAACCATGTCTCACATAAGGACTAAATATCCAGAATATATAAAGAACTACAACCTACCGAAAAGACAAATAACCCAATTAATGGACAAAGTACTTGAATAGAAATTTCTCCAAAGTAGATATACAAGTGGTAAATAAACACATGAAAAGTTGCTCAACATCATTTGACATTAGTAAAATGTAAATTAAAACTACAATGAGATATCACTTCACACCCACAAGGATAATTACTATTAAAAAATCAGAAAATTATAAGTGTTGGAGAGGATGCAGAGAAAATAGAATTATAGCACATTTTGGGTGGCAATGTAAAATAGTGCAGCCACTGTGGAAAGCACTATGGCAATTCTTCAAAAAGTTAAATAAAGAATAACCATTTGACCCAGCAATCTCACTTCTAGGTATATAACCAAAGAGAGTGAGAAATGGGTTACAAACATACTTGTGCACCAATGTTTATAGCAGCATTATTCACAACAGCCAAAAGCTGGAAACCACCCAGATGTTCATCAACAAATAAGTGGAAAAATAATATGTGATACCATTTTAGTACACATTGGAATATTATCTGGCTATAATCAAAAATAAAGTTATGAGATATGCTGCAACATGGAAGAACATTGAAAACATTACGGTTAGTGAAACAAGCATGACCCATTGTATGATATCACTTATAAGAGATGACAAGAAATAGCAAATTCATAGAGATAGAAAGCAGATTAGAGGTTACTGGGAAAAGGGGATGAAGGGATGGGACAAGAGTGAGTGTTTATCAAATTTTGTGTTTTAGCCATTCTAGTAGGTGTATAGTAGTATCGCAGATTGCATTAATTTGCAATTCCCTAATGATATATGATGTTGAGTATCTTTTCATTTGCCTGTTTGCCTTCTGTGTATCTTCTTTGGTGAGGTGTCTATTCAGAGCTTTTGCTTAGTATTTGTCAGGTTGCTTGTTTTCTTATTTTTGACTTTTAAGAATTCTTGGTATGTTTTGTTTACAAGTCCTTTATCAGATTTTCAAATATTTTCAAATATTGAAAATATTTCAATCTATTACTTGTCTTTTAATTCTCGTAATTGGTTTTTGCAGAGTAAGGTTTTTATTTTAATAAAGTCCAACATATATTTATTTTCATAGATCATACTTTTGGTGTTGTATCTAAAAATTTATCATTAAATCTCAGGTTATGTAGCTTTTCACCTATGCTTTCTTCTGGACATTTTATACTGCTGTATTTTACGTGTACATCTATGATCCATTTCGAGTTATCTTTTTTGAAAGGTTTAAGGTCTGTTTCTATGTTCATTTCTTAAAATATATACATCCGTTTGTTTTATCTCCATTTACTGAAAAGATATCCTTTCTCCATTGAATTGCCTTTGCTTCTTTGTCAAAGATCAGTTGACTATATTTTTATGAGTCTATTTCTGGGCTCTCTAGTCTGTTCCATTGATCTATAGTCCTATTATTTTGCCTATATCAAACTCTTTTGAGTATTGTAGCTTTGTAGTAAGACTTAAAGTTGAGTGGTGTCAGTCCTCCAACTTCGTTCTTCTTTAGTTGGCTAATCTGGGATTTTTACCTCTCCATATAAAAGTTAATATTAGTCTGTCAACATCCACAAAACCACTTGCTGTGATGTTAATCAGAAATATATATTTAACTGTATATAGTTTTTAAATTATTAATTTAATTTAATTTTTTATCCAGCACATGTATTCCTTAAAATTGACTAACAAAATTTCTAGGAGATCATCAGTTAGTGACTTTCTCAATTTCAAGTGTTTATTGCATAGTACTTAATTATCTAAAAGTTTCCATATATATTTAAAAGAGACATTTTGCTATAAAAAGATTTTAAATAGTTTAAAAAGTCTTCAAGAAATCAAAGAGTGATGATTGAATAGCCAAAATTTAATTGAAATCATAATTCATATTTACTAATGTGTATCTGGCTATGGGTTTAGCAATACATGAGAATATAATCCATGATCCCTAAACTATATAAATTGATAATTAGGAGAAGGAATTATAAACACTGTGTACATGACAAGCCAAGCTTCCTGAGCACAGTGATATCTAAAGATATCGGGAAACAGATGTGGCTCAAGAGGTTCGTCGTCCGTCTACCATATGGAGAGACCGGGGTTCAATCCCCGGTACCTCCCGGTAAAAAAAAAAAAAAAAAAAAAAAAAAATCACCTACATTTTTCATTCTTAAATCCTACCTATTCCCAGAATATACGTTTATGTGATGGAATATATTACCAAACATTCTAGTTCTTCTCTTAAAGATGCCGTCATTCTCACAAGACAGAGCTCTGAAAAACAGTTTACACTATTTTCTACTATTTTAAGAAGATAGAATATTTCAACCTAATATTTTGTTAATATGCAGCCAGTTCACAACTTTTATGTGGCAATGTTATGTTCCAAGTGAGTCAAAACATGGCTAATTTTCATCTTATAGTATGGCATAAATAATACTGAAAGTGAAAAACCTAACATTCAAAGAGATTTTGAAGAAGAATGGTAAAGTTATTGAGTTCAAAAAAGGAGATGTTTTCTGATATGTGTGTTAAATTAGGAAATGATAGTTTGAGCATTGAAGAACTAAAATTAAGTGCACAATTAAACTATAAAAAACTCAGTGACATAGGTGAAGAGTAAAGTAACTTTAAAGTGATATGTGTGGACAATTGCTATTTTTTTAGCTTCACATTCAAGCACCGTTCTGATTTTAAGGGCATTCCCCATTGAAATGATATGTAATCAGAGGCAAGATTTCCCATTATTGGAAGCACAAGACACAATACTTTCTCCTAACTTCTGGATTCTAGGATTCAGGCACATAATTCAGGCTTATATCCTGCTGCCCAGGACTTTGAATCTTGAGAGAATGATCCAAAGACCCAATGCCATTGGAAGAGTTATCCTTGGAGGTGGTGGACGGTCCAGTGGTGACCGAATTAAGTGTCTAATGGGTCAGCAGCAATGTCCTAAATAGAATTTTCCTTGATATAACCTTGAAAAAAATCCCCTGCTAATTAGCCTCCTTGGTTCCTATTCAATACGCAATCCTGTCTCTCTAGACTTCTTGTCTACCTGTTATTTGCAGCTCCAGTTCATCAATTGATTACTGTTTCTTACAACCATGACCCTGTCTGAAACAAAACACAACTTTCAAAAACTGAAAAGTGAGGATAAGAAAATCATTTTTAAAAGATTCATTTCTGAGGATATAAAATTCTAGCTAGAAAATCTTTCTTTTGATAGATACATCTCTACCAAAAAAGATCAAAACATTTAGTTCATTGTTCTTTTAAAGTATATCCTGTTAAAAGTATCTGGATTTAGAATGTGATGTTCGAGGAAAAAAAAAAAATACATGACACTAATATTGGCTTGAAGGATAGGAGGAACATCGGATTACAATGAAAGTAGTTAGATAATTGATAAAGAAGATGCCTTACAGAATAATCAATATAGAATCTCAGTTGCAAGAATGGAGAATTATGCATAGTTTATACTCCTTTTGGAAAGTTTCAAAATGCAATAAGAATGAAAGTGGAAATTTTTCAATTGTCTATTGTTTTTTATATTAAAAACCCAAGGAATATGGATCCTTGAGTGGTTGAGAAAAGGTATAACATAATTTATAAGATAATAAAGGTATTAGTATCAACTTTCTTATATTCTAATTGTTATCATTGCTATCAAAAGCATCATACCAACATTTTCATTCTCCTATTTCTTTAAATTTATCTTCTTAAATGCATGATTGTGTGAGATCTCTGACTATGCCTATTTTGTTCCTGTCTCCATTTTCATCATAATGTGTTATTTCTTCACACGTTTGTCTTTTTTCTTCCATACCTCTTTTCCAGTAATTAAATTTATCTATTGTCAATTCTCAAATGATCCACAGGTTCCTGCACATATTATTACTTAGTTCTTGTCCCCATCATTTGTTTTCCACTAGGCATGTCCTGTTCCACTGAATAAAACCCAGCGTGCAACTCTATAGGAACGCTGCTGGACATATCACCTCCTGTAGTAAGTGAAATCAGTGCATCTGGACACTTGTTAGTTCTTCTATAAACCACAGACTCTAATACAGTTAGGACACAGCTTGTTGCCCAAAGAAGGAGTTTACATTGCTGTTTATTCCAACCAAATAAATGTTCAAGAAAAGAAAAGTAAGCATACACATGCAAACATACACACATGCATACATGTGAGCACCCTATTTGAAATGTTCCTTTTCCATGTTCTATGTGATGCATTTTGATGAAATGAGATTTTCTAATTTTAATGTAGTCACATGGATTCGTCTTTCCTTTAAGGTTTGTAAATTTGGGGTCATGCTAAGGAATTCCTTCCTTATTCTAAGATATTTTCATGCATTTTTCTAAGTGTTTTACAATTTTTTTAAAAAAATTATGAGTTAAATCAATATGTAATGGATTTCAGTATCTAGTGTAAGGTAGGTGCCCAGGTTTATTTTTTTCCATATGAAAAAAAAAATCTCACGTTCATTATCTAAAAATCACATAATTTTGCTACTGATCTGCAATAGCAGCTAAGTAATAAGTAAATTTAGCTTACAAGAGTAGGTCTATTTCTGGTCTTCATAGTATGTTTCTTTGACCTATTTTTACATCTTTACCCTCATAATACCTTATCAGATTCACTACAGCTTTATGATCTTGATGTCCAGTAAGATAAGTTACTCCATTTTCTTTTTGGTTTGGATAATATTGGACTTATGTTCTTCCACATTAATTATAAGAAAAAAGGTTTTCAAGATTCACAAAATATAAAAACAACCTAGAAACTTGTTGGTAATTTCAGTGACTCTTTAGACAAATTTGAGAAGAAATTACATCATTAAAATATGCAATGTTCCAATCCTATTAATAGCATAGGTCAACAAACTCTGTAAGGGGCCAATTAGCAAATATTTTAGGATTTGCAGGCCATATGGTCTCTGTTACAATATTCAACTCAGTTATTATATTGTGAAAACTCATAGAAATGCATAAATGAATGGATGTATATGTGTTTAAAAAAAAAAAAAAACCTTTATTTACAAAGTTATGGGTTATATTTGGCCTGAAGGATGTAGTTTGCCAACTCCAATCTATAGCATTGTCACCTAGTCTTGGGTCCTTAAACAATAGCATTGTCTATGTTTCTTTTTAACTTTATATAAATATATTTCTAATATATTTATTTTTCTGGAACTTACATTGTTGTTTTTGAAATTCATTATATTAATTCATGTACCTGTAGTCAATTAAGTTACATTGGTATATAATGTTTTGCTTAAATTCCATCACATTTTTCTAATGGAGAAACACCATATTATGAGGTCTCCAAATATTGACTACCAAGCAATTTTTGTTTCACATTTATAGGCTACTTAACTGGTTTTCAAAATGCTAAACGTTGAACCAAATCCTGCCAGCCACCAATATTCCAAAGACATTAAACAGTCTCAACAGATGATTATTTTCCATCACATTAAAATTTCTTTATTATTTGTGAAAAAGAATGCTAGATTCTTGAGAAAATTTAGAGGTGAAAGTCATGACCAGATTACTCTCTTTTGGTTTTCATTTCATTAACTAAAAATGTCTAGGGGAGCCCGTGTACCTCAGTGGTTTAGTGCCTGCTTGCAAGGTACAAGGTCCCAGGCTCGATCCCCGGTGCCTCCTTTAAAAAAATAAAAATAAAGTCTACATCTTTAGGTTAGCCATGGTATTTCATCTACTCTTACAATTATTTGGAATTTCTGTGCTCCATGTGTTTCTTATTATATTAAATTGAACACATTTTTTTTTTTCATAGATGTTGACTTGGTTGAGAAGTTTTAGAGGATTCTGTCATACTGGCTGGGATTCATTGGATATTACAGAAAGACACATGGTTGAAATTTTCAACAATCAAATGCCTTATGTAAAGAAACATGTGACAGGAGTCATACACTGGAAACCTTGAACTGCAGTGCTACTTAGGAAAACACACTTAGAAGAAGAGATGCATATCCTCTGCCTCAATGCCACCAAATTGCTTTATTACAGACAGTTCCCTAATGGAAAGTGTTCCTAGGAGCATTTGCCAACTGAAAGCTTGAGTCAGTCAAGTAAAAGACAGTTACTTGCTACAAGTCCTATTCTATCCACTTTAACATGGTTCAGACATTATTTTACCACCTATTCTTAATTTTGATCAAAAACTTGATCTTAAGTTCATTCTCCTACCAGTTCTACCCTCTGTACTTGTCCAGTTCTACTTGTTAGAACTGTTTCACTATTGCTTCAAATGCTTTCAGGCTAATCTTGGTAGACTATCAAAATGTTTTCCATTTTCTTACCCATTTGACCAGGACCTCCGTGTAAATTCCTCTATTACCAGTTAATAGAGGAAATACCAGTTAAGAGATATTTGGGGAATTTATTCTATTGTGACAAAATTTTCATTGAGGAACCATAGTTAGTTGTGTGTGTTGGCAGCATTCGGTTTATTTCCATATTGAGTACATCTGTATTGGTCTATGTAAGCTAAAAAGTAATCTTCTAACTTCAGCTAATTTAATTTCATCTCCATCCAACCTAGTGATAGGAACTGAGTAGTAATATTGTGTTAGCTGACAAATTCCTCTTTATACAAAGATGAAATACATGTCACATAATCTACTCATTGACCCACAGAAAGTTAGTGAATATGTTTATTGGACTACCACCAAGCTTACTCTTGTGACAGAACTGATTTCAAAAATAGATTATAAGATGCCCTTGTTGAAATGTTTTCTCATATTTTTTTCACCTTCTTTTATCAAATTTTCATGACCCCTATGTTTTCTCACCACCACTATATTTTCTGCTTTTTTTCCTAATATAATCCAATTATCTTATTATATAGTAATCAGTTGAAAATTGTTTATTACTATTTCTTCCATTGTACAACTTCATTTTCAATAAACTCAACTTTTTCTTCTTTTCTGAGAATACATTTCTTATTTAAGAGTGCCAGCAAGGAAAAAATACTTAGAACCCATTTCAGTGAAGTTGGAAGGCATTTTTGATAGCCAATTAAAAGCAGAATTCTTATCTACACTAACCTGAATTTTGAAGTTTTTTCACAGTAACTTTAACTCATTATCATTGTATGTGAGATCAAGCCTTTTTAATTTACTCAAAATGGCTGAATAGGCTAAACATATATGGTTTCCTCAGGTATCCCCAGAGAAATTGTGCCATCCAATGCATGATTCTTCAGCCAAAATGTGACTAAATAAATTGAATTTGGAAATGATCTGCCCACATTTGACACACTTCTCTTTTAGATCACAAAATATGGTCTGAGGTATTCTGTAGTATGTTCTGTTAACAAAAAGTTTTTAGAAAAAAATGTTCCTTATACATTGAGAGGTATTGAAAATATAGAGTTTACTGCTCTAGTTTCTTGTAGCAAATATATATGTCTGAATTTTCAAAATTTTAAGAATTTTGAATTTATATTTTCCATAATTTAAAACTGGTATTGAGATGAATAAGGACTATATAAACACATAGAAATTAAACATGGCCTTCAAATGAATGTTTCTGTAATCCTGAATACCAGAAAAAGGATTATAAAAACTAAGTAACCTAAACTGTAAGAGGGTAACTAAACTTAAAATAACTAAACTATAAGAAGATCGCTAATGTAGTCAGACTGCAGAGGCTGGATTAAAATTGATTTTGTTAGTCTTTCCTCCATCCTGATCCATCCTGATTCCATATCTATTTTCTCTGTTGACCAAGGGCCTGACATCTATGGTTGCTTCACCAAGGTTCTCTTGCCTTCTGGCTTTCTGTTGGTGTCAGCTGATGTGAGGCACTGGCAGAAGATCCCAGAAAAGGGATCTTCTTCCTGTAAAATGGAGCAAGTTTAAATGCTGAATGGAGAAAGGATGGAGAAGAGAAGGGCAGAAGAGGACCTCTAAATGGTGGCAAATCCAAAGAAGGCCTATGGAGTGAACAGAAATATCTAACTAGGGTTGCCTCCTAGTATATATGGTGCTCTTGTATGATTTTCATTAAAGTACCCTTCCAAGTTGATGACTTTAAAGAAGGCAGCCCTCTTGGAGAGTAAGTGTGAAAAGGCTCTTATCCTGATGTAGGCTGATGTGGTCTCTCACCAGGCTTGGTGAATGAAACATGACCTAGATTTTGATCCCCATTCACTACTTCAGTAGGGAAGCTTTGTGCATTACTGCACAACTCTATCCTGCTGCTCTGTGTCCAGAAAGGGTTTGTTTTTTTTAAAAAATAGATTGCAGTGTGGCATGAAATCTGAACCTTCTCTTTCATTTCTCCATGAAATATTTAACAACTCCTTTATTGCTCAAAAATATAGAATTGTCTATGGGTCTTTTTTTCTTTAGAAGGAGCTCAAAGAGAAAAATGGAGCAACAGCTGACATCTGGATTAAAAGATATAGGTATATAAATAATATATAAATAGCTAGATGACCAGCAAATGAAATGCAAGTTTTCCATTTGATCACTATTAACTTAAGCCTTGAAACTGTGGATAGCACCTAACTGTATTGGTCAGGGTTCTCCAGAGAAATAAACCAATGGTTCTATTTATTACATTTATTAATTATATTTACTTATTACAGGAAATTTATTATAGGAACTTGCTCATGTGATCATGGGGTTTAATAAGTTTGAATTCCATAGGACAGGCCACAGGTTGTAAACTCTGATGAAGGTTTCTGTGAATTCCCTAGGACAAGCTGGCCGGCTAAAGCAAAAATGAAAATTCTTCTTTCTGACAGGCAAAATCCTCAGTTCTCCCTTTAAGCCCTTCAGTTGCTTAGATGAGTCTTCTCTCTTTGCTGAAGACAATCTCCTTTGTTGATTACAGATGTAATCAGTTATAAATGCAGTCAACTTACTGATGATTTAAATCCACAATATATCCTCACAGTAAAAATCAGGCCAGTGCATGCTTGACCAAACAACTGGACTCCATAACTTAGCCAAGTTGACAAATGAACTTAACCATGACAGTCCACCTTTGTCAACTTGGCACATGTATTAGCCAAAGGGGAGCTGATGCAAAATACCAAAAAACTGTTGGCTTTTATAAAGGGTACTTATTTGGAGTAGAAGCTTACAGTTACCAAGCCATAAAGTGTAAGTTACTTCCCTCACCAGTCTATTGCCACATGTTGGAGCAAAATGGCTGCCGATGTTCAGCCTTCCTCTTTCTCTTAAGGCTCCATGGTCAGGCTCTCTAGGCTTTGTCTCTTTCCCCAGGGCTCAATTCTCTCTAAGCTCAGCTGCTTCATTCTCTCCACAAGGCCTTCTCTCCTTCCTCACAACCAAGCTCCTCTTTGTGCTTACTTCCCGGGGCTCCAGCTCAAAAATCTCCAGCATTAAAAACTCCAACTCTGTCCTTTGCCATGTCTTTTATCTGTGAGTCCACACAACCAAGGGGACTCAGCGCCCTAATGACATGGCCCAATCAAAGTCCTAATCATAATTTAATCAATTAAAAGTAAAACCTCTGACTCCAATACACTCTAATATGCCCAGAGGAAAAGACCAGTTTACAAACATAATCTAATATTTCTTTTTGGAATTCATCAATAATGTCAAACTGCTACAGCACACATAATTCATCTCCTTAAGTCAAACTTAATCTCTAAATAAAAGCAATAATAGTCCTATATTTTCAAATGTCCTGCAAATTATAAGCAGTAAGGCAATGGTAATCATCTCCACTCCATGTTCTAAGTAAAAGCCCTCCAACATCATCTCCTAATAATCTGCCCTTTCTTCCTTGCTCCTTATCTTGGTTCATGTTTTCATTTATTCTTCAGGTTATACAGCTTCAAATCCTTACTATTTTAATACATTAGGTACATCTTTTTCCTTTCTCACCTAGATTTTATTTGTTACAAATGTATATGGTATCTTCTGAAGAGACAATCTGTTTTTTGCTACCCATTTCTTTCTGAAAAATATCCAACTTTTCTTTCCTTCTCACCCTTACTATGCAACCTCCATATTAGCACTATTCCTATCTTATTTCTATTTTTTAGTAGGCACAAAAGTGGCTGCTCATGAGAATAATAGGCTGTAAAGATGTTATAAATGATACAGATTCTCCAAGAACCATCCCAGTTTGATGCTGTGGACCTATAACCCACATATGGATGTTTCTTTATATATATATATATTATATAATATATATATTGTATTTTAATTTTTAAAAAGATATTTAGATTACATAAATATTATGCAAAAAATATAGGGATTCCCATATGCCCCACTCCCCACACTTCCCAGACCCTCCCACATAAACATCCTCCATTAGTGTGGCAATTGATAAATGCATCCTGGGGCTTTGCCATTAAGCATGGACCATAGTTTACATTGCAGTCTACACTGTCTCCCACAGATATGGATGTTTCAGTCAAGATTTTTAGGTGACTCTGATACTATAGCATACATAATGGTGATTTTCCTTATTGGTCAGGGAATGCACTTTTGCTGTACACTTAAAATGATGATGTTATGCTCAGAATTAGATGAAATAAAAATAGGTTACAAAGTCATTAACTAAATTAAGGCCTTTTGTCCTTAATAATATCCTCAGACTGCCTCTGATTTCTCTAGATTTTTGTGCAGCTCAGATAACTCTATTTAAGATTTGTGTATTTAGCTATATAATAGGAAAGAATCTGGAAAACAACAATAAAATATTAATTATTAACAAACCTTAAGGATTTTTCCCTCTGACTCTTGGCCAATGCCAAGGCACAGGGCTTCTCAGAGTTTTCTATTGATACAATTTCATAGGCAGACCTTCTTAATCTGCTGGTGCAATTACTTCTAGGAAATATTAGAATTAGGCTGAACCCCCTGAAATGGTATGTAATATTTTGTCTTTATGCTTTAATATTTATAGGGAAAGCCTTCATCAATTTCCAGAAACTATTTGTGATCCAAAATAAGGTGAAGAAACACAGTTTGGTAGAGAAGAATTAACTAGTAAACCTGGTGAAACTATGGGACACAGGCTAAAATAGCTGGTCAGAACAAAATTTCTATGAAAATGGTTGTGTTTTTTTTCCTCTCAGAATTCATGCACTTTTTGCTTTTATCCCATAGTATCTTTGTGTTTACTTTAACATAATAAATGTTTTTAATTATATTATGAAAGTTCTTGGGTGAGCACCTGCTATTTGTCTAAATTAAACTGAACAATTCCTATGTTTCTTTCTGAGTCTTTTAAAAGAATGACTCAATGTTGGTACTTTCCTGGCCTTTTCTGCGCTCTGCTGACCTGTGTGAAATTATCAAATTTCTCATTGTGCTCTAGGGCTCTTGAGTGTATGGGGCGAGGTTTGCACAATATCAGTTCAGTTTCTAGCTTCTTTAATGTCTATTTTCTTGTGAACACTTATTGCTTCCTTATTCCAACTCCAAATAAATGTGATTAAATATATCCAGCTAATTCACTTATAGAAATAAATAGAAAACAGTTATTTAGAGATCTGTAGTCATTTTTCTCTGACAAGTTCACTCCCGGGAAGACTAAGTAACAAATTATATGCAAATCATGGGAAAAAATGATCATTAGAATGTCATTCAGCTAACCTCCAAAACATTTAAGGTAGCTGCTTATCTCAGACACTACCCACCAATATGGGGGACACAAAATTGATACAGTTCATTACTTGAAGGAACAGGATATCTAGAAAGGGAAATCTGACATAGAACCAAATTATTACCATGTCATAGTGTATTTTGTGCATGTGCATCCTTGTTCTTCCTTTTGTCCCAGTAGTTGTTTGTGTTTTGTCTATTCAGTGACTCTATTTGGAGGAATTTCTGCCTTCCATCTGTTTAGAGTGGAAAGACACCAACAACCAAATTCATAATATGTAATCTCATCTCCTTGATCATCACTTATTGGACCAAGGCTGGACAGCAGACTTAAACTGGGCCACATAGTATCTCTCACCCTGGACATTGGAACAGTAGGACTCAGAAATGGCCATGGATGGATATCTATGACTGGAGCTAGGTCACATAAACTTGGGAGTAGTATTTCATATATTTATGGCTCAAGGAGTAGAGAGAGCCAGGTGAAGAGAGAGATTAGAATATGTACACAAAGTGGACAGCTGAGAACTAGAGAATTCTGATAGATTTTCAGCTACGTAGTTTTATTCCACTCTTCAAAACAGTAAAGCTCTAGAACTAGAGTTTCAACCTTCCAATCTTTTAATTTCACTTCCACCTTTGTGACCACAGGCAAAAACCTTTTTTTTTTTTTAACCTTGTTATCTTCAACTATAAAAAGAGATGACACTATTATTATATTAGTATTATATTAGTCCATAATGATGCTAATAATGATATTAATACTATATTACCTCAGTAATATTTCTGTGGGGTTATTGTGAAGATTAAGTGAACAAATATATAATATGCTTAGTTTCTGACATATTAACTCATATTATTATTGCTCTTGTCATTGGGTTTCATGAGGTAATTTTCAATCCTTAAATCCTGTTTTATTTCCTTGAGTTTCCATTACAAAGAGCTCTATCATCTTTCATATAGAATTTTATTTTGACATTGGTGTTTTTGCTATAAGTGACACCATGGAGACAGCCTAGTTTGGTGGAAAAGCTTAATCTTGGAAAAATACTTCTTTGAGGTTTATTTTTCTCTTCATTAAATGCAGTTATTAATAACTACTGTATAAAGTTTTTTTAGGATTAAATGACTGAAAGTGACTATCATCTAGCATATTGTGAATAAACATCTATTATTTATTATTATGATATTATGTTTATTCATTCTGTTGATTTATTCTCATTCTTCTTGCTGTATTTATTATTAGCTGGTTCATTCACTTAGAATTGAATTGTGGCTCTTTAGCTAGTAATTTTAGGTCTGAAAAGTAAGGATTGCAATAATATAATTAAGTAATTTTATCAATTAAGGTGATAAATGTATGATATCATCTTTTTGACAATTTTCCACCAAGAATGATAGTTAGAGTAGGAATTAACATTGATAACTATTTAATCATTTTCTTGACTCCCATCTCTTAACAGTTCTACTTCAATATATGTTAGATAGTAATTGTCCTTAAAAACTTAAAATTGCAAACTTCTTCTAGAAGAGCATTAAGGTAGTATGGTAATCAAATAGACCATTCAAAAAATAGTTTCCATTTCCTCTACATTTCTTAGATTCTTGTCCTCAGCTTGCCCTTATTTGATTTACTAGTTCCATCTTTCTTGTTACATATATGTACAGTCAGGTTTGCATTGTTTTGTTAGATGCTAAATCCTCACCTGAATTAACATATTTAATTTTTAAAAAATAATTCATTAACCAATGAAACATACAGTTCTACTCTCTTGTATGTCTTCCTCATTGACTATAATATAATCCTATCGGCCTTCCTATGTATTTATGTTTGTTAAATACATAGGCCTTTATCTTACCTGGTGCCTTTGCATTAGTTCCTTTCTCTGTCAGGAAATCCTTCTGCCTATTATTCACAGAATGGTCTCCTTACTATTTGCATTCTGGTAACAAACCATTCTATAATATCCATCCAACACCTACTATTATGTCTCTTTTGGGTGTAATTTTCCACATATAAGTTATCACTGATATCTCCTGTTTGTATGTATTTATAAATTGTCTGCTTCTCTGGAATCTTTTACTGCTATAGCTCAAGTTCCTAGGAAAGCATCTGGAATGTAGTAGTAGAACAAAAATATTTATTAATTGAATAAATAATTGCATCAAGAAATTAATGGAGAAAAAGTACCTAAATCAACACATGTTGAAAAGAAATTTGAGTTAATGCAGCAGTTATTACTTATAAAATGTAATAAGTAAAATAGAAGGAAATTGCACAAGGAATATAAAAACTACTGTTATGGGTTGAATTGTGGTCCCCAAAAGGTACATTGAAGTTCTAACCCCAGTACATGGTTATGTGACCTTATTTGAAAATAGGGTTGTTTCAGATGGAATTTAAGTTAAAATGCGGTCATACTGGAATAGGATGGGTTCCCATTCTAATACAACTGGTGTCTTTATAAGAAGACGAGAAGAGATACAGGTAGATACAGGGGAGAATGCCGTGAGATCTCTGAAGCAGACACTGAAGCTCAAGGATTGTTAGCAAACCACCATACGCTAGAAGAGGCAAGGAAGGATTCTCCTCTACAGATTTTGAACTTCTAGCCTCCACAACTGTTAGCAAGTAAATTTTTGTTGTTTTAACCCATCCAGTTTATGGTCCTTTGTTACAGCTTGGCTATGAGATTGAAACAACTACCAAAATTGCACAGCAAATAACATTTGAAGGTTGAAATTCAAAAGCAATAATTAGGAAAATAGAGAACACAGCAAGCACTATCAGTCAGCTTTTTTTTTTTTTTTTTTTTTTTTTTTTTTTAATTCAGGTAATGCAATGAAACAAGATTAGAATACAATCATCATCAATTAAGAAAATTCCCCTTTATTTGCAGATATGGTTTCATATCTAGAAAATCAAAGACAATTTATTAAAATTTTATTAAAATTAATAAAACTGTTGGAAAATTGGCTGGCTACCAAAGTAATATATAAAAATTAATAGTTTTTCTCCATGATTGCAATTTTTAGCTAAAATAGAAAAGGGAAGATAATACCACCTTGACAATAGTGTCAAAATTACGACATACCAATGAAGTACAAAAAACTACTGGACTACAAAATATTGAAGAACATAAAATAAAATGTGAGTTAAAAAAAGAGACATGTTATTGGATAGGAAGATGTAACTTCATAAATGAATAAAAAGCAATTCATTTCCTAAATACTTTTAATCATTTTCCTGAGGAATAATATGGCAACATGCATACATTTAATTGTATAATTGAAGAGTTTTGACAAATATATGCATCCATGTAATCACTATCCAATTCAAAAGAGAGAATATAATTACTTTTGAGAGTACTCTCATTCTCACGTAGTGTAGGGAATCCCCCTTCCCCAAAACCAGAAAACACTAATTGTGTTTTATTACTGTAGAGGACATTTGCCTATGTATAACTTCACATAAATGGAAAAATGATATATGTACTCCTTTTTTTTTTTTTGGCTTCTTTGCTAAACATAAGTTTTCTGATATTTGTTGACATTATGACATATATCATCAGTTCATTCCTCTTTTGTTTATTCCATCATATACATATGCTTTTGTTTGTTTCCCTCTTTACCTGTGAATGGACAATTTAGTTGTTTCTAGTATTTGACAATTCTATAGTTATGTAAAATTCATTTTCTGGACATAATTTATCCTTTCTCTTGGGTGAATACCTCAAAGTGAGATTATTGTCTCATATAACAAGTGTAATTTTAACTTTATAGGAAATAACCAAACTGTTTTCCAAAGTGGTTATATCATTCACACTTATAACAGCAAAGAGAATTCCTGTTGTTCCATATCCTTACCAACACTTATTACAGTCAATCACTTTTTAATTTTAACCATTCTATTGGGTAAGAAATTGATTTTCTTTGTGGTATTATCATTTCTAGAAAGGCAAATAGTATTGAACATCTTTTTATATGCTTATTAGACTTTTTTTTGAAATGTCTAATCAAAACTATTGTCCATTTTTATTGGGTTGTTTTTCTTTTAGAATTGTAAGGATTCTTTATATATTCTTGATAATATTTCATTATCAGATATAAGTATCATGAATAAATTATCCCAGTCTCTGCCTTGCCTTTTCTTTTTCTTAATGATGTCAAATAGCAGAAGTTTTAAAATTTGATGAAGTACAATTTATAAATTTCTTTTATAATTAATGTTCTTAGGTAGTCCCATTGAAGAAATATTTGCTCTTTTTAAATTCACAAATATTATCTCCTATATTTTCTTCAAGAAGCTATGTAACTTATCTTTTCTAGTTGAGTTTATACTTCATTTCTAATTAATTTTATGTATGGTATGAAGTAACAAAGTTCATTTGTTTTCTTAAATACAACATTATTGTAAATACTGTCTACCCTTTGAATTACATTTGCTTCTTTGTTGATAATCACTTGAAAAGAAGACATATACTTAAAGTTCTAGACCCTCCATTATATTGTATTACTACACCATCTTGATTTTTGTAGCTTTTTCTGTATGTCCTCTAACCAGATAAAGTAAGTCTTCCAACCTTGTTCTTTTAAAAATTATTTTGAATATTGTAGGTCTTTGGCATTTTCTATAAATTTTAGATTTGCTTTCAAAAATCTTTTCAAACATAAAAGTTTGCTGATATTTTTATACTTATTGTATTGTATCTATAGATCAGTGAGAAAATGGGCAACTTAAAAATATTGCCTTTCATCCCAATTAATATGGCAAATTTCTCATCTTATTTAGATATTTTATTTTTTATGTACTATCTACTGATATTCTCTATCTATTCACTAACAATACATTGCACTTTAGTTTTTTTAAGTATATTTTATTTTTTAGAGCAGTTTTAGATTCATAGGCAAATTGAGAAGAAAGTGCAAGAGTTCCCATATAACCTACTCTCTGTTCCCCTTGTTATTATTACCTTATATTAGTTTTGTATATTTGTTATAATTAATGAATCAATAGTGATGCACTACTGTATTTATTCAGAGTTTGTTAATTTTTACCTACTGTCCTTTTTCTGTTCCAGGATTCCCTCCAGGATAACACATTACATTTAGTTGCCATATTTCCTTAAACTCCTCTTGGCTGTGACAATATCTCATATTTTCCTTGTTTGTAATGAACTTGAGAGTTTTGAGGAATACTGGTAAAATGTTTGGTAGGATGTCCCTCCACAGCATATTCATCTGTTGTTCTTCTCATGATTAGTTTGGAATTATATTTGTTGAGAGGAAGAGCACAGAGGTAAAGTGCCATTTTTACCACTTCATATCAAGGGTACTTCCGTCACAATGATTCATATCTATTATTGTTGACCTTGATCACCTTGTTTGAGGTAGTATTTGTCAGTTTTTCCCACTGTGTAGGTACAGTTTTCTTTTCTATCCTCTTTGGAAGGTAGTCTATACTTAGGGAATAGGGAGCTAGCCACATAAATTAATTGAAGTTCTTCTGCATAGAAGATTTATTCAACAATTATTTATATCAGTAGTACTCATGGATAGTAATCTTATACTTTGAGTTATAATCCAATATTACTGTCTTAGTTTGCCAAAAGGCCACCAATGCAAAGTACCAGAAATGTGTTGACTTTTATAAAGGGTATGCCTTTAGGGTAAAGGCTTAGAGTTTCAAGGCCATGAAAAGTATAACTCAAGGCACCATAAGAGGTGCTTTCTCACCCAAGTCAGCTGCCACTTGTTGAAGCAAGATGGCAGGCAATCTCTGCCTGGTCTCTGCCTTCCCCTCTGGGCTATACCATCTCCTGGAGCTCAGCTGTGGGCAACCAGACATATGGCTTGTCCCTTACCAGGCCTCCTTTCTCAGGCTGGGCTACTCTACTTTCTTGCTGGTTTCAGCTGCAAGTTATCAGGAATATATGGCTCCTCTCTCCGTGGACTCTCATCTCCTTGAGCTTCTCCTTTCTGGATCAAAAATGGCAGAGCTCTCTTTTCCTAAGTGTCCCTGCTTCCTATCAGACCCAGCAAGAGGGTGGAGATTCAATCTGAGTCACGCCTCACTGAGGTAGTTCAACCAAAACACTCCACAGGAATGGATTAGTTTAAAACATAATTTTTCTCTTTTTGGAACATAAAATAATTTTTAACTGCCACAATTATTTCCTTTATTTCTTGCTCAAATTGTTCCATCCTTGGATATTGGGAGCTCTTATAGTTGGCTCCCATGCCCCTTTGACATACTGCCATAAAAGTATTTTCCTTTTTCTTTTTCTTTTTAGCACTTCCTTACTTTCTGGCACCTAACCTAGTCCTTATGTCAACCATTTCTCAAAGGAGCCCTGGTTACTTTCATTGGAAAACAGTATTAGACACAAAGTACTGGGTACTACTTAGCTCGTTGCTATAGGAGTGATGTTTTTGAAGGACATCTCAGCTGATCAATCAAAGAAATATATATGTATATACTAAGCTGAATATGTACACATATACATATCTATAAATTATATATGTAACCATCTAGGTCTATATTAAGCTAAATGTGGAGATATTTCTTATGTCTCCACCTCTAATCTATTACCATATGGATCATTATAGGTTCCTCTTCCTTATCTCTAAATTCCCTTTTCCGACAATGAGAAACCTGGCTCCTGTATTCTGCCATCCATTTAAGTAAATTAGGCTAACAATTATAATATATATTAATTGTTCATTTCCAGTATACATATTATAGTTGTTAACTTATACTTCTTTGGTAAAAAACTTTGCCAAATAGAGTACAGTGCTTATGGGAAGTTATTTTTTCTTTTTTTTAAACATATGGATGTCCAATTGTTCCAGTACCATTTTTTGAAAGACTATCATTTCTCCATTGAATTGTCATTGCTCCTTTGTCAAACATCATTTGACTATATTTGTGTGGATCTATTTCCAGGATCTCTATTCTGTTCCATGGATCTATGTGTCCATTCTTTGATTAATGCCATGCTCTCTAGATTACTGCAAATTTATAGTAACTCTTGAAGTCGGGTGATATCAGTCTTCAAACTTTGTTCTTTTTGTTCAGTATTGTGTTGTCCATTCTGGGTCTTTTGCCTTTCCATGTTAACTATTGAATTAATTTGTTGCTCTTGGCAAAATAGCTTGCTAGGAGTTTGATTGTAAATGCACTACATTTATAGATCAATTTGGGAACAACTGAGATCATAAAATTATTTTCTTCCAATCTGTGAACATGAGATATCCCCTCATTTATTTAGATTATTTTTATTTCTTCCATCAGAATTTTATTGTTTTAACATATAGATCTTGTACATATTTTATATCTTGCAATCATGTTATAATTGTTTATTACTTCCAGGAGGTTTTTTTTTTTTTCACTAATTCTTTGTGATTTCCTCTGTGGATATGCTTATCATCTGTGAAAAAAAGACAGTTCTTCCTTACTGATCTGTATACTTTTACTTTCCTTTTATGTTCTGTTTACACTAGCAGGACTTTCAGTACAATATTAAATAGGAGAGGAGAAAGGGAACATCCTTATCATGTTCTTAATCTTAGGAGAAAAGGTTACAGATTCTCATCATTAAGGATGATGTTAGCTGTAGGTTTTTGTAGCTGTTCTTCAACAAGTTGAGGATGTACCACTATATTCCTAGTGTGCTGAGAGGGTATTTTTTTCATGTATGGGTGTTAGATTTTATTAAATGATTTTTCTGTATCTATTGGTATGATCATATGGTTTTTCTTCTTTAGCCTGTCAAGGCGGTTGATTATGATAACTGATTTTTTAAATATTGAACCAGACATGCATACCTGAAATAAATCACACTTGGTGTGGTATATAATTCTTTTTATGCACTGCTGAATTTAATTTGCTGATATTTTCAACAATGTCCATGAGAGATATTGATCTGTAGTTTCCTTTCTTTAAAGTATGTATCAGTTTTGTTTTGAGGGTAGTGCTTGTCTCATAGAATGAGTTAGAAATTGTTCCCTATGCTTCTATTTTCTGGGAGAAATTCCAGAAAATTGGTATTATTTTTTCCTTAACGTTCAGTAGAATTTTCCAATGAAACCATCTGAGCCTGGATGTAATAACATAAAATAATTTGTATTTGGTGTCTCATCATTTTACCTACTCATAAATCCCGTTTAGAGTGACCACTCCAGCTAGCTGTAACCTGGGCTAACTGCAACTAGTCAGGCATAAACCTCTTCATGTGATTTGATTGATAAGAGCCAGCACCAACTCTCCAAATGGCCTTTGCAGTTTATGCCCTTCAGGCCACATAATTTACTAGCAGGGCAGGTACTTTCATTTGGCTTGAATGATAAAAGTGGCCCTCCACTTCTCCAAATGGCCCTTCCTGCTTCTGCTTTTCATCCTATATAGTTTGAAAGTTCCAATCCCCGGTACCCACTGGAATGCTCTACTCCTCCCCTATGGGTCACAATAACGGCAGGGACCAGGAACCACATTGGCTGCTCTTTTTATCCCTTTCCTCCATGGACCCTTGCAGGTGCCTAGGTTGGATAAGCTCCATGCCCTTCATCCACCCTCATTCTCCCCTCTCCGTTTCCAAAGCCTTTGAGTTAACAGAACTGTGCTTTCATGCATTCTCAGCTGACTGGCTATCTATGTTTCACCTTGTCACCCATAGAACTTCCATATAACATCCAAAACCCTGGTGCTTTCTTTTTTGAAAGGTTAATTATGGATTCAGTTTCTTTAACAGCTACAGGCATATCCAGGTTATCTATCACTTCTTGTGTGAGTTGTGAGTTTTGGTAATTTGTGTCCTTCAAAAAATGATCTAATTCATCCAAGTTATCAAGTTTGTGGGTATAGAATTCCTAATAATATTCCTTTGTTATCTTTTTTAATTTATTTTTTTCTTTATTAGAGAAGTTGTGGGTTTACAGGACAATATGCATAAAATACAGGGTTCCCATACACTACCCCACCACCAACACCTTGCATTGGTAAAGAATATTGGTTACAATTGATGATAGCACATTTTTCTAATTGTAGTATTAATTAAAGTACATGGTTTTACTTAGGATTCACTGTTTATGAAGTGTCGTTCTATGAGTTATTTTTTAAATTTTTATTCTGTTACCATATGTACAATCTAAAATTTCCCCCTTTTAATCATATTCAGATATATAGTTCGGCACTGTTAATTGCATTCACAATGTTGTGCTACCATCACCACCATCCATTACCAAAACATTTCCATCATTCTAAATAAGAAGCCTATACATTTTAAACCTTAGCTTCTTATTCCATATCCACACCCATACTCTGATAACCTATGCTTTAGATTCTGATACTATGACTTTGCTTTTCTAACAGTTGCAAATCAGTGAGATCATACAATATTTGTCCTTTTGTGTCTGGCTTCATTGGGATCAGCCGTGATGACCCTTCTTCTATTTCTGATATATATTATATGTGTATTTGCTTTCTTCTTGGTTAGCCTGGCTAGAAGTTTATCAATTTATTGTTCTTTTCAAGAAACCAACATTTGGTTTTGTTAATTTTCTTTATTGTTTTTAATTTCATGGATTTCTGTTCTAATTTTTATTTCCTTATTTCAAATTGGCAGTTTTAAGAGTGAAAGTAAGTGCTATTAATTAGTAATCGAGTTGATAAAACAAGGATAAACCAGGACTGTCCTTGGAAAACCAAGATGTATGCTTGACCTGTGTTAAGCTTATACATTTGGTATAAGCATTGATCTATTCTCACTTCTTTCCATACTATAGATGCCCTATTAGCTTCTCATTCAAGTTTAAACAAGGAAATAATCTGTATTTTAAAATTATTTTAGGCCAATTTTGTAATTTAAATATTACCACAAGATATAATTCTTTAATCATTATTTAACATTGATTAATTTTACATTCATGTCTTTTGTTTTTCTGAATTTAATTCTATGCTGACTGATAAGTCACCATTTTAATCATCCATTGGGGTCAAATGTTACATCCATATGTCCTTGAATAACAATGGAAGGGTTAAAAAAAAAAGCTGCAAAGTTAAAGCATGTATGTGTCTAACATATGCTTTCCAACTGCAATTTTCTATGCATGAAAGAAATCAAAATACTTTCACCTACAAAAGAAAAAGGGCTTTGAAAAAGGGTGTCAAGACAAGTAAAATCACTCAGTTTCTCTAACCTGGCAAAAAAATGTCCAAAATCTTGGAACTTAAAACACTTGGACAATTTAATCCTTAACCATAGTAAAGTTGGTAAATCATTATAAGGTAATGGATATTTTGTGAACAAATCATTGTATATCCATATAGTTGGACACCAATTGAGAAATTGTTGTTAGAAAAATTGCAAAATATTTCTAGAAAATATTGAGGGTCCATGGTGAGGTCATGACTGACTTTAAACCCAGAGCCTGGGAAAACAAAATAAACACACTGCATAATATTAGATCTGATTGTAGATTGAATATATTGGTCTCATCATATAGACACATAGAGAAAAATAAAGAAATGTGGAATTAGAATATCCAAACTTGAGCCATCTGAGAGAAAATGTGACTGTTATCCCTTTGAAATCCTGGCATTTGTCTTTAATGTCATTTATTTTCTAACCTTACTCTTCCTATTTGAAGATGTAACTAGAGAAATTCAATTATCCTAGAGGTGGTATAAGAAATATCTCAAAATTTTTAAACAGCTTGTGAATATAAATGTAATACTGTAATAGAAACAACGGCAGCCATTGTGACTGATTAAAAATCATATGGCAAGAGACAAGATTTGTATGATGCATAGTTATGAAATGCTATCAACAATTTTTTGAGTTTATGGCTTCTGCAAAACTTGGTACTAACAGGTAGAGGTATGCTAAATTTTTTATCTCTTGCACATACAAAACATCACGATTCTGGAAAAGCATTATAGTTCAGTTTCTGCCTGTGTCACATTTTAAAACTGTCCAGTAAAAGGATATTCCACCACTTATTTCTTATTATGTATACAGTTCCATGCATCTTCATCCTCAAGGCCTTATTACTGTACCACCCTATCCCTTACATTCCGGGTGAAACTTTAGTGTCTATGCCTATATCCTTATGCTCATGATTCAAAAGGAAAAATAATTGCCTATTTCTTTCCATATATTTATTGTATGATATTAGCTGTTTCCTTAATCTCTCAGTTTAGACTGAATGACAAATTGTTCTGATTCTTTTAGTCTTTCAAACATATCTAATAATTTTTACAATTTCAAGGCAGGAATAAAAATCAGAATCTGAAATATTCCTTCCAGGCATGCCTATGCTTCTGTTTTTATTCCTTCCTTATCTTCTTATCCTTTATCAAATATACATCCTGGCATTTTTGACTCCTTTTATGAAATTAGAGATGATATAGTTCACATTATAGGTATTATAGTTCATATCATAATAACATTCAATAAAAAGGTGAACAATTGAGAATTCAAGCATTTATGGTGAGGAGGCAGAGAAATATAATGAAAGGAGCACAGATTTTGAAATCAGAAAAATAAAACTCAGCTTTTCCATTCACAAGCTGCATGATTTTGAGCAAGTAATTCAAAATTTGTTTCTCAGTATGCAAAAGGGAAACAATAATATGTACCTTCACAGAAGTACTGGGAGAATTCAGGGAAATAACAGATGTTCAGTGAATGGGAATTAGCACTATTATGTAATAAATATGGATTCAAATTCTGCCTGTGTTTATTAAAGTGAATGGCATCTGTATTTACAGTGAGGCACATATAGATCCTCTAACAGTTAACTGTCTAACTGTAAAGAATGATATCTGGGTCTTTGTTTCTGTCTCTTTTTCTCCTGTGTCCACTGTGTGAAATACTTGTCAATAAATTAGCCATATTTCTACCCAAGAACAAAGCATGCTAAACCAGTGAATTCAATGGTGTTTCTTTGAGAACTTTTTGGGATGAGGAGTGAGCATTTTTTAAAAACTTTTAAATGTTTTGTTGCCTCTTCAAACAACATATAATTTTTCCATTCCTTTATATTGTTTTAGTTTCCTGGACTGCTCAAGCAAATACCAATGCAATGGTTCAGCTTGGACAATGGGAATTTCTTTGCCTATGGTTTTGAAGCTAAGAGAAAGCCTAAATCAAGGCTGACTTCTTCCTAAAGACTGGCAGCTCGTGATTCTTGGTCCTCAGCTCATCACATGGCAATGGACGTGGTGGCCTCTCCATTTTCTTCCGGATTTTGTTGATTTTAGCTTTTCTTTCTGTGGCTTTTTCTCTTTCAGCTTGAATTTCTCTCTGCTAATAAAGGATTCCAGAAATAAGATTAAGAGACATACTGATTGGGCAGGCCATACATTCTTAAATGGATTAACCTCATCAAAGTGTCCTACTTACAATGTGTTCACACCCACAGAAATGGATTAAATATAAGAACATGTTTTTTTCTGGGGAATATACAGCTTCAAATCACCACATATGTATACCAAACTATACTTCCTCTAATCAGTACCTGCCCCTCACCCCCAACCCTTTAAGAAATACTGCTGTAGCTAGAAACTGTTACTGATCAGATCTTGTAAGTACCTCAATTATGCTGGGCATTACAAAAAAGGTTGAGAATTACCACTACTTGTTTCATTTTATCATCCATCCTTGAAAATGCAGAAATCTTTTAATTTTGTAAAAATAAATATATTGCTCTAACTTCTCAGAATTTACTGATGTTTCATAAAGCATTTCAGCATGAGTGATATGGAAACATGGATTCAAGGATTTGCTTTCAATATACCATCTTGAAACAAGTTTTGAAACCTCTGGTATCAACCTTTGATATTTACTTATTGATAGAAAGATGAATGGTAATAAAATTAAAGAGAGAGAGAAAATTATTGTGAAAGTGCTAACTTATATTTTGGGGAGAAGGAGTGGGAGTTTTTATTAGATTCTGACTACATCAGTTAGGTAAGATGTCTACTTCTTTTATTTTGCCTGGTGTACTTTGAGCTCTTGGTAATAACATCAACATGAACACTGTTTATTCAAATTTAACAGAGTTTGAATTTTGTTCTGACCCTTAATTTTTGATGTCTGAGATATTTGTAATAGCAAAGTATACTTTTATTTTTAAATCTTTTTGCAAAGTTTTTTTCTTTTTGAATCTGAAAATCTCTTCAAAATATTTTGAAGATATGCCATCCAAATAAATGATCTAGAAGCACCCTGGTGCAGCATATAATTCTTACCATTTACAAACTTCAGTATTTTCTAAAAGCCATGCTTTTAGCAATTAAGATAAACAGATCTGGGGGAAAAATATTTTATCATACCAAACACATTTGAATGTAATTGGAATAGCATGCTAGTTAAATAAAAAGGGACATATTCAATGAAAGTCAAAGTTTATCAAAGCAAATGTCAAACTGTTTTTAATATCAATCTTCTAAGAGGAGTCCTTAAATTCTTACTATCGCTCTATTTCTGTGATTTTTTCCTGTAACTCTTAGTATCATTCATATACAAGTGAATTATTTAAGTACCAGAAGAAGAATTTTCTTTTGAGCATCCTAAGTAAACTACAAGCACCAGCACAGGACGGACACCATTACTGATTTAAGGATTAATAGAATAAAAAACATCTTGACATTCACTTACCTTATTCACATTGAGTGGATGACCTGATGATTTATCTCCATAACTATTGGAAAAGATGTGAATTACCAGCATAAACTAAGTCCCAATAATTGAAAAGAGAGACGAGACACTTTTTCTTCCTATTAATGGAATACCCCTTATAAAATTTTAATTTATCAAGGGCGATGCTTCCTACTGAGACGTATCACTGAGTGCCTTCAATTGTGTCCTTAACATGCACTCTCTTGCTTTCTGCGGGACTTTTTCAAACCTTCCAGTCACCTCAAATTCCTGACATAGCAGCCCCTTGCTAACCCTCAACTGATGACCAGCTGTGCCATCTGTATCACAGAGAGGTGGAAGCTGTCAGAAGGTCAAAGCCAAAATATTATCTTTACTGAACGTGCAAACTCATTTTATTAATCTTGCCCACATCTTCCCCTTCCCTGCTGTTAAATGCACTATGTCTTTTCCAAATATATTTTCCATGCCTTCACACATTCTCTCTCTATTGATAATCCCCTCACTTGTGTATTCAAACCATTTGTTTCTTCTGATAACCTTTGAACACAATAAAGTATTTCTCATTTGCACATTTTTAAAGAGATAACAATAATACCATTAGTAACATAATAAATACAACAACCCTTCCAGTTGCTATCTGATCCCATCCTCTTTTCACAGTCAATATTTTTTCAACTTAAATCTCTAATGATTATCTCCCTTTTGTCACTTATCACTGAATTCTCAATCCATTCCAGTTTTATTTATATCTTTATCATTACATTCTAATATGACCTGTGACTATGTCTTTAAGTTTACTGGAAAAATTTAATAATTTATCTTATGCAAACTTTCCAAAGAATTTTATATTATTGGCCATTGGCTTCATCTGTAAATACTTTCTTATCAAGGCTTACATGGCAAAACACTGCCTTCTAAATTTTGTCTATTTTTTTCTGTTCTCTCTCTCTCTCTCTCTCTCTCTCTCTCTCTCTCAGGCTTATCTTCCTCTACCATCCTACTGAATGTTGAAGTTCTTCAAATATTTTTCCTGCTCTCTCCTCTATTTTCACTCCATATGTTATATCTGTTGTGGTGGTTTGTAACTGTATGTAGCCCCAGAAAATCATGTACTTAAAACTAATCCATTCCTGTTGGTTTAAACCTATTGTAAGTAGAACATTTTAATGAGGTTGCTTCAGTTAAAGCATGTCCTGGGATGGGTCTTAATCTTCTTACTGGAGTCCTTTATAAATGGAATGAATACAGAGAGGGAGTAAGTGAGGGAGGGAAGGAGGAGGAAAGAGAGAGAGAAAGAGAGGGAGAGAGGGGGAGTGACAGAGAGAGAAAGAGAGGGAGGGGGAGAGAGAGACAGAGAGAGAGAGAGAGAGAGAGAGAGAGATTGAGAGAGAGAGAGAGAGAGGCCACAGAAGCAAGAAGCTGAAGGAAAAGAATCCTGGAAGAGAAGGGAGAGACCAGCAGATGCTTCCATGTGCCTTACCATGTGGCAGAGGACACAAAGATTGCCAGCAGCCAGTCTTTGGGAAGAAAGCATTGCCTTGATGATGCCATGATATGGACATATTCTCACCTGAAAAAATGTAAGCTAATAAATTATCACTGTTAAAAGCCAACATATTCTTTATGGTATCTGCTCTCAGCAGCCTAGCAAAATAAAACACTTTTCTATGGCTTAAATAGTTCTCTTTAGGGTGGAAGTCACAACTTTTTACATCCAGTCTATACCTCCCCTCTGAGCTTAAGGCCCATCTACCCAACTGCCTACATAATGGCTCTACTGGATATCTAAAGAGTAATTCAAATTTAGCTTTTCAAAACTTAACTTAGGATCTTTATCCCTCCACCTTGGTTCTGCAGAGCATTCCCCATCTCAGGCAACAGCAGCAAGATCTATTCTGTTATGTAAGAAATAACAGAAACTGACAAGCCATCCTTAACACCTCTGTCTCCATTTCCATCCATATGCATTATGTGACATCTTTCTAATTTGACATCTTTCTAATTTTACTTCTTTCATTGCTCTTGTGCGAGCGCAACATTCTGCCTCCCACTATCATAACTATTGTGCAAACTACAATAATTCCTCATATGAAACAGCAATGGCTACCTAACTTCACTCTCTCGATCAACTTGGGATACTCACAGAGCAGCCAGAGTGATCTTTCTAAAACATAAGGCTGGTCACATCACTTCCATGCTTAAAAGAATTCTAAGGTTCCCCACTGAACTTGAGATAAAGAACTGAATCCTTGATGTGGTTTAGCTCTGTAAACCCCTTCCTAATTTGCCAGTCTTATTTCACAACATGTTTTGCCTCTCACTGCATTCTCGCCAGGATGGCATATATCTAATTTTTCCAGAATACAGCTATACTCCTTTCTGACACAATCTGCTACCTCTGATACCTCCTTAACCCTTGCTTTTCCCTACTTCATTCTAGCACATCTCTGGATAGAGCTAAGCCAGATCATCCTCAGGTGGAAGGACTGCCCTATCCTCACTGACTAGGTCCATTTTGCTTATTGTATGTATGGTGAATACTTAGTAATTCTCCTTTAAGATGCTTGTTACATCTAAAATTTCCAATTTACATATTTGATCTTTTAATTAATACTTGTCTGCACTACTAGATAATAAACTCTATGAAAACAGGACCTGTGTCACTTTGCACTATCATCAAGACCCCAGGGTTTGGTACATTAGAAAACACATAATAGGCACTCAAGAAATGTTAACTGAAGGATAAAATAAACAAATGAATTACAGGCCTTACATTTAGGAGGAAAGAAGTTCTGGGACTGAGAACTAATCTTCATTATAACTATTAAACATGACACAAATGCAAGGTAAAATTAAAAACAACCACCAACTCCAAAGGTGTGGTCATGGATCACTATTTAATACTGGTAAGACTGCATGTGAAACAATAGTATCATTTAGGCTTAACATGTTAGAAAAATGGTACCTGATGAAGACAAAGTGAGGGGATTTCCAAGAAAGACAGTGAATATGATTAATGAGTTACAGGGATTGGTTCATGTGGTAAGAATAATAATGATCAGCTTAGCCTTGCATTTGAAATAGCATTCCATATAGGCAGTGACAGAGCTTGATTTCTCTGTCATAAGCCTCTAACCCTACTGTTTTAAGTGTGGTACATATTATCAAATTGCACTATTCTTTTCAAAATAAAGTAATTATATTTAAAACTGTTGGAGGTTGTTTAAAGGAAACATGATAGCCATCTATAATTATTGAAGAAATGCAAATACCAGTTAGAGATAGAAAGTATTTGATAAAAGGATTAGTTATAGGATTTATAAAATGAAATTGGCCTTAGGAAATTTTCAATCAAGAATAAAATTCCTTTCCTAAACTTGATTTTCTAAGATGAGTGAATGCTCATAAAATCCATTAGGCAGCAAAATATAAAAATAGCCAGACTGTAGAGGGGTTGAGGATGAAGTCTAAAACTTTGAAAATAAATTTTTAAAAATGAAACAAGTATTACACATATAGTACAGTTCATAATCTTTTAATATCAGACATGAGTTTTGTATAATTTTCAAACTTGTGGTCACTATAAATATGTTATATTTTAAGTTATTAGTTTGATTCCAACTTTTAAAATAACATTTGAAAATTAAAGGCATCTAATACTTTTTTTCTTAAAACAAAACAAAACAAAATAGAATACAAATATTAGTTCAGTAAGATATATTTGTGATCTCAGATGCTAACACCAATGTCTACACATTGTTTTATTTTATATCAGAACTTTATATTTATCAATATTTGTGTTCACATTTTTTTCTCTGTCACATTTCAATCCAAAGTTGCATCCTTTTTCCATATATAATGAGAAGAATAGAATCACTCCAAAACACATAAATGAAGAAATATGTCATGGAAATAAATTAATTGATTGTCTTGCCTTCTTCTTGGATACTAGACTATATCCCAGACTCCCTTGTGGTCATGTGACTATGCTTACAGCAGTAGAATATGAGAGAAATGAATATGTGACTTATGGCCTTGGAAGTCCTCTGTCAGGGCGGCCATGCTCCTTTCTGGACTCTAATGACCCCATGGATCAGAACTGTCCACTGACCTTGACCACTTGTGATCTAATATCCTTAATTGAGGGATGAACTATGTTTTTTGGTAGGGCAGTTAAGTATTTCATCCTAATTAATACATATCTGAGTAGAAGAAACCAAAATTTTGAAATCCTAATCATTGGGTATCAATAGTTGAAACCCAAACCAAACAAAAATATACTAAAGTGTACTTGTGTTTGGGGCTTAGTTGAGTAACGGGGTTATGAAAGGTCATGAAATCACTGGGTAGTCTGCTAGATTTTTGCTATTTCCAGAACTTTCTGCTAGGATGGTGTTTCCCTCTTGTTTTGGTGCGTTTTGGAATTAAATAGTTGAAAATGAAATAAAGATGACACTTAAAACTTGAAGTCTCCACTTAGTGCTGAGCTCTTTGGGCAAATACATGCAGATTGTCTAAGAACGACACCAGATGTATCTTGTGGTAAAAATTCCCTAATCTTGTGCCAATGTAAATTAATTCTGCAATAGCCCTGAGTTTAAGACCAGTGATAAATAATTTTTTGTGAGATAGCATACTAAAACAGTGAGTTACAGGACCATTCACAACTTAGGGTTATAAAATATACTGACCTTAGTGACTTAGAGGCTTTGCTGTTTTCATTTAACTCTTATTTTACCTTGAAGGAGAGAGACGTTAAACGTTTTTTTGTCTGGGTTGAATTTTTCTTTGGTTTCATTTTATAGTATTTGCAAGCCTCTCTGACATTATCAAATGGATTGACATTTTAAATATTTGCAGTGCTCAGTGGGTACTAATACAGCAAAGGTGAACCACAAGCTTTTTACATTGTGGCACAGCAAGTGATGTGTGTCTGTTTAATCACAGCAGCTGAAATGAGATCAAAAGGCACTATGTTGTTAAACTCCTAAAACTGCTGTCACAGCAGACACACCTGGAGGGGTCCTTGAAGGAAAACGATAAGTAGTGAAGAATCTACTAAGGCCACGGCTTATCTGAACCCATTAACCAAGCTCAGTGGGAAATTCTCTCCTACTATATAACCTCTCCATATTTCTAGTAAATTCTTTATAGGTTCAGCACAATCATTTATGGACTTCCCAGCAAGACTTGATTTTCTTTATATTTTAAATTCAATTTACAGTGTATATATATATATATTTTTTTTCAGAATTCAAATATTCTTAAAAAGATGGAAAAATACAAATCATTTTAAATATTACGTACCACAAATTTTGGAACTTGATCCAAAAGGAATTTTAGGGAGTAGGAATGGTTCTATTAACTTTTTAGTGCCTGAGATTTCATAGCTCATGTATTATTTAGAGATTCTGTAATGACGAGTTATCACATCAGTGAATGGAAAGAGATTTTTTTAAAAGACTTTATTATTTTCTGCAAAGCATGAATTTTCTATAAACAATCATCATCATTTTTATTTTATCAAATTACTATTTGCCCTTAAGATTACCTTAAACATCCTCAGCCCTCAGCTTTCCACAAAGTATGAAATAATTTGCATGCAGATTTTTAGACAAATTCTCCCAGTTTAACTCAGTCATATGTATAACTGCAGAAACTCAGCTTTGTTACCTCCATCTAAGTCTTCCTCAAGAGGTTTAATGTATTGATATCAAATATATTAAAATGTCAAATATATGAGCATTGAAAATAAGAAAGGCCAGATTTCTGTCCTTCATCTTGTTGTGAGTTCAAAATTACCTTTAAGTAATCAGTAGGACATAGAGCTTAGAAAATTTGGTTAAGAATAAATTAGGACATCAACATAAGTTACAATTTAAGTGTGTAAAACCTGTAAGTATGACAGGGGGGAGTCATTGAATATCTGGGAAGACAATTTGATGATTTTTTTAAATGCAATTTGCTCTTCATATGACATTCTTAGGTGGCAGGTAAGTTACTCCTAATGTTTTTTTTAACAGATATTTGAAAGAATTCTCATAATAACCACAAAAATATAGAGACTAAGGAAAAGGAAAGCTGCATCATTGTCCTGGGAGTGTTTGCAAATCTCCCTCCCCTCCCACTGCCTCAAAGGTAAAATGGCAATTTCACACTCGGTCCTCATCATCATTTCTCTGCTAGGTTTCTATCAGACAGCACAGAGGCCTTTGGAAGGCAGACTCAAAGAGTATGTAGTAAATGGTAGGAACTGAGCTTTGGGGGAAAGGAACATATTTAGGGTAAGAGGTTGTTTCAAGGAACTGAAAGAAGGTACATGAAGCTGCACAGGCTATTACAGAGGAAATCTTTATGGAGCAAGCTCTGTGGGCCTGGAACTTTTCTACATGTTTGGGACACAGTGAATAAAACAGGGGCCTCAAAACCAAATCATATCATTCATATTTTTAAAATACCTGTAAGATGTTGAGATCAACACATTCAGATACACAAATATTTTCTAAATGATTACTGTTTAAAAGGGACAGATGGTTGAATGCTAGGTTTATATTTTCTTTCTACAGAACAGAATATCTAAATGAAATAAGCACCCTGAAAAAAATCTAGGTGCTGCAAATGTAAGAAGGCGACTTTGAGTTAAATAATTCCATTTGCTGGAATGAGGCATTCTGTGGTTATGCAAAGGCAAGGCACATACAAAGCGTGTCTGTTATCCCTCCTGGAGGAGATAGCACTTGCTCTATTTTTTTTTCATGATATACTACTTTCAGAAGCTTTTCTTTCATGTAAGTAACCACTTTCAGGACAGAAAGACTGTCTTATGCAGGATGGGAAAGAGGAAAAGAGTTGAAAACATGTGGTAGAGAAAAATAAAAACCCCAAAAGTCAGTCTCGTAAGCTTATTTGAGTTGAGGAATTTATTAACAACAAAGGGTCAATAAAATGAAAGGCTCCTTGGAGGCTTATTGAAGATGTTTATAAGAAGAAAAAAAAAAAAGCTTCTTCTTGCTGGTTCTTAAATATTTCCTTAAAAAGTGTCATCAGAGAGTATATTGATCATATTGCATTCTTCCTCCTGTTAGAGCTTTTTTAAAATTATAAGGTGCACCAGTTTATCAAGGAAAAAATTAGAAGGGAATTAGAAACAAATTGTTAGGCATTGTGGGCATATTCTAAGTACCAAAAGCTCAGTCATAATACATTCAGAAATGTAACAGGAAAAATTCTGTATGACCATATTTCATTCCAAATATAAAATAATAGGCAATATTATTTTCCTTAAATATCCACTTCCTCTGATTTATGTGAGGTTCAGAAAATGACATAGCATATAGGCCAAGAAGTCTTCATGAATGAAATTTCCCTATGGACCTTAGGAAAATGGAACTTCATCTCTTCAACTCTTGTATTGCTTTAGAATTTGATAGTAAGTTGAACCTGACTAAAATATTTGAAAGTTGATGGTTGCTCCTATTTTGTAAAATGTCAAAAGAAGAATAAAATAGTGAGATTTGGTCAATTGTGTTCATTTTTTCCATACTTTTTTTTACCTAATGAAAGTCTTTACAGGTATCACATATTCTCTGACAATAACTATTCTGAAGAGGATAAGACAGGATAGCAATGGAATGTTAGAGGGATATTTTATGTTGGAATATAATTTACTGATACTGGAGTTGTATTGCTGCGGCTCTTCAAAACTGAGGTATATCTCCAACCGGAGATTCATCAACCAAGGATCATTCCATTCTCTGCAACCTATCAGCAATGATGGTCCTTATCCTTGAATTTCACATCCAATATACACCTTAAACTACACTTACCATACCTGGGGGTAATCAGAAGCATAGTCCCATCATTGTTGCTATAAATATAACTTGCCCCTTCAATATTTGGAATAAGATATGTATACAAGAGAGTTTGGGTTTTTTGTTTGTTTTTAACTTCTTGAGATGAGATTTATACGTTCCTTTGGGCTGTAACCAATGAAAAGCCAGTATTTTGTAGTTTCTGTGTCTTGGTTCATAACACCAAGTTATGTTTATCATTATTTCCTCAGAGTTTTCAGAGTTAATGACCAATGATATTAAAATGTGCTTGAAACTGAGGAAATCATTTCTGTTTTTCTTGCTCAGACAGAAGTCTATTCCATAGAAAACTACTTAAAAGACATTTGATGGTCACTAAGATGACTATTCAGAGGTCGTTGTCTTCTCTAATGCATCTACTGAGCATTCTAATATTTGAAGCCATTTCTCAGAAAACTATACACAATTTTCCTTCAGTGGATTTGGGGAAAAAAAAACTCTTTTGTCAATATCCTTTATCGATATCCTATACAATTCCTTTTGAGAGTTTTTAGAGTAATCTGTTGACTAGTGACTATAAAAAAATGTAAATCAACAAATTTTGCCTATTTCTTTAACATAAGTGGAAAATAACCTCAGAACATCTGACTTTTGGAGACCTGAGATATGTTCTGGAGCTTCTTGAGGGCAGGAAAACTATTATATTTTCCTAGTGCTTATTTCTATCTTTACAGGAACCTACCACCTAGCTTATTGCACAAATGACAAATGATGCTCCTAATAAATATTTGTTGATTTGTACTGAAATGCCACATAAGATATCTATCTGCTGCAATTGCCTGGATTAATTAGTATATGAATAAGTCAGCAGAAAGGTAGTCCAAGTTGGTTGCCTCAATTAAATTGTTCTGATGATATCATCCACTCCCTTAATTCTGTTAAAAAAAAAAGGTATTATGTGCTTTCACTGTGACCCACAGCCCTCAAATTCTAATTGTTCTCACAGTCTAATAATTTCTTTCTGACCTCACTTACATGCTTAATCCATCAGCCTTTTCAATGATGTTCTTTTCTCAGCATAGAAGATCTTCTGCTTCCTTCCATTTATATTTGCCAATACCCAAACCTAGGTAATCCTCACAGTCTGAATTCTCTTGTCTATTGTATAGGCTTTCTTTAAGCATTCCTTGAAAATTCCATGTAATTGGACTTTTGGTTCCCACTTTACCTTCATGCTATTCTAACCTCAGCCCATTACTTATTGCCCAACTATGATCCAAAGATCTTTGTTGCATCTTTAATCAGTGTATTGGAAAGTGTTCTGTTCTATTCAAGCATCCAACCTCGATAACCTCCTCTTACTCTCTGTGGATGGACCATTTACAGAAACACTCCCTTCCTCCATTGGATAATAGTTTTGCATCTTCATGCATCACTTGTTCTCCTTCTCTCTCAGATGAAGACTTTTCAATCATCTCTGCCAAAATCAGTCTCTGAATTTGTATCCATAATTCTTTTCCTCTGGGCCTTAAGGAACTTTTTCTTACCATTTAACTTTCCTCTCTCCAAATGGTTACCTTCCCTACCAGTATAGGTTGGCTCAAGTGTTCCAAATCCCGTCTTCTTTTGAAAACTGTTTACTGATAGTGTTACAGTCTTACCTCTGTACTTCCTTCTGCCACAGATTTCTTCATGAAAATATCTACGGCTACTATCTCTACTTCCCTATTCATTTCTCATTCTTTAATCATTGCAATCAGTCTTGAAGATTGCCTATGACCACAGTCTTGAAGATTGCCTAATCATAAAAACATAAATTTGTTGGCCTTTTTCTTCAGTCCTGCATCATCATAGCTTCTGCCTTTATCAGTTTTTTTTTTATTTTATTAAATTGTGGGTGATTTTACAGAAAAAAATCATGCATTCAACACAGGATTCCCAAATACTGCCCTATTATTAACACCTTGCATTCATGTGATACATTTGTTATGATTGATGAGAGCACATTTTCATAATTATGCTAATAACTATAGTCCATGGTTTAACTTAAGGTTCACTGGTGTTGTGTAGTTCTATGGATTTTTTTTTTTTAAATTTTATTCTAATACCATTGTATACAACCTAACATTTCCCTTTTTAACAATATTCATATATATATTTCAGTGCTGTTAATTACATTCACAATGTTGTGCTACTAGCACTACATTCCATTATCAAAACATTTCTGGGAAGCAGTGTTGCTCAGTGGTTGACTGCCTGCTTCCCATGTACGAGGTCCCGGGTTCTAACTCCAGTACCTATCCCCTCCCCCTCCCCCCAAAAAACCACTTCCATTATTCAAAATACAAACACTGTCCACTTTAAACCTTAACTACCAATTCCCTATCCCCACCCTCTCCCTTGATAACTTATATTCTAGAATCTGGCCCTATGAATTTGATTATTTTAATTATTTCATATATGTGAGATCATACAATATTTGCTCTTATGTGTCTGGCTTATTTCATGCAACATTATGTCTTCCAGGTTTATCCATGTTGTAGCATGTATCAGAACTTCATTCCTTCTTACACCTGAATAATATCTCATTGTGTGTATATATACCACATTGTGTTTATCCTTTCATCAGCTGATGGACACATTGGTTGCTTCCATCTTTTGGCAAGTGTGAATTATGCCACTATAAACATCAGTGTGCAAATATCTGCCTGAGTCCCTGCTTTCAACTCTTTTGGGTATGTACCCGGAAGTGGGATTATCAGGTCATATGGTAATTTTATACTTAAGTTTCTAAGGAACTACCAACTGTCTTCCACAGCGGCCGCACCATTTTACATTCCCACCAACAATGAATGAATGTTTCTATTTCTTCACATCCCCTCCAACATTTGTAATTTTTCGTTTTTAAATAGGAGACATGCTAATGGGTTTGGAATGTTATCTCATTGTGGTTTTGATTTGCATTTTCCTAGTGGATAATGATGTTGAGCATCTTTTCATGTGTTTTTTTGGCCATTTGTGTATCTTCTTTGGAGAAAGGTCTATTCCAGTTTTTCGTCCATTTTTTAAATTGTTTTTTTTTGTTGTTGTTGTTGTTATCTTTTGTCGTTAAGTTGTAGGATTTCTTTTTATATTCTGGATATTAAACCCTTATCCGATATGTGGTTTGCAAATATTTTCTCTCATTGTGTAGGTTGTCATTTTACCTTAATGATAAAGTCCTTTGAGGAGCAAAAGTTTTTAATTTTAGTGAGATCTCGTTTATCTATTTTTAATTTGTTGCTTGTACTTAAGGTGTAAAGTCTAATAAACTATTGCCTAACACAATGTCCTGAAGATGCAGCCCTACATTGTCTTCTGGGGGTTTGATAGTTCTGGCTCTTCTATCTAGGTCTTGGATCCATTTTCATTGATATTTGTATTTAGTGGGCTTTTATTCTTTATATTTCATAGTATGTCTGCTGCTGTGTATGAATACAATTGACCACCTCCTTGTTCTATAAACTTCTCACTAATTACTGTCACTGTACTCTCACTAAGTTCTTTATTTCTCTCTTTTATTTTAATTAACCTTTTAATGTCTGGGTCATTATTTTGCTTCTTCTTTAATTTTTTTTCATCCTTTTTTCAATTAACCTTTTTAATCACCAGGTCATTCTTTTTTTTCCTGTTTAATTTTTTATATGCACAAGGAGATATTTCCCAAAGATTCTGTTTATGGATCTTTAATTTTTATATTTAACATCTCTCCATTGAAATCTTTTCCACTCTCAGTATATCATCTCTGTATGGATGGTCCTCAAATCTACATCTAGCGTCTTCATTCCTTTCCCATGCTCCTGTTCCACATACTCTTCTATTTTTCCATCATCTCTAAACAGATATTCTCTCAGAACTTCTAATCCAGTGTGTTAAAATTTGTCTGTTCTCATTTTCCCCTCCACCTCCAGTCACTTTATATGTAAATGTAACCTCCATCCCTCACTAGCAAGTTTCAAAACTAACATCATTGTTCTTTCCTTCTTTTCCTGATCTTATCCTATCAGTTGTTGGATCTGATTTATTTTATCTCTATAATAACTCACATTGACTTAATCCTTTCAATTACTAGTGCTGTTATCTTAGTTCAGGTTTAACTAACAGTCATCTAAATTGTCTCTTATACCACATTCCTTTTCCACAAACCTGTTTCTTTCCTTGGGCCCCTTTCATGGTGAATACCAAAACCATAGTCTATTGTCCAAAACTGTAAATCTAAAATCATTCCTGTCTCTTATCCTTCACATCAATTCAATTAGACACTAATTACCACCCTAATAGCTCTGGAATTCATAATCTCTTCTCTATTACCATAGGTACTCTCAGTTTAGATTTCCATCACATCCTAGGAGATGATTGAACTGATTTCCTTACTTGTTTGCCTCCTTTCATTATTAGGATAGTAATATATTCACCAAGCTACTGCCAAAGTGAAATTAAAGGTCAACTATGAATTTTAAGCCACTGACAAAATTCACTGTTGATTCTCTAAAGAATTCAGGATAAATTTTAAATTACCTGGTTCATTCAACAAACATTCACCCCTTTTCATAGAACTCATAGAGAATTTTGCTTCTACCCTTTTCAAATTTGTCTCTTCTGGCAGCACCCAAATCTCCCACTCTATGGAATTATTTTAACTTCTAACACACCACTATTTCATTTATATTTGCAATGGCTGTCACTCCTCTTTCTTCATCTATTAGGCCCTCTTCATTGTTTAAAAGTGAGCTAAAGATCTCTAGGTAGTTTCATGTGTCTATTCTTTCAGCTCTCCTCTATTCTTCCATAGAACAATATATTTGGCATTTATCTACTGATCCATATTGTTGATTTATTGGTTTGTCAAGTCCTTTGGATGATTGGTTTAATTTTTATTTGATATAATTTTTTATTTGACTTCTCATATACCCTGAACCTAACACAACATAGGCTCTCGACAAACGAAAGCCTTAAGTCTATCCTTATGTACTAGATTGGAAAACATCTTCAGAAAATTCCCAAAATTCTGTCTCCAACATAGTGCTTTCTGCCAACATTCATTGAGTGTACCTTCATTAATTTCAACCATTTGGACTTCTTACTATCTGATAATAAGGTTTTCAGCCATTATCCCAGGTGCTGACCATGATCTTTGGTGAGTTGTTTGCCGTTTATCTCACTGTATTTAACTGTCATATTCTTATATACCACTACATGTTCCTATGTGTACGGTTACTATGTCTTGCAGAAGATCTATGAAGACCTCATGCAAACAGAAGTAATGATGCTCCTTTCTGACATATATGAGAAAATTAGCATGCAGAAAACCTCCTTTTAGGCCCTTATGCTAGAAACACCTATAGCATGATATGTTATATATGAAAGTTTGATAGGGCTGAAAAATGACAAATCTGTTATCCTCATCTATGTTCTGAACAATTGTGATAGGCAAAGCAGACAAGCATAAAAGATCAAAATATGATATTTATCAACAATACCCATCTATACAGATCATGAATTAGACTTTGGAAAAAAATAGAAGAGAAAAAAGCAAATAGAAGTGGAATAAAATGGATTCCCCAGGATTAGGAATTATGATAGATTAATACCACCCACACCCAAAACATAGAACAACGACTGTCACTGGGGAACCAGATAATTCACCCCATACCATGGAGAGTTGTAAGATGTGGGGCAAGAGATAGGGAAGAAAACTCCCTTTGGTAAAGCCAGAGGGTGGTGTAGAAGTATTTCTAAGTGTCTCCTCCAATCCTCAAGACCCTCAATAAGCAAGTGTAGCAGTTTGGCATTAGTTATGAATTCCAAAAATAGATATTGGATTATGCTTGTAAATTGGCCTGTTCCTCTGGGTGTGATTAAATTATGATTAGGGCTTTGATTGGACCACCGTGAGTACCACATTGACTCCCCACCCCTTGTTGGGGATGTGGCAGAGCAGAGGAGTCAGTTGGAGTTTTGATGTTAGAGTTTTAATGCTGAGGCCGGGGAAGCAAGCATACAGAGGAGCTTGATTGTGAGAAAGGAGAGAAGGCCCCAGCAAGAGACGAGCTGTTCACCTGATAGTCTACAGCTGGTCTTTTGGAGAGAAGCAAGCCTAAGCCCCGGAAAGAGAGGAATCCAGGAAGCCTGAACCCTAACAGACATTGGCAGTCATCTTGCTCCAACACATGGCAATAGACTTTGGTGAGGGAAGTAACTTACACTTTACGGCCTGGTAACTGTAATCTTCTAACCCAAATAAATACACTTTTATAAATGCCAACAGATTTCTGGTAATTTGTATCAGCTCCCTTTTGGCAGACTAATACAGAATTTGGTACTGAGGAGTGGGGAAGTACTTTTGCAATTACCAAAATGCTGGAATGGTTTTATAAATGGGTAAGGCGTATTTTTCTGAGGAATTGTGAGATGCTTGGTAGAAAAGACTTATAGTGCTTTGAAGAGACTGTTGATAGTAATATGGATACTAAAGAGATTTTTTATGATGCTTTAAAAGTAAATGATGAAACTACTATTGGAAACTGGAGGATAGGCAATCTGCATTTTAAAGTTGCAGAGAACTTAGCAAGATTGTCTCCTTATGTTTTATGCTTCCTGCATGCCAAACCAACAAACTTTTTGAGAAAACCTTATGAACAAAATCGCTGTCAGCCTGGACTAAAAGGGACATGGAAGGGAGAAATTAAAGGGGAAACAATTTCAAGAGGAAAACCATGGAAGCTGAGATCTGGAATTAAGGCATCACCTTGGGCTAAGAGAGGAACCCCACCCGTGCGTATCAAGAGGGTGAGTTTGCCCCAGCAGTTGAAAAGGGTGGATGTTCCCACCCAATGTTTGGGGAGAGTTTTGCCACCCCAGGGTACAGAGAGGTGGAGCACATTCCTCAAGGATTAGGGTGGTTATGGTCAGCATCCCGTAGTTCTGAGATGATGCACCTGTTCCCCATGGATTAGGGAAGGCCAGGTGGTCAATTCGTTGCTCTGAGAGGGTTTAGCCTGTATGCCAAAGGTTACGGAAGGCCAGGTGGTCAACTTGTTGCTCTGAGAGGGATGAGCCTGTATGTCAAAGGTTAGGGGGAATGTTGTCTTCACTTCACTGTACTAGGGGGGCTAAGACTCTAACCCAAAGATTGGGTAAGGTATGGGAATTACCCCAACACTCTTGGAGGGTGAGGTCTAGAGCTTGGTCTACACCCAGATGCTTGATGAGGGTGGAACCAAGAAAATGGCCATTGGGCAAGCCTGCAGAAAGGGTTGGTCTCCATGTGGCCCCGGAAGAAGAAACCATCATCTTCAGAATGACTTTCAGACTTTGAAATAGAATGGAGGATGCCCTGCAGATTTATAGAAATGTAGAGGACCCATGACTCATGTTTCTCTCCCAATTTCTCCTTATGGTAATGAAAATGTTTATTCTTTGTCTGTCCATTTGTGTATTGGAAGCAGTTAAATGGTTTTGTGAGTTTCAGAAGTCTACAGCAGATGGGATTTTACCCCAAGACAAACTATTTCTTTAAACTGATTATGTTATGATTTTGTACTTGCATTGTTACTGATTTAAGATTTTTTGAATATTGTAATGTATCTTTGGAATTCAGAGGGTGGAGTGTAGCAGTTTTGCAGTTTGATATACTTATGAATTCCAAAAATAGATAATGGATTATGCTTGTAACCTGGTCTGTTCCTCTGAGCATGATTAAATTATGATGAGGGCTTTGACCGGACCACATCAGTAGCACGTTGATTCCCCACCCCTTGGTGGGTGGGGACTCAGAGATAAAACTACATGGCAGAGCAGAGGAGTTAGTTGGAGTTTTGATGTTGGAATTTTAATGTTGAAGCCTGGGGAAGCAAGCACAGAGAGGAGCTTGGTCATGAGGAAGTAGAGAAGGCCCCAGCAAGAGATGAGCCATTTGCCTGATAGTCTACAGCTGACTATAGAGAAACAAGTCTAAGTCTGGAGAGAGGCAAGCCCCAGGAAGAGAGGAATCCAGGAAGCCTGAACCCTAGCAGATATCGGAAGCCATCTTGCTCCAACATGTGGCAATAGACTTTGGTGAGGGAAGTAACTTATGCTTTACTGCCTGGTAACTGTAAGCTTCTACCCCAAATAAATACCCTTTTATAAATGCCAACAGATTTCTGATAATTTGCATCAGCACCCCTTTGGCTGACTAATACAGCAAGATACAGGTGACCTCTGAAAAGGTAGCAATTAACATCATCTGAGGGAATCTGTGAATGCTACACTGAAAAATAACAGTTTACCTGGACTATGATGGATGAATGGAAACTTGCCAGGGGCAAAAGGGAGAGATAAATATTCAAAACAGAGAGAAAAGGAACTTAAACTCAAAAACTTGGAAAATGAGTCAATGACTGCTTGTTCAATGACTGAGTAAATGAATGAATAGAAATAACATCATAAGAAATGAAGTTAATAATTTTGCCAGATTTCATCCCTTACATTCTTATTTATGTGATACATTACTTAAAACCTCCTTGAAGAAAAGATACATATGTGATAAAACATTAAAGGAACATTATAAAAATGTAACATAGCAGCAGCAGTAAGAGAGAACCAATGTAAACCAAAGGTTTTCATTTAGAAAGTGATTATCATTAAACCTATCAATCCATATGCCCATATATGGAATCTCTCAAAGTTAGGTTCAAGATATTCCTTTCATGTAACTGGTAGCCATTTGAGAAATTCTAATCCCAAATATAATCCACCTCAGTAAAATGTATATTTGTATTTGTTAATATATAAATATGTTAATAGGGATCTTACATATCATTAATGTTATACAAAAAATAATCTTTTTGAACAGAATATATCCAAATCATTATGTTTTTAGCATGGGTTCAGAACTAATTATTTAAGCCTGTTAAGTATTTAATTGCAATAATGTGTAACAAAAACACTTGGAAAGAATATAAAGAATTTCCATTAAAAATGCAGATAATTAATATGAATTGAGTATCTGTGATATAAGAGAGACTGTCTAGAATACAGAACCATTCAAAATTCCTGTTCAGAATCTAAAATGTAAAAGGAACAGGTTAAGAGTACACAGGATAAGCAGAGTGGCATAAAAAAAATGAAAGCCAGGGTTGTGAATATAGCTCAGTGGTTGAGCACCTGCTTCCCATGTACAAAGTACCAGGTTCAATTAAAAAAATTGAATTGCTTTCTTCTGGAGTTCCTCCTTAAAAAAAAAAAAGACAGACTTCATTTTAGCTTTACATATTCAAATTGCTCATGGGAGATTTGCTTAAGATTTCAACATTAGATAAAATGTAACATACATTCACTCTTGCAACCACTGCTATTGCAGGAAACATAAGCTTCTATAAAATTCTTTCCAGTAATCTCTGGATGGTCCAGATATTGTACTTCCTGTACTCACACCCAAAACCTGTCATTACTCTTTCACATTTGCAATATTTTACTCTTTAACTTTTATTTTCCCTATATAGTTTTACGATTTTTTAATAGTAAGTACTGTGACAGTTTGAATTTTGGTGAATCACCTCCCCCCACCAATAAAAGATCATTCTTAAACTAACTTATTCCTGTGGGTGTGAGAGGCTTTTGATTGAATTACTTTAGTGAGACATGAGCCAGCCTGGGTCTCTTCCCTCTTGTTGGGTCTGATATAAACAGACAGAGAGAGAAAGGAAGCTGCGGTATTTGATCCTCCATGTGAGAAAAAGGACTCCAGGATTTCCCACAGCTGAGCTCAAGGAGAGAAACCACGAGAGGTGAAAAATGCTGAAGCCCAGGGAGAGATGAACCATATGCTTGATAACTCGCAGCTGAACTCCAGAAGAAAGCAAAGCAGCCAAGACTGAGAAAGAAGGCTAGAAAGAGACAGCTGAGATTTGGGGAGCTGGGCTCCTGGAGATGGTGAGCTTGGAGGGGAAGGCAGAGACCTAGGCAGAGATCTCCTGTCATCTTGCTATACCACATGGCAGCTGAATATGGTAAGAAAGCATCTCTTGATGCCTGATTTGGAAATTTCACAGCATTGGAATTGTAAACTTTCACCCTAAATAAAATTCCCATTAAAAAAGCCAACCCATTTTTGGTATTTTGCATCGACAACCTTTGACAAATTAAGATTAACTACCAAGGTAATGCTACCAATGAGTTCCACCATATGTAAAATTTTTATGAAAAGAAATTTCTTTTTGTTTATTCTGTTCCTTTCCCTGACCCCACAGTCATCTCTAGACTCAGGTTCGAGTGTATATGAGCCAGGAGATCATTTTGATGCCATTTTGTTCCCAGAATCATTCTGTTCTTCATAAAACTATGGCTCACTTGGCTTCCATAGGGAGAGCAATCTCCAAGGAGAGGTTCAACACTCAGGCATGTGCCTGCAGTGGGAGTACTCCAGGAGTTCACAGACATGCCCAGTACCATGAATAGCTTAGACTCAAGAATATAAATTCAGTGACTCTTATGTACAATATCAATAATATGCTAGATGCCTTTCCTTTTACAATTAATCTCATTACCCACAGCCTAACAACACCCCTTAATCCTGGAGAAACTAAGGTATAGAGAAGTCTTATTCAAAGTCTTATGAAAATAAATAGTGAAAGAGTGATTAGAACCCATATTTATTTGTTTCTAAAGCCCTTGTTCCTTCAGCTCTAACAACTTGCTTCTTGATGCTCAAATCTTCTTGCAATTGTCAGCTCCTATTGAAAAGACTTGTACTCAGATCAGTTGAATTCAATGAATTGGACTTCTTTAAGCAAAACTGAAATATAACTCTTCTTCTTTTTTAATATTATTTTTAAGAACTAAGGCATCTCGTCTCTCTGAGCTGAAGCCTGATTTAAAGATTGGTTTGTTATTACATAGCGAGGCAACAGATGACATGTGAATGCTGCTTTCTGTTGTGATAAAATAAGTGTGTTAAATTCATTTGTGGACTGAAAGAAGTAGTTTAGGACACAGTCATAAATGGTAAATACCGTTTTCTGTGTGCTTTCCATAATTAATTTGGAATTCTATCAACTTTTTTGCACATAATCAACTTATGGGGATATAAACTTAAAATAGCTGTTTTGTTGTTGTTATTTTTAATGACTGCCCTTAATAGTGCTCTGAAAAATCTCCCTTTCCTACCTCTTAATGACCTCTCCAGAAGTCCATCACTTTCCAGTCCTGTCCAGTTAAATATTTTCACATCCTGTTTTCTCTCACAACCTCCCTACCATCACCTCATGCTTCACGTGGCTTCAAGGTTCTGCACCTGCTTCATGTGCCTCTGGGTCCTGCTCTGGGCCGGGCACATGACCTGTTTTTACTCTTCCCTGTGTTGGTATGGAGAGGAAGAATTGGAGAGACAGAAGTGGTTGTGTTGTGATCAGCTGCCAGTTTTTGGTAGAGAGATGCTGTTTATCTCACACTGGTCAGGTCTGGTACTATGTGATCCTAAGAGCTTCTGCTGATGTGATGGTCTCGGTTTAGGTTATGTGACAGTTTGAAGTTCTTGTTTGAATCCAAAAAGATTATGTTCTTAAACTAATCTATTCTTGTGGGTGTGGTACCCTTTGATTGCATTAGATTCACTTTAGATCACTTTTGATTAGATTGCTTTTGATTGGACTGTATCAGTGAGGCATGACACAGGTTGGGTTTCTGCCCTCTTGCTGGGCCTTATATAAATGGGGATACAAAGGAAGAGACAAACAGGAAAAGGGAGCTCTGCTATTTCTGACCCTGCCATGTGAGAGAGGACTCAAGGAATGCTAGCAGCTAAAGCTTAAGCATGAAGGTCCCCAAGAGGCAGGGCCCATGGAGCAGCTCAAGGCTGAAGAGACAAGCTATATCCCTGAGAGTCCACAGATGAACTTGGGAAGAAAGTAGAGCAGCCAAGATTGAGAAAGGAGGCCTGGAAAGAGACAAGCTCTATGCCTGGTTTCCCACAGCTGAGCTCCAGGAGATGGTAGATTCTAGAGGGGAAGGCAGGGACCTTGGCAGAGATAAGTGGCCATTTTGCTTTACCATGTGGCAGGACCTCAGGATCACCAGTAGCTGACTTTGGTAAGTAAGTATCTCTACTGATGCCTTGATTTGGACATTTCACATCCTTGGAATTGTAAGCTTTTACCCTAAATATAATCCCCATTGTAAAAGCCAACCCATTTCTAGTACTTCTCATTGGCAGCCCTGTGGCAAACTAAGGTGATAGGCCCTGTTTTTTTCTGTGGAGAGAGTTCTCCTTTATCCCAGCCTCCCACATCATAGTGCACCTCCTTTTTCAGAGTCAGCCCTGTCTTCTACAGTCCCTATCAGTAGAACTTGTTCCCAGTCCTGAACAAGTTGAGAAATCTCCTTGGCAGCACCTGGGCAGTTTTTTATGATGCCCATTCTTTTACATTTATGTTGCTTTGGATGGAGCCACAGAAACCAATACTCTCCCCACCAGCTTTCTAAGGACCACTTAAAACTGGGGAAGCTCTGGGACTAGGCATGGGACACTGTGATCCCTACTTGTCCTTCTCACATGGGCTCCTTTCAAAAACTTCCCACTGCCAGAATTTTTCAGGTAAGTAGCAGGCACTAGTGTCCATACCAATGTATCAGAAACAAATTGCAGAGGAGTAGTTATGCTTTCTCAAGTGTGACCTCAGCACTTTCTACTTTGATGTCAGCAGCAGAGCAAGCTCACTTAGTTCCTTGGCAGCAAGTATCCAGTCAGGGAATGAAGTCCTTGTCTCCCTTCCTGCTGGTCCCTCTCTTGGCATCAACCCTCACTATACTTAGGGGTTTGAAGGAACTGAACCATGGCACATCTATCAACTCTAAGAATAATTGAAATTATCTTTACTTTCCTGAACTGGCTGCCTGTAGAGATAAATCAAGGTGTGTTTCTGGGTAGGAGGTAATGACTGGGTTAGGAAAGCCAATTCTGTTAGCATCTTCAAAAGACTGTGGACTTGCCTAGTCCCCAATTGTTTTCTCTTTTTTTTTTAATGTCAAAATCATTATGCTTTTTTTTTCTTTTTTTTTTTTTTTTGTCTTCAGTTTTGTGTTCTGGTTACAAATATCTGCCCAACAGGAAAAGTCCATTTAGCACAAGCATCACATGATTATCTTAAAAATATGCCTTTTGGGGGAAAAATTGGCAATATGACTCTTAAGCAAATGAATAAATCAGATAATCATATATAAGCCTTCTGGTCTATTTGACAGGTAGAGTTCTACAAGGAGATGGCATATCAAGCCATCACAGCTCCATGACAGAAGTCTCTGTGGTCATTTACCTTACTCCCCTTGCTCTCCCTGCAAGCTCTCCAAGCAACATTTAAACTTCTTTTTTTTTCCAAATATAACTTTTCCTGTAGGTTTTCCTTACCACAAACAATTAAAATTCATTTTTATTATATTTCTCAAGATAATGTTCCTTATCTTTTCCATTTCTCAATCATCATTCAGGCTGAATTTCTCAGTTTATTTGTTAATTTATGTTCAGTTTGCTCCCTTATTTACCAAAGAGTCTACTCTTCATAAGTCACTATTGCATGGTAGGGTTTTTGTTATCCAATTTGAAAAAGCAAATTTGGTTTCTCAAAGAGAGAACTGGCACATTTTACAAGTCCTTGCTCTACAAAATCTTAAATGATTTCCAGAAGTGCTTTGACTTTTGATAATATATGAGTTTTTATAGTGCTTTCTAGCAAAAGGACCAAATAACATTCCAATTGCAAATGTTATAGAATATACTTTGCACCTGTGCTAAGATACAGAGGAAGGGAAGTAGATGTGGTTCAAGCAATTGGGCTCCAAACTACCATATGGGAGGTAGCAGGTTCTTTTCCCAGGGCGTCCTGGTGAAGGTGAACTGGCCCACGCAGAGAGCTGGCGCAACAAAAAGAGACAATGAGAGACACAACAAACCAGGGAGCTGAGGTGGCTCAAGCGATTGAGTGCCTCCCTCCCACATCAAAGGTCCCGGGATTGGTTCCTCGTGCATCCTAAAGAGAAGATGAGAAGAGAATACAGACACAGAAAGCACACAGCAAATGGACACAGAAAGCAGACAGTGACTGCAAAACAACACGAGAGAGGTGGAATAAATACATAAAATAAATTTTTTAAAAAATGATACAGAGGAAAAGTTTATCTGTCTAATTTAAATAGGAATTGAGTATATGTAACTGGGAAGTCTCTATCTACACATGAAGGCATTGATTTCGTTACTGTGGTCTTAGAGAATCACCTCTTTAAAATCTGAGGCTTTAGCAAGAAAGAACATATCAGTAATAAAACCCAATAAATGCAATTGTACCCAACAGCTAGTTAGACAGGCAATATGGACAAGTCAGTTATACTCTACTTCATCTAGACTTTAAGATAAGAGACACCGAAGCCAATTGAATTAATTCCTCCTTTTCTTTTTTCTAACACACCTCCTCTGTTTTGCTCCACCTTCTCCAACAGATTGCAATGTAGTAATTAAAATTACAATACTAGACAACACTGACTCCATTCAGCTAGCTCTTAAGCTCTATTTCTCAGAGGTTAGAAGTCAAAAAAACGATCATCTGTATCTGTATCAGTGATTTTAGTAGAAGATAGCTGCTGAACCATGTAAGGCTGTTAAAGGGAAGAGAGTGAGTTTCTAGCTCTTTCACAAGTCAAACATTACTGTGCAATCATATTACAATACTTTACTATTAAAAGAAACAGTAGGTCACAGAGGATTTATGTTGGCAAAAGTATATCTTAAGGAAACAAATTTTTTTAAATCATTTTTAATTTAGAGAAAAGATTTAAAAGTAGAGGAGAATGTTATCATCTGTAATCAGTATTGTCTATTAATCGATATAAAGTAATAAAAGTATTCTTACAATTTTTGTTAACAGTTAATATTCTGACTTTGCCCCTATTTTAGAAGAAAAATAGTCTTTATTTTAAAATTTCTAAGTTCCTGAAATAGGCAGGTTTTTAAAAATGTTTATAAAATCTAATTTCTGGAAATCAAAATGTATTTAAAATTCAAGATGAAAGATACCTATTTTTTAAAATCTCCCTTGAAATTCTTCTGTGATGTGAAAAATCTTTTTATTATGCAAATATTCTTCCATTTATACGCTTTTACCTTCAAGCCTATCATAAAGTAACATGTCTATAATTTAGCAAGCATTGTTTTAAAGATGCATCAGTTGATAGCTTTCTTCAGCCTCTCATTAACTCATTTTCATCAAAATATATTACAAACTACAGATAACTCAGTATTAATGCAAACTTTATTTTTTATTCTTTGTGACTCACTGTCTTTCTTGAGTGCCTGAGTGCTGAGTGCTATTTGCAGAGCTTGGACACTCTATTTTGGCAGCCATATGGGCTTCTGATAATCAGTTGCAGGGCTTATAGCTTTAGCTCAGCCTGAAGACATTGTAATGGGACCTTCAACCAGATGAAGAAGAAATTTGTAGAAAATTGGAGAAAGCCTCCCTGGTAACAACAATATTTACCTCTGTACAAAAATGACAGAGTTACCCTGGCACTGTGACAATTTTGATGCTGCATTCTGCAGTTTTGCCTTCCCAGCTGCTTCTTCTCCAAATCTGAATAAAACAAGAATGAAAATCATTCAAGTGGTAAATTACTCTTCCTGAAAAGAAGACTTCTGTTTGAATGGTATACAAATGATGTTTGGGGACAGAGGAGTAGAATTCTTTGGAAGGAATTTTCTCATGTTTAATGTACAAAGTCTGATCCCTATGGGTATAGGGCATATTTGTTTTCTGCCCCTTGCAGTTTAGGAATTTCCTCTTAGTATTAGCTTAGTAGAAACTTTAGAAACTTTAGAAAACTGGGAATGTTTAACAGAAACATTTTTTCTTCTGTTGAGTACTGTGATCTTTCTTTAGGGATTTTTGGGGAAAGATAAAACTAATGGATACACCCTAAGCCAGTTGAAACAGTAGAATCTGTCATGATTCTAGAATTAAAAGTTAAAGGATTAAATATTTTATTTAATAATTTTAAAATTTAGAATCTAAGTTTAAAACTTTTCAAGGAAATCAGAAGAGAGAAAAATGAATTTTAAATTCATAATAATGCCACTTTTTAGTGATGGCTGCTAGTATCCTTTTTCAGAATTTGTGTACAGATATACATACAAATACATATATTATTCATAATATTTTCTCATAAAACTTGATTCATACCAAGCACTTTAAAAAAGATATTATGTATTTTCCTTATAATTCACATGCTAATTTTGGAATATATGAGTGTTTGGGGTGAGTATAGACATGTATAATGCCAGGAAAAATGATGCAGTCAACACCAGCATAGATCAAAAGCAATCAATTATCAGAAAGTCCTTAAATTTTCACATAAAGTAAATAATGTACTATGTCATATAAAACAATTTAAACAGATATGACTTAAAATTTCAGAAAGACAATATAATAATAATGGTACAAGTTGGTTGCTGGATTATCAGGCCTCTTTAATAAGGAATTCATATACACATTTATCAACATGTAAAGAGAATTCTACCACTATGTAACCAAATCGTAACAGAAAGATAATGGTTTGTGTGATTAGGTCAAAAAACAAAATCTTTGTAAGTTCTTTTATAAAGTTACCTTTATAAAGACGGCATTCCAACTAAAACAATGCCAATGTCATTTTACACATCCTGAGTTAAAGCAAGCAATTGTCTTTCAGTCTTCATTCACCTTCCCTTCCTATGTGAAACTTGATAGTATAACATCCATCACCCATGATTCAGCTCCTTGTTAGACCTAAATTGGTTTAAACAAAATAAATCAAGTTACAGATAAAAATGCATTCTGAATGACATTTCCCCTATATCGTTCTCTATCCAAATGATTCCTGGATTTCCAATTTAGTAATTGAGTGTTATTGCCTCTTATTTCCCTATGCTTGCTGCATAGATCCTAAGATGTAGAGAACTTGGGTATTTTAAGTTTAAGTGATTTTATTTAATCATTCTTGATATGTCTACTTCAACCCAGGCTCTGCCACTATTCTGAATAATACTAAATATACATTGAATCTATCTGTCTTTCATATTGTCTACCTATCAATACAAATGTATAGTATGTGTGTATATATAGAGACAAAGATGTAGATTTAGAAAGAGTAAATATATACACACATATTTATATACATTTACATATAAATGTTTGTGTATCTATGCCTTTACCTGTCTCTTTATCTGTATTTGCATTTATAGCTTAATTCTGCCCATGATAACTCCCTTTCAAAACCTAAGCCATCAGTTATTTCCTACAGCTATTTTTCACTCCCTGCTAACATATATTATCCATATATTAAAGGCTTTTTCACCCCCATTAAGTCTATTCCATATAAATAAACTCTAGTACTGGTTTTTCACTGCATCTTTTGATTCTGAAATTCTAGTTCCCATTTTCTTGCTGATGAAAACAGGAGTCACTTCCACATAGTACAGTTTCAAAAAAACACTATAACCTCTAAAGTGATATTTCTGTAGTCCTAAACAAGTGGAAGAATAGCAATAAAAAATAAAAGAACTGTAGGGACATAGAGAATCTTGTGTTTTATATTATTTTGGTCTAGTTGTGATTGCTGCCTCTCCTTTAAACTGTCTTCACAGTTTAAATATGAAATTTGTGATGTAAGAAACATAATAATAGACCTATAATCATCTCAAATCATTCTCATATTCCCCTCAATAGGGGGTTGCAATTTCATGCAATCAAGGAAATCAGTACTGGCTATAGGTCTAAGAGAGAAAAGACTGGCACACTATAAAAAGATAGACAGAAATATTCAATGTTCAAATAAAATTTCAAATCCAATTTTCTACAGTAAATAATCTTTACCTGGAGCTACTGGTACTGACTTACTTGAGCATCTACATAACACAATAGGTGTGAGAAAAATTTAGGGATATGTATCCATTCAGCTCTATGAAGGAAAGAGGTAAAGAAATTAAAATATATTTAGGGCCTATTACAAGTCATACATTGGTTGTCAATATTTTTATGACTCATTCTATCTATAGGTATTGATGAACTACCAATAAGTCACTCTCCAGGCGTGCTCATGGAAACAGAACAAAAACAATCTTTTTCTTTTAAAAAAAAAGATTGAAATACTAGTATCCTCTTTATACAATATCTGCCTCTCCTCATAAGCTTCCAGTCAGTGTTTGGTTGAAAAGCCAAACCTGATTTTTCAACAGCATGATTAAAAAACTCCCAAAGCCTCATACTACCTTAGGGTAAGTTTCATCCTTCTTAGCATGGATTACGGGACCACTAGCACTCCAGACCCAGATTCAGTCTTCGGCTTCATCTCACTCTGCTGGCTCCCTCTTAATCTATGTGTCCCCGAGTCCGGGCTTTTTTTTTTTTTTTTAACTTCTTTCAATTCCTCAGAGGTGCCCTGTTCCCTTTTCTCTTCTGATCTTTGCATCTAAATCAGACCAGTGGACATGGGCAAGATATATAAAGGCGGTAGAGGGTGATGTGTTAAAATAAGATGCCCAATGCAGAATGTTTGGGTTCTAATTCTGCCCTTAAATGTTATATAAACAAGTTACTTTCCCCTTCATGTAAAATGGGCATAATAATATTCTACGTCTTAGGTCTGTTGTCTGTTATGAAAAAAGTGCATATAAAGCATTTAGAATAGTGGTTGGCACATACCAAGTGCTCAATAAATGCTAGCTATTATCATAAAGATATGCTTTGTGAATGGGGGGTGGTTGGAAAGCATATGCTTTTTCTCCTTGGATGAGGCAGGAGGGACTGCGCTGTTGCTGATTACAGGCCTGATCTGAATAACCATGAAGTTACAACATCATGTACAGGAATCCTCTATCTAAAAAAAAAAAAAAAATGAAGGTTTCCCTTGTAATTACTTTACTTATAAAATTTAAGAAATGAACGGAATTCTAACTCTCCAAGCCTCATCAACATGATTATCCAGAATAAATTGCAATATCAGAATCCTACAGTTGACAGGGAAGAGCATTTTAAGATGAGCCCAGGGGTAATCAGATCTTCTTGAAATAGAGAAAATTAAAAGGTCAATTGTACTTTGAAGCTTCCCAGTGCTCTTTTTTGGTCAAACATGTAAATCCACTGTGCTTCCTATGGAATAATCTTCACTTGTACTATCAGTTTAATAAAATACCTACCTTTATCGTTCTTATGCACACATTATTCCAGGCTCTCATCTGAGTCATTCTTCATGGTAAGAGCTAATCTCATTTGCTCCTACCTGTCACTGAATCGTGTTACATATCTCACTAAGAATTATTACCTCACAGCTAAAATTTCGCTGGTCGTTCTGGCTACCAAAAAGGGACAAGCTTTCTGATACTCCGAAGCAGTGGCTTCTAGAATATCCGGTTTTATAACCTGCAGAAGAATGTATTAGTTTAACATAACTAAACCATCTGAAATAAACCATTCAAAATAACTTTTGAGATATTTAACTTCTTTGTGTCCAATTTTTCAAATATGTTCTCATCTCAAAAATATTTTCAAACTTTTAAATAAACTCCCTTCCTAATAAAAAGAAATATTTTATTTTTCTCTCTCTCAAAAAGAGGCAACAACAACACACCTAACTGTAATATCCTGAGCTGCACGCAAGCTTCCTGATTAAGGTCCTTGTGAATTCTTAATGAGGGATGTGTGCATATTCATAGTGATGTTTATTAATTCATAAAGCAGCTGCTCAAAGGCAGCTAGTGGAGAGAAACGCCTCTTCCCACGGAAGCGTCTTGGCAGTGATTCGGCCTTTTCCCTGCCTGGTCCTTTACAGCGCGGCCTCAGCATCTTAAACTGATGGCCCTTTATGTGCCCCGGGAAAGTGAACCCACCTGCCGGCAGGAAGGCAGAAGGATCGAAGGTTCAGATCTAAATCCCCCAATGTGTGGAGGATGAAATATAAAACTTAATGAGACTAGTAGAGTCCACAGCTCATTTCAATTATTTTTTAATTGATTTCAGATGCTGCCTGGCATGCTTCATTTAGTTCCGCAATAAACAGGGCATGTCAGCATGGTGGTGGATCTCACTTGAGACCCTGGGGAAACATCCCAGAGGAAATGATGAAAAATAATAAGAATATTACATATATTGGGACGTGTACTAGGCAGATAAGATGGAAAACACAGGGATGGGAAGAACCAGTGAAGATGCATTATGTACCTGGAGATTTACAGGAAGCCTCGTTTTTAAAATTCTTGTATCCACTCCTTAATTTAAAAACCAACCAACCAACAGGAAGACCCCCAGTGAGGTTTTCTGCTTGAGTCATCTGAAAGTTAGCCTTATCTAGACTGCTCTTTCACCTGAATTATTTCCTTCCTACCCAGAGAGAAGAACGACCATGGCTTCATCGTTTTTGAGACCACAATATATACAAAGTTACAGAATACCATCTGATAATCTGAAATGGCTTGTTATGCCAAAAGCTTCTCTTAGTACCGTCATTTGGAATGTGGGCAGACATTTGTAAAGTTGCTCCACAATATAGTTTAATTGAAAATTCCCCTAATTTCTATTTTTCATTGGACATCATTAAAAATCATGCCATTCTGTGAAATCAAAATACTTGATTTAATGGCTTTAAAATATTCCATCATTTTGACTAGAAGACCAAGACTGACTCTTTGGGACTCATTTGAATAGTGTTTTTCTAATAAACATCTAAATGCACTCTAGGGCTCATTGAGCTTGGGAATCAAGTATATGGCTTGTATAGTGAAATCCTTTCATTTCATGCACAATGACTCTAAACCCTAAGTATGCATAAGGGACAGTAAAGATATTTAAGCATGAAGATGTCCAATTCCTGCCACCAGAATAAAATGTTCAAAAGGGAATTCTGATGTTTAGTTGTGTTTGATAACTGCTGACTCGTGGATATGATGATTTAAAATATGTATTCAAGCTCTCCACATTTGACACAGTACAGCAATATGTATATATATATATATATTTATATAACATATATATGTAAAAATATATGATAGAAATAAAAATAAATATATTAAGGATGGCAAAATAACAAATGGATTATGAGCCCTTTTCCTTACCAGGCCACTGCTGCTCTGATGTCAGTGCAAACATGGTGGCAGCTGTAGGCAATGGTCTGTGTAGTGCTCTGGAGGGGCAGCCTAGGGCTGTCAAGGTACCTGTCCTCTGAAGGTGTGTCTCAGGCAGGTGGCTCTCCTCTAGGTCCCACACCACCTTTGTCTCCTGATTTTGTATTTTATGTTATTTTTTTTCTCATAACAAAAGCAATACATACTCAAAGGAGAATTTGTAAAAGTATAAAAAAGAAAACATAAGTTATGTGTAATTTCATAATTAAAAGTAATTGTCCATATATTGACATATTTATTTATATATGTATATCCTGTTTTGGATGGCTATTCCACTTTTTTTTTTTTTCACTAAACCTTGTATAATTAATCGTTCCCCATGTCATTGAATTCTAAACATTCTAAACATAATTTTAAGGGATACACAATTTTCTCCTAATACTACTCTATAAGTTATTTGCCAAGATTTATTGGAATTGTTTCTAATATTTTCTTTTATGAATAATAATCTGATACACGTTGTTATATGAAATGGTTACATATATATAGATGATCATCTCATTAAGAAAAATGTCAAGAAAATTCTTGCCAGGTCAGGTCAGGACTTTATTAAAGCTCTTAACATATGTCTCCAAAAGGCTTCAAGTTCACACAAGGAGCACTCTCAGCAAGAGAGCATGTGCACGTCTGTTTCACCATCTCTTCAGCCATATTGGGAAGTACACTTTTTAAAATTTTAGCCAACTTCATATTGGAACAGTGTCATTTTTGCTTTACTTTTAATCTCTTTGATTACTAATGAGGGTGAATATTCTGGGAATTGTCAGTTCATGTCCATTTTTATTGATTTTTTAGTGCTTTGCCATTTAATTTAAGACCTCTTTATCTAAGAGACTAACCTAGTATTTGTCATCTTTGTGTTCCATATGTTTTTTAGTTTTTAAATTGCCTTGATAATTTATTAATTTCTTTGCATCTAAATGTTTGGTTTTGTTTTTCTATTGTCAAGTTTATTGATTTTTGCATCTATGATTTCTACCATTATTTGTAAGTAAGAAAAATTTCCTCCAACTCAAAGTCAATGAACAGTTCACTGCTACTTTCTTTTATTTGTTGTGATTTAATTTTTTTAATGTTTTAATGACATGGAATTTATTTTGGTGTTAAAACCCATTCTAAGAAAGTCAGCCAATTAATAAGAGACATTAATTTCCTTATATTCACTATCATTGCTGATATATTTGAACTTTACTTCTGTCATATTTTAGGCAAATTTTTATTTCTCTTTATTCATTAGGTTTTTTTTACTGCCTTCCATTTTTTTAAAAAAGTATTTTTATTTATATTTGAAAGATACTTAGATTACATAAAATGTTACATAAAAAAATATAAGGGATTCCCATATGCTCCACTCCCCAGACCTCCCACTTTTCCCCACATTAACAACTTCTTTCATTAGTGTGGTACATTCATTGCAATTGATAAACACATTTTGGAGCATTGCCACTAAGCATGGACTATAGTTTACATTGTAGTTTACACTCTCTCCCACTCAATTCTGTAGGCTATGGCAGGATATATAATGGCCTGTATCCATCATCGCAACTTCATCCAGGCCAATTCCAAGTCCTGAAAATGCCCCCTTATAACATCTCCTTTTCCCCTCTCCCTGACTTCAGCACCTGCAGTGGCCACTGTCTCCACATCAATGATATAATTTCTTCCATTGCTAGAATCACAATAACTCTATAGTAGAATACCAGTAAGTCTACTCTGGTCCATATTTTATTTCCCAATCCTGAGGATTCTGGCATAGTGATGCCCCCTCCACCTCTAATTGAGAGGGGACTTCGATCCCATATGGTTGATGGATGGGACTCTTTCGCTTGCAGTTACAGACTCTCTCGGTTCCTTGGTATGGTGACTGTCCGCCATCCTTGCTCTTTATTTTGTTTTCTGATTTGCTAAATGACTATATATTTTTTCTTATTACTGTCCAGCTCATATCATGTTTATGATTTCCCACCATGAGGGATGAAACATTGATTCTCAATATTTTTCAGTCTTTGTTAATATAATCTGCAATTATATACTCCATCTATCTGTGCATAATTATTACTTTAATCATTCTGCTCTTTTTCAACAATGATTTTTGTATTATTCATCAACAAATGGAACATGAACACCCTAAATGAAATATGCATGTCATGCAAAAACAGGCCCTTCACAAAGAAAACAAATTGCTGCTAATTGCACAAAAATGTCCATTTACAATTATAAATAACATTTTAAAATAATAGCATATTAATTTTTCATGTTAATTAAAAACTTTCTTAATTATAAGAATTATCTTCAAGGGAAGAAAAGGGAAATTCATTCTTTCATTATTCTTGCATACCCTGCTGGTGAGAAAATTAGAAATTATCAAAACCCCTTGAAATGTTCTTGTATTTTGATCCAGAAATTCTACTTCTAGGAATTTATCCAATAGAAATTGTTGCATCTAAATAAGGAAATTAACTAACTAAATAAAATATTATTATTATACTTAAAAAAGAATGAAGATCATCTGAATATATAACAAATAATATCTATAATTTATTAAGCACTCACTTTGTGCTAGACACATAGTTTTACACACATAATTTTCACAACCCAGGTAGATAGATACTATTAATATTGATGTTTATAGATTTGGAAACTAAGACATACAACTAACAAGTATCCAAACCCAATTAGAAGCAAGACACTCTAGTTATAGAATCTGGGCTTTAACCAATGATATAACAGCTATGTCTCAACAATGGCTAATTTAATTTATTTTATTTGTTCTCAACAATGAGATTAAGTATCTATTCTATACTAACACTATGGAAAAATTGACTTGATACACTTCCTAACTTTGATTAGTTTCTAATTTGGTTTGGTCCTTGAATGTAATCTCAAAAAAATATACCGCAATGCTTTTATACATTCTAAATCACATGTATTTGTCACCTTTATACATATCCAACAATCTAGTTTAATATAAAATTCTTGGATAACAACCTTCTCCTCCAAAAACTCAATAGATTCCACTTCATTCATTCTAGCACTTTATGGTGTGAATGGGATTTAATGTTAAAAATGTGGACATTTTTTGGGTATATAAAAAAACAGAACCAAAATTATTCTGTCTCTATATGACATTATTTTTATGAATGAAATTTTCTGCTTAGTCATCAAATACTTTTTTTCTTTTATGTTTCAGTATCTTCAAAGGCGTCTTTTTTGCTATTTATCTGTTTTTCATAAGTTTTTAAAAATTTAACCTTGAATTGACAGAGGTTTTCCAGCCCTCATGATTGCCTGTAGGTAAGATAGGTGGAATCATCTTAGCCCCTTTCAATGTCTTTTTCTCAGTATCTTCACACTTCACAAATATATATTTGTAAAAGTTTAGGTTTATGAGTATAGGTTAAACATCAAGGCCCCTGGATGGAAAGAATCCTCTGTGTCATGCAGTCAGATATGCTAAGTCAAGGACACTGACCTATTTAGAATCAATTTTGAGCAATTTAGTACATGAAATACCACACCCCACCTGCTTTGTTCCCAGCCTATTGCTGTCTCAGTCTCTGTTTTCAATTTTCCGCTTAACTTAACATCTTGGTTTCCATTTGTTTTTGCTCATTTCTTCTCTTTCAGCTGAGTTATGTCCTGGAATGTGAATTCTGGGAGGAAAAAGTAATAGCAATTTTTTCCTGGCTGAAAAAGTAACTTCAACATATTAAAGGCACACATACAAGTTTTTCTGCTCAGTGTGTCTCCTATGTGACAAAAAGTTCATGTCCTTGTCTATTTTCATTGAGAGTTCTTGTCTTGCTCTGCTTCAAAGGATGGAGCACATGGATGTAGTCTAAGGAAGTGTTTTACAATTCATACTGTCACAATTGAGAGCAAACAACCTTCCAAATAATGGCCAGTGACCTTTTTCTCATTAGTTCTCATTAGTTCTCATTGGAAAATTTAAAAAAGGCATAGGTGACTCATTTAGTCTGCAACCACGTTAGGTCATAAAGACTTGTTGCATCCTTTTTTAAAAGTTGCCAAAATATTCAACAAAAAAATCAACGAGGTGGGCACTTTATGTCTTTTCACATATAATTTAGATATCTACTCTTTTCTAATGACCTTAAGATTTTACATGTATTATTATCTTCCACAAAAATATCAAGCAGATGAAATCTTGGTGGACAAGTAAAGTATAGATTTCAGTACACTTCAAACAGCAAAAAACTGTGATTCCTTTATTGATTGCCTTATCAACACTCCCTCCATGTATTGTCTCAAAACCAGGGTTCTGCTTTCTACCCTTAGACAATATGGTACCCAGATTTACTGCCTGTAATCACCTTGCTCTTAGAGAGCAGATACAGGTCTACCCAGCTTCTGTCTCCAAATTTAATATTAGAACTTCAGACCATCTTTAATCTTCAAAACAGAAAGACTATCAGTTAAATACATTATATAAGGCTACTGATGGTTCTTACTTTATTACTCGAAATATGCCCTAAAAGTCTAATCCTCACCCTATAAGATTAATCAGAATAATTCTTCCAAGCACATAAAATGTTATTTCCAATAGATAATCTGCCTCCATCTTTTTTACACTTCAGTTGGGGCAATTATCAAACAGGTTTGTAATTACTGCCCTCAGGATTGCTCAATTCTGCCTCTTCTTCAGAATCCATCTCAGTTCCCTCTTCCAAATTCTTTCTAGTCCTCACAAACCTGGAGGTCTTTCTTCTTATTTAGTTACAGTATTTATTGTCTGGATATGTTGTTTGGCAGTTAAGTCCCTAAGGTTTTATGATGTCTCTTATTAAATCTTATTAATTTTTGCACTGAATTTTAATGTTTTAAAATATTGCATTTATGTACTATTTATTTTGGATTATTCAGTTTTTTGACACCTTCATAAAAATAAAATTTTATCCCCAAAACTAGTGTCTCACTTGCCTCACCCTAGTCCCAGTCCTGAGACTAGCCTTTATCAAATCAAAATACCTACTATTTATGCTCTTTGTATCTGGTTGAAGACAGTGAGTCCCTCTGTTGATAATATAATCCAAGATTTCAAGATTGTCATCCAAGTATCTTAGAACTGGGACTGCACCTAGAGACGAGTCTCCCTGCTGTCTAACACTCCTCCCTGGATCTAAACTGCCTGCTTGTCCCTTGAGCATCAATTTCTGTGGTTTGTTGGTGTGTTAGGATATTCTCCTTTCGATGGACTCCTTCACAGTGTCCACTTGATTCACTTCTCATCTACTGCTTAATTTTGTCTCCACTGTGCAAAAGTCTTCCTGATTTTGGCTCTGTCCCCAAAAGCTGCACCTACGTCAATGGCCATCTCTAGGCTTTGTTTTAGAACTCTCAGTTTGGCCTATCAATTCCTAACTGAGCTCATTTCATCAAACCCTTATTTGAATGACAGAAGGAGAATAATTTTATGAAAGACAATAGAAGAAAAAAATCTCAATGAGAGGGTTATGGTTCAACAGTGCCATATGTTACACAGAACTTAAAGTGACAGAAAATTAGGCAAGCGTCATTGATTTGACTATTTTTTTTTTCTTGGATCTCATAGACCAAGGAATTTTATTTCATTCAATTTAGCACATATTCAGTACACGTTGATCTTCTGTCACCTGCTTATTTTTATACCAGCATTGCATAGCTTAAAACATATATATATATTCATAGGTCCTAGCTTTTGCCTACGGTCTTTAATACAAATTTTCAGTAAAATTATTAGTAAGCCTTGGTAACCTTTAAGAGAAGATTTTCAGTATAGTGGTTAAGGAAGAAACTAAAGAACAAAGTGATACGTGAATGCTAATAAAGAGAGTTATTGATTATTTTTCAAGAAATGTGGTTGAAAGAGGAGAAAAAGCCATTTCCTTAGGAGGAATCATTTTTGTTTGTTTGTTATTTGGGGAATTACTGCGTTTTGTTTGTATATGTTTAGCATAACTGAGACCTGGGCATGTTTTCTTATAAGAAGGGAGGATACAGTTGAGAGGAAGAGACTGAAGGATTTGAGTGATGGGGGAGAAAAGGGTGAATTAATGTCCTAGAAAATAAGAAATGCTGTATATATAAAAGTTGTATGTGAAAGTATTCACCTTGACAAAAAGTAGGGCCATCTTTCTAATAGGAACAAAACAAATAAACATGAGGAGAAAGACTATTTTTGTTTGTAGACCCCTTCAGTGACTTCTTATCAGCCCCTAGAGGCAACATATTAGAAATGGAGAAAGTAGGTGAATATGTCATTGGCATCTCATTATTTCCTGTTCCCTTCTTATTGCCTCAACCAAAATGTAAGTTTCTTGAGTACAGAATCCATACTACTTACTACTTTCAAGTTTTCTGTGATGCTTAATATATAGTAGATGCATATCGTAGGTAGCACAATATCATAGTTCACTTACTGACTCCCTTTCATAAATTGCAAACATGATTTCTCTTTATGCTGGTTTTTATCATAACAGTCCTGATCCAGAGGTATATGTTTAAATCTCCGGCACCCATGCCTAAGTTACAAAAGCAATTGCTCAAGACAACCATTCCCAGAAATTCTGTTGTAAGATCTGGTAGTCATGTGTTCTCTACCAGCAAAATGAGATACGTATTTAAGAATAGCTACAGGAGACATCCAGATTTGTAGGGGGAGAGAATGAGCTTACAAATTATTTATCTACTATTTACAACAAAGAAAAATTATTAACACCTCAGAAAACACTGAAGTTACTTTAAGGATTATGTATTGAATTGTGAAATGTTTGTAAAATAATTTCTGACCGTTAGTGTCTGTGTGCAACTTTTTATTATACGTATGGTTAATGAAATAGTTACCACTGTTCCCAAATCACCCTAAACACATTTACATTATTGTAAGTTGTATATTTTTATTATGAAATATTCACTGAAAATAAATCTAAATGTATAGAAGATGCTTACTTGCCAATTAACACCTTTCAATTGATAATATTTTAAGCAGTTTCTGAAGTACTTGAAAGGTGATATGGTAGTAGATTTAAAACAGATAATTTCCTTAGAATCCACTGTTATTCCTTTTTAAAATAACTTTATAAATTTACATATGCACATATTTTAAGGAATCAGAGTAGCTGACAATGTTTTTAAAATACAGCAGCCACTATCCCACCCTCGATATGGGAATGGATTAACCCAAGAGTCTGTAGCTGTCCCCTGTATAAGCAGGTAAGAGAAGAGCCCATGCTTGCTGAAGCAGTAGTTCAGACTCTCTCAGTTTTTTCCAGCATCCCCTAGCCAGAATAGCCCCGTGGCTAATAAAGTAAAGCCCCTCAGACTCTAGGAAACAATCCAGAATCCTCCATTTTGGAGACTACTGTTTGTGAATTCTTATAATAGCTATTTGGAGGCCTTGCTGGAGAAAGCCCTGTCAAGAAATATGTTATTTTTGAAATATGAAAATGTTGTTATCAAACATTGTGCTGTTTTTCAAGATCCTACAGAGGTTCCTTGGTAATGTAGAGAGCCGTATTAAGATAACAGAACTTTTTATGTTGTTGCTTCAAAGATCACAGCTATTTTCATGAGGAATGGGAAGGTGAATTCTTTTCCAAGGTTTTGTGTCTATGTCACTAACCTTGGAAGGACACTTCACCAAAGAATAATTTTTCAATTCAATAACTCTGAATTTCTTCATCTTTAGCCACCCGAGAACATTTGCCACTTTACAAACTCTGCATCACTCTTTGGTCCTTAGCAGGTCTCTTTTTGGTTTATTGATGTGAAGTTTTAAGTGCCCTGCATTCTTTTATCACCAGGGAGTTCTTCTCATTCCACTAGTCTCATGGTGCCTGCAGCTTGGAGTTTGATGTGCCCAAACAGTTAAAAACAGAAGTTGAAATTTAACCAGCTATGTTAAGAGAGCCGTCATGAAAACAAAGTTATTTTAATTAGCTTTATTTTGAAGGAATATGATGCAAAAATTACACAATATGTTTGGATGTGACTATCCATTTTTAAATTATCATCGTCTGCTACTCAGTTAACAATAACAACAAAAATAGTAGTATACTTGTGATGCAACTCTGATAATTTTCTTATTCCTTAAATTGAAGACTGGATAGCTATGAATAAAATATTATGCAACCACTTAAACACTGATTTTTTTTCTATTCCAAGTTTAATATTATATACATTCATAGAAATATAGTAACTTGAAAATTATATTTTAGAGGTTGGCAAAGAAGATTTATTAATGACAGTTTCAGGTGCTAGGAGGAGAAAATAAAAGCTAAAATCAAGTAAAAGATGTTTGGAAAAAGAAACATCACTTGGAAGCATGGAGTTTTCATAGCCATAGAAGGGCTGAGTACTTAAGTCCTAAGCCAAGTGTCAACTTTCTTGGAGAAATAAAAGAAGGCCTAGAAGAAATCTCACTTGAAAAATGTCGACTATATTAAGATAAGAATAACCAGAAGTACTCTGGCATGTAATAGGCTCTCAATAAACCTTTGTTCCTTAAATCATTCAGTAAAGACGTGAAAACGATTGGAATCAATTTTAAAGGCTGCTTAGGAATTTGCTAGGTGAAGAAGGTATTAGGAATAAGAGGAGAAAGAGAGTAGCAGGAAAGGGCTGTCCTTCCAGGAACTGAGAAGTATAAGCAAAGGCTCAAAGGCGTGAGAGATTCTGGCACACAGGGGCTATTTTGAAATGTTTAGTGAGGCAGGAGCATAGATTTTCCTGGATGAGGTGATGAGAAATGATAATCTTTCCTTGGCATCATTAGGGACTGATTAAACACTACCCATTATGACCATTGTATCTTCTGTCTAGTGGAATCTCATTCCATTCCAGTTGTTAAATATGTTTCATATCCCTCTGCATGCACATGTAGTAATAAGTAGGAATTTTAGTCTAAATCCATTGGGAAACTGCTGAAGGTTTTTAAAGCAGGGTACGGCAAAGTTGAGAAGCATTTAGAATATTTGGTTAATTAGATTGCAGGAATGCAATAATTAGGGAATTCAGGAAACTATTGCAGTAGTATAGGTAAAAGACATTAGGGGCTCAGCAAGACTGGGAGCAGTGAAGATTAAAGTACGTGGACTCAGTTCTAACAAATCCTGAAAGAAGAGTCAACACAACTTGTTTATGGTTTTGATATAAGGTAAGAGAGAGTGAGAAATCGAAGATGATGATTTGTCCTGCGGAGATTTTATTGCCATTTACTAAAAGAAGGAAGACTTAAAGAGGAACTGTACCAGAAAGAAATAAAATCTCTGTTTTGAACATATCAAGTCTGAAACACTTATTAAAAATAAAAAAGTAGAGATATGAAGTAGGCATTTGGGTAGATGAGTTTGGATTTCTGTGAAAAAACTGAAATCAGGACAGATGAATTTAAATGTGGCCTGGGTTCCCCAGAAGCAGACTCTGAGAGGAAAATTTATATGCAAATTATTCATTAGACAAGTGCTCCAGGAAAAATCAGTTAGGAGGAGGGGAAGGGAATAAGGTCACGAATTTTGACAGAAATTGCTGGTGAAAATTTTTCACTGTTATTCTTTTGTTCAATCTCAACTAATACCTCAACTTTTGCTTGGGATCCTTTTTTCTATTATCACCTCAGGGATATCATGCTTTACAGTATTTCCTCTTTATTTTTTGGCTTTAAACTTTCATTATTTACTTGATTCTTCCCATTAACAATTTAACGGTACTAAAGCCACTTCCAGTTTAGGAACAAAAAAATTCTACCAAAATAAAACTTGAAAAGAAACTTCCCAAACTCTCCAAAAGCACGTTCACAGTCAAATTCCTCATTAGTACTTTATACACTTGCTTTGACTGCTTGCTCTGACGACTTCTCCACCTCCTACTAACAGGTGAATCACTATCCTCTGGTCCCAGTGACTTCACTCACAGTGCTATTGCCAATACATCATTGACCCTAAATTAAAAGGACACTTTTCAGAAGTTATCTTCCTTGCTCTCTGGGTAGAATTTCAAATTGCTAGCAATTTATTTTTTCTCCAAATCCTGTTTTTCTTAGCTTCTATAACACTCAATATTACAGGTTTTGAGAATCCTTACTTTATAATTTCCTTGTAACACACATTTATCTCCAATGCCCTTTCAGTCTGCGTTGGTTGCTTTACTTTCTTCAAATATCCCTTTAATGTTGCTGACACCAAGAATCTATTCTCTTCTTTCTTCACTCTACATTGACCAATTGGATACTCTCATTTTCTCTACTGATTGAATTACCATCTACTTATACTGAACCCCAAAAAGAATCCAGTTGGTACCCTTGACATCCATACTGATATGCCCCAAAGGAGATAGTCTTTTGGATCTCTCATAGGTCCTTCAAAGTCATGTTGAAATACTTCCAATGCCAGCCAAGAGGCAGTAAGCTCACAACAGCCTACCTCTCTCACTAATTACAACTACAAACAGAAAAAATTATTTGAATAAATAACGACTTTACTTACCAAATTTGAGGAAAAACATAAATATACAGACTCAAGAACTCAGCTAATCCCTCAAAGGGTAAATTCAAGGAAAATCATGATCAAAATCATCAAAATCAAAGTGCAGAAAAGCAAAGATAAAGAAACTTATTGAAAGTAGTCAGAAATAAAATGACACTTTACATATCGAGGAACTGCAATTTGAATGAATTCAAAATTTCTTTTGAAGAAAATGGGAGGGCAGGGAAGCAGATGTGGCTCAAACGATTGGTCTCCTGCCTACCACATGGGAGGTCCATGGTTCAGTTCCCAGTGCCTCCTAAAGAAGACAGTGAGCTGGCATAATGGGCAGGTGAAGCAAGCTGACACAACAATATGATGCAACAAGAGACATAATAAGGAAAAACATAATGAGAGACACAACAAAGCAGGGAGCAGAGATTCCCAGTGCCTCCTAAAGAGGACGAACAGGATGGAGAGCTGGTGCGATGGGCAGGCACAGCAAGCTGATGCAACAAGATGATGAAACAAGAGACACAAGAGGAAAAACATAATGAGAGACACAACAAAGCAGGGGATGGAGGTGGCTTAAGCGATTAGGTGCCTCCCTCCCACATCGGAGGTCCCGGGTTTGGTCCCCAGTGCCTCCTAAAGAATCAAAGAAGATGAACAGACACAGCAAGTGCAAAACAATGAGGGGTGGGGAAAGATAAATAAATAAAATAAATCTTTAAAAAAGTGGGAGGGGGTCAGAAGACAGAGGAACACCATTTTTAAGCGTGATACAAAAGAAATATCAGCACAGAATTCTAAATACAGTGAAAATATCTTTTGGGAATAAAGGCAACATAAACATTTCCAGAGGAAGGAAAACAAAGAGAGTTTGTTGCCAATAGACCTGAACTAAACGAAATGCTAAAGGAAGTTCTTAAGACTGAAGGAAAATGTTGAAAGTGGGAAACTTGAAATACAAGAAATGTAGGAAAACAAGAGAAATAGTATATTTCTGGGTAAGTGGATTAGATTATTTTTCTCATCTTAAATATTTAAAACATGAATAAAAATTCAAAGCAAAATATATAATATTTTCCAGTGGAGTATTAGACCTAATTAGTGTGATAATTATAACAAAAATGGGGGTATATGAAGGGAAATTTATAGTTAAAAGATTTTTACATTTTAATTGAAATAGAAAAAAGCACAATTAGGTGCTAAAATGAAATTCTACAAAAAATTCAATATATTACAAAAGAAGATAGGACTTAAGGGAAAGAGAACCAGAAAGAGAGAGAAAAAGAGAGGAAGAGAGAGTACACAGGAAACAAATAATAAAATGGTAGAACTAAATGAAATCACATCATAACTACATTAAAGCTAAATGATCCAAACACAGCAATTAAAAGGGTGATTTTCAGACTGTGTAAAATAACAAGGCCCAATGACATACTGTCTAAGAAAAAACAACAATAACACTTAAACATAGTGCCAAGTGCTGTAGATGAATTAAAGGTAAAAACATGAATTAAAGGTAAAAAACATGGACCATGAGACAGAAATCAAGATGATTTGATTAGCTATATTAATAGAAGACAAAGTAAATTTCAGGACAAAGAAAATCATCAGGGATAAGCAGGGAGATTACATATTGATAAACAGGTCAATTCATGAAGAACACATAATACTAAATGTTGATATACCTAATAATATAAATTCAAAAAGCATGAAGCAAAACTATTAAAATGGAACTAAAAAGTGAATATATCCAAAAATACACATGTAGAATTCATCACTCCTATTCATAATTAATACAATAAGTGGACAAAAAATAAACAAGGTTATAGAGGAACTGAGAAACACCATTGTAGCAGTTTGGCAGTTATGATTTCCAAAAGTAGATATTGGATTATGCTTGTAAACTGGTCTGTTCATCTGGGCATGATTAAGTTATGATTAGGGCTTTGATTGGGCCACATCAGTAGGGCATTGAGCCCCGTCCCTTGGTGGGTGGGGAATCAAAGATAAAAGACATGGCAAAGGACAGGGTTGGAGTTTGTTTTGAGTTGGAGTTCTGATGCTTACTTTTAATGCTGGAGCCCAGGAAGTAAGCACACAGAGGAGCTTGGTCGTGAGGAAAGAGAGAAGGCCCGGGGAAAAGAGACTAGTCATTTGCCTGACAGTTCATAGCTGGCCTTGTGGAAAGACACAAAGCCTAGAGAGCCTCATAGTCTTTAGCTGACCTTGTGGAGAAAACAGATGAGCTGAGCCCAGAAAGAAATGGAGCCCCAGGAAGAGAGGAACCCAAGAAGCCTGAACCCTGGCAAACGTCAGCAGCTGTCTTGCTCCAACACGTGGCCATAAACTTTGGTGAGGGAAGTAACTTATGCTTTATGGCCTGGTAACTGTAAGCTTCTACCCCAAATAAATACCCTTTATAAAAACCAACTGATTTCTGGTATTTTGCATCAGCACCCCTTTGGCTGACTAATACAACGATCAATCTAATTGATTTGTATACAGCACTGCATCCAACAAGAGCAGAATGTAAATGTACATGGAATATTTACCAAGATATATCATATTAACTGTAAGACAAGAGTTTTAGTTTCCTAGGCTGCTCAAAAAATACCATAAACTGGATCAGCTTAAACAATGGGAATTTATTTGCTCACGGTTTGAGGCTAGGAAAAAGTCCATATCAAGGTGTCATTAGACAAAGCTTTCTTCCTGAAGACTGTAATATTCTGAGACTGGCAGCTGGCCATCCTTGGTCCTTACCTTATCACATGGCAAGGCACATGGCAGCATCTCCTGTTCTCTCCCTTCTCTTCCAGGTTCCCCTGATGCTCAGCTTCTGACTACTCCATTTGTGGCTTTCTCTCTATCTGTCTGAATTTCATTCCCCTTATAAAAGACTCCAGTAAGGAACAAGACCCATCCTGATTGGGTGGGCCACACCATAACTGAAGTAACCTCATCAATAGGTCCACTGTACAGTGGGTTCAGGCCCACAGGAGTGGATTAAACTTAAGAACATGTTTTTCTGGGTACAACAAGCCTTATCAAATTTAAAAGGATTAGAATCATAAAAATGTATTTTCAAACCATAATGGAATTAAACTGTAAATGAATAACAGAAATACCCAAATATTGGAAATTAAACAACACACATCTAAATAACTGTGGGTGCGAGAAAATTAGAAAATATTTTTCCTAAATGAAAACACAATATACCAAATTTATAGAATGCAAGTAAAATAGGGTTTTGAGAGAAAATAAGTATTTCATGCTGCAAAAATGAAATGAAATGAAGAAAGGTCTCAAGTCATTTTTATAACCCTGAAGCCAGCAAAAGTAGGGAAATAAAGGACAGAAAACAATCTGACAATAGAAAAACAATAAAGAAAATAAAAGACATTAAACTTTGTTTGTTGTATACAACAATAAAATGGATAAATCCACAGCCAGAATGACCAAGAGAAAAAGAAAGACACAAATTAGAAAGAAGGGATATCACTTATAGAGCCTTCACACATTAAAAGGACAACAATGAACAAAGAACACAATGTACAACTCTATACTTATATATTTAACTATTTAGGCAAAATGAATTAATTTCTTGAAAGACACAGATTACCAAGACTTACTCAAAAAGAAATGGATAACATAACCTCAATTGTCTTATGTCAAGCAAAGAAATTCAATTTATAGTTAAAATCCCTCCAACAAGGAAGATTCCAGACCTAGATGGTTTCACTGGAGAACTCGACCAATTATTAAAAATACAACTTTAGAAAATATCTCTCAGAAAATAGGACAAGGAAAACACTTTCCAACTTAATTTTACGAGGGCACCATTACCTCAAGCCAGAAAAATTTATCTTATTACAAGAAGAGGGAACAACAGTCAAATGTGCCTGTTGAACATAGGCAAAAAACAGTGAACAGCATATTAGAAAATTGATTTCAGAAATGAGGAAAAAGGATAATACATAACAATTAAGTTGAATTATCTTATGAGTGTAAAATGTGCTTGTGCTGGTTTGAGTCTTTGTGGACCCCAGAGAAGTTTGTTCTTAAAGTCAATCCATTCCTATGGGTACGGAGTCATTGAATATAAGATCTTTGGATAAGTAGGATCCTAACTTAAGATGTGACCCACCTCATTCAGAGTGGGTCTTAAGCTTCTTACTGGAGTCCTTTATAAATGGGGTAAACATGCAGAGTCACACAGAGAAAGAGAGCTGCCATTTTACCCTGCCATGTGAGAGTAGACTCTGGGATCACCTGCAGCCGCAGAGGCTGAGAGGCTGGAGGCTGGAGTCAGTGGAGCAGCCAAAGCTGAAGCAATGAATACTGGAGGAGAGGGGAGAGATGGGGCCATATGACTGATCACCCAAAGCTGAGCTCAGGGAGAAAGTGAACCTGGAAAAGAAGACAGAGACTGGCTGCCATTGTACCTTGCCATGAGGCAGGTGTCTGGAATCACTATCAGCTGACCTGTGGTGAGGCAGCATCTCGGATAATTCTTTGATTTGGACATTTTCACAGCCTCAGAACAATAAGATTTTAACCTAATAAATTCTCCTTATAAAAGCCAACCCATTTCTGATAGTTTGCATTGACAGCCTTTAGCAAACAAAGACAGTATTCAATGTTTGAAAACCCATCATGAAAACTACAAACACTGATGAAATAAAACAACAACAGTAGCAACAACAACAAAAACACATAAATGTAGAGATATACTGTGTTTATGGATTAGAAAATTCAGTGATATCCCAATATTAATCTATCAAAATCCAATAAAATTCTCAATAGTATTCTTAAAAATAGATCTACAAGCTGGTTCTAAGATTTATATTAAAATTCAAGGATATTAGAATATGTAAACAACTTTAATAGAGGAGCAAGGATGAAAGTATTCAATATTAAGTATTGAAATCTTACCTGATTTCAATATTTAATATAAAACTAGAGTAATCAACACTGTGTGATATTGGTTAAAGGGCAGACCCATATATTGAAAGGAAAAATAGAGACTCTAGAGAAAGGCACACATAAATACAATCATTTGAAAAGTGTACAAACAAATTCAATGGAGGAAGGATAGTTTTTTCATCAAATGATGGAACAATTGATCATCCATATGCAAAAAATGAACCTTATTCTAGACTAAAACAGTACATAATTCAACTCCAACATGGATCAGAAACATAAGTTTAAAACCTAAAATTATCAAATTTCTAGGGGAAAAAAAACATAGGAGAAAATCTAAGACAAGCTACAGATTAGCAGGAATTATTTGCAAATCATGTATCTCACAAATGACTTGTGTCCAAAGTACATAAAAAACTCTCTAAACTCAAAATAAGCAAAGAAACAACCCAATAAAAATGGGCAAAAGATTTGAACAGACACTTTATCAAAAATGGTAGACAGATGTAACTAAGTACATGAAAATATGTTCAACCTCATTAATCATTAAGAAAATAAAAATTAAAACCACAATAGATGACTGCACACTTACAATAATGACCTAAAAATGGAAATTGCAATTATCAGCTGGAGATGTAAAATGTTTGTTCCAACCCATCTCCTGAAGAGCACAGGCTGGGACAGCTGCAAGACCAAAGGATGCATCTGGCTTTATTTGGACTTACAAACAGGAGACTCTCCAGTGGTGGCGCTCCGGAGAATGACGATAGCACTCCACAAAGAGATGGGAAAATGGGGGGTGATATAAGGGGTTTCAGAACAAAGGCATTCCATAGGGTATGAGAACAGAGTTCCTGCTAGAGTCCTGCGATGGCACATATGGGATCTAGTGGTATTATCGCAGGAATGAAGTTTTACCACTTCGAGGAGATTGTGGTTTATGATACCATCACTATATCCTTTCTCATCCCGGAAGGGTTGTTAATCTTGATCTTATGTCTAGGTCATGCAGGCAGCTACGTGCTGAGGCCTTAGGGGGAGTCCAGGCCCTGGGTCCCGCAATGCTAGAAAAATGATTTGGATTTTTTTTTAAATGTTAAATATAATCTCAACATATAGTCCAACAATTGCTTTCCTAGAAATCTACCCAAAAGAAATTGCTAGAAAGCCTGTCATCTGTGGTGCCAGTCTTTTTTTTTTTTTTTTTTTTTTTTAAATAAATTTTTTATTTATTTATTCATTTATCCCCCCCCTGCTGCTTGTGCTCGCTGGGTCAGCTAACCACGCCGCGCGGGCAGGCTTGCCTTCACCAGGAGGCCCCAGGAACCGAACCCAGGGCCTCCCATATGGTAAACGGGAGCCCTACTGATTGAGCCACAGCCGCTTCCCGGTGCCAGTCTTTTATACTAAGAATATTCATAAGGGATAATGACTGAATTAGAAAAGTAAAGATCATCAGAGATGAATATTATGATTGTCACACAGAAGTGGATACAATGACCCTGGAGATTTGTCCCCACCTTTTTTGGAGATGACTTGCTTTAAGGGTAGTTTTATCTTATTAAGTGGAAACATAGGTTTAGAATGTCCATTGTACGAAAATCGAAATATGTATAGGAGGATACTTATGATGCTGAATAAACAAAGGGATGGACTGTGTAAATTAAAAAAACCATTGTCTCTCAGATCCAGGTTTGCCCTTCTAAATTCTACTTTTTAATTATGGAGCTAAGATCTAAAATATTTACATTTTTCCATGTCAGCTGTCAGTCTTCAATTTTGCCAAAAAAAGACAAAAGCAGGAGATTGGAAGGCAGGAGGAAAGGGGAAGGGCTGGCTCTTTTCCCTTTGCTCTTCTTGTCAGTGTCATTTCAGTAGCCCCTTGCCTTGACAACAGCTGTTTTCAATCTCAGCTTCTATCAGCTCATCTAAGACCAGCCTTTTTGTGCCCTTCTCACAGATCTGAAAACTATTTGGGCAGTACCACTTCTTCCGAAATCTGAGTCATAGGTTTGCAGAACCCCTTCTCAAAACTCCTTAAGGATCACTTTCTAATGAGCAGCACCTCCTCAGAGGCTGCAGTAATAGGGCTGGGGTGCCCCTTCTCCAAACTTCTAGGCTCTGGCAACCCAAATTATGATCCTTCAGTCCAAGGGATCGTAGCTACATCCTGCAATTACTGTCGTATCTCAGTGTCCTATGTTTGGTTTTTCAGTCTTTTACCCCCTTATTAATCAAGCCTTTATATTACATTTTCTCTGTTGTAATACCTAAAAAGACTTTTGTTTTCCATATGGGCCTGGTTAATAAAACTGTTTTCACACTGAAGCTAGAGTGATCCTTCTAAAACATAGATCTTATCACTTCCTTTCATTGGTCAAATTCAGTGGTCATCATAACCAATTAGACAAAATCTAAACTCCTTAATGTAATGTAAGTGTTCCATAAAGACCTGAGCACTAATTCTCTAACATTATCTATCACTGTGTTCCCTCCATCTTACTAAACTCTAACTTCCAGCCAAAAAGAAGTAAACCTCTGAAGTTTCTCCAATGTGCAGTCTGTCCTCTCATTCCTGAACATTCACATATCTTCATATGTTGAAAATATGAACATATCTTCATATCTCATTGCTTCTAACTTCCATTGCCTGGAACTTTATTATTATTATTGCCTAACTCTTTATTAACATGCTAGATATCAATTTAAGCATCATTTTCTCAAGGTATCTTTTCTGGTTGCCAGGGAATTGAGGATGGAGGATGTACGACTGAAATATGCTTTTATTACATTTCTATCTCTCATTCCATACTTCTTCACAAATGTTTGTGTTATGGGATGTTACTTGCCCTTATTGAACCACCCATTTATAATCCCGAGGCCAGTCTTGACATATTGTAACATCATAGGTAATAACAGAAAAAAAAAATCTGATTCTATTTATCATTTTCGCAATCACTAGGATTGTCAAATCAAAATCTCTTCCTTCTGTAGAAATTGGGATAGATGGGATTTTAATCACTAAGAATTTTTCATTTTCTTTTTTCATGCTTAGTTTTTATTTATTTATTTATTTATTTATTATTTTTAAAGATACTTAGATTATATAAATGTTGCCTAAAAGATATACGGGATTCCCATATGCCCCACTCCCCACATCTCCCATATTTTCCCACTTTAACAATGTCCTTCATTAGTGTGATACATTCATTGCAATTGATGAACACATTTTGGAGCATCACCACTAAGCATGGATTATAGTTTACATTGTAATTTAGACTCTCTCCCACCCAATTCTGTAGGTTATGGCAAGATATATAATGGCCTGTATCTGTCATTGCAATGTCATTCAGGACAATTCCCAAGTCCTGAAAATGCCCCCGCATTACACATGTTTTTCCCTCTCCCTGCCCTCAGAACCTCCAGTGGTCACTAACTCCACAAAAATGATAAAATTTCTTCCATTGCTAGAATCACAATAAGTCTATAGTAGAACACCAGTAAGTCTACTTTAGACCATAGTTCATTCCCCAATCCTGAGGATTCTGGGATGATGATGTCCACTCCACCTCTAATTGAGAGGGGGCTGTGATCCCAAGGGGCCAATGGATGGGACTTTCTTGCTTGCAGTTGTAGACTATCTTGGTTTCTCGTTATGGTAGTTGTCCATCATCACCTCCTTGTTAGTTGTCCTGGGTGAGACCAATGAACTGGAGAGTAGGTGTTGCAACTCCATTGAGATCCAAGGCCCAGCTGGCACATGGACAGCCCAAAGATTTAAGTCTCTTGGACATACACCTCCCAACTCTAGTTCTAATTAAAGGTTCAAATAGAAGAACAGAAGAGCCATGTGTAGGGAAACTACAACTGAGTCCAACTCTGTCACCCTGGGGAGCATACATTCCAAAGTAGGGCCCACTTGCAAGGCACCAAACTCCTGAGCTATCTGCCTTGACTATAGTGCCTCTATGTCTCCAGAGCCCTCAGGAGCCCCAGTATATGGGGTAGTATCTACTTTGTCAGTTAATGAGATCCTGCTGAGATGTGCATAAGCATAACCTCTGGAATGACCTCCTAACTTACTTTGAAGTCATTTGTCTTTACCTTTTCCCCTTTTGGTCAAGGTCTTTTTCCAGTTTCATTGCTAGTTGGTGCTTGGTAGTAATCCCTCAGTGCCAGTGAGGTTCATCCCCAGAGGTCATGTCCCACACTGGAGGGAATGTAGTGTATTTATATGCTGAGTTCAACTTAGAGAGAGGCCACATTTGAGCAACAAGGAGGTTCCCAAGAGGCAACTCTTAGGCACCCTATTATACTATCTAAGTTTCCATTTCAAGAGTAAAGGTTCATAAGCACAGTTATCAATATCAAGGGCCTGTCAATGGACCATTCTCCTTCACTAGTCATTGCCCCTGTACTCAGGGGATTCTTGGTGTTCCTTTAGAGAATGTGGCAAAGCTCCCCAGGATGGGAATTTGATATTCCTTTGGTTATTGTGTGAATCTCCACCCACCGTGACAATGCCCCATGAACACTTGAACACATTTATATGCCTATATGTATGCCCAGGTGAGCTTCCTCCCATGTATCCCCCATCCCTGATACCACACACCAGTGATCCTCCCCTGCCACCATTGTAACCCTTATGTGATCCAAACCTTCTTCAAAAATGAAGCCAATAAAATAGCCAAATACATTTCATAAGAAAATGAAATAGTAATGATAGCTTTAAAAATAACAAATAAAATACAAAAAAAATTAAAATTTAAAAATTCTGGGTAATAGAAGCTAATGAAAAAATATTTTTAAAAATTTTTTTGACATTTTGCCTTTCATTGCTGTTTTCATTTTGTCTTCAAAGAAGTTTTAGGTTACAGAAAATCAAATACCAAATACAGGGGACTCCCATATACCTAACATCCGCTTTTCCTCCTTCCCCTGTTAATAACATTTTATATGTGGATGGTACATTTGTTACAACTGATGTACAAATATTGAAACATAGCACCAACCATGGCCAATGGTTTACATTATGGTTTACATTTTGGACCACACACTTTTATAGATTTTGATGTAATTTAACATGGCTTGTATCCATCATAGCAAGATCATGTAGAGCACTTCCATCGCCCCCAAAATGCCTCCTCTTACATCTATTCTATTCCTCCCTTCCCCTCCCCTCGGGATCCAAGGCAACCATCAGGCTTCACTCCTTGAGGGACAAGATTCATAGTTACTAGCACCAACACTGAGGGCTTGACACACTGGTCTGCCCTCCCCTATTAGGCACCACCCATGCTTTTGAGAGACCCTCACCCCACTATTTGAGAACATAGCGGGCCTCCCCAGGATGGGAGTGCACCACCTTGTCGCTCATTATGTGGATCTCCACCCACTGATATAATACACTATGACAGGATGAACACTCATACCCTCCCTAGAAGTCTGCCCCAGGTGCACCCTCTCCCAAATGCCCCCCATATTCAACACTTGCAATATTGCCAAAGAGCATTTCCAACATTGTAGTTTCAACCATGTACCTGCCAATCCCCACTGTTCAACTGCTCCCTCCTCCAACCCTTATTTTCTTTTCACAGTTACTTTTTGTCCCATGATACACTAAGGTGCATTACTCACTCTATAATCTGGCCCAGTGCCTGATGCTTTATATCAGTTATTGGAAGTCGGTGCTTTCTCCTTAGTGGTCTGTGCCACTGAGGTGCCAGAGAAAACTGCAAGAAGAACCAAGAGAAATACAGTTCACAGACTCTTTGGATAGATTATTTTTTCATCCCTAAGCATCAAGGAAATTGATTGATAAAATGACCCACCTAGCTCTAAAATAGTAATATATTGTCTGCAATGTCATTTCTCATTGCAAATGTTTAGTATCTTGGGATATTCCATTCAGCATTTGAGTGTTTGGGCTACATCCCCTTGATCCATATTAATAAAATATTTCCATTAGGTAAAGCATTCCTTTCTTGTTCTTTCCATATCTATACCCATTATCAGCTGGAATACAACTGGCCCCTAACGAAAATGTGTCCATTTGAGATCAAACAACACTTAAGAAAGGCATTCTGTGGGCAGAGACATTCACTTCAGGGAGATCCAAGCTTTGCTCTTGAAGATACAGGAGGGGAAAGTGTTTCAAAATCCTTCACATCTTCAAGCTGGGTGCCCAGATGGTTCACTTAATGATAGCTTCACACCTAATGAACCCCGTGCCCCCCTTCAGCAGTATATTCTGGAAAAATATTGGTAAATGCTAACTGAAAAAACAAGTTAATAAAGGAAGAGGGTTCCAAATATTTTAAAGGCTTTCAATGACTGAGATGTAGGGAACATATATTGGTAGTCAAGAGCAGAACTAGAATCAATCAGGAGGAAAAATGATTTATCCAATATGACATAGCCATGCTGCATCATTTTCAAGAAGATAATATAAATCAATTTCCTCTCAGCATTAATAATGTATTCAATTGATGCATTATGAATTTTACATAAACTTTAAGTATTACTTAGCATATATGTAAATAGTGTACCCCCTTTCCCCACCTCCATATAATTATAAACCATAATTTTATGGTTTAGGAAGGGTTTCCAAAAGTATTCCTGAAACAACAGTGGTGATTATTCAATAAAATTGTGACTATGTCATATTAATATCAGATAAAACAAGGATCTGATTAATGTGGCTTGGGAGTTAAGAAGCTCAGACAATTTATTGAGCTGCTTGCTAGGTACAATCTAATACTTTCCCACTTTTACATAGATATTTATTTGATAGCTAAATTGAGGGTAATTTTTCTTTTGGAATGATGTTAATGGTCATTGAATTCTTACTGAAAATTAGAGTGAACCATGTTTATTAGGGAATGCTAGTGCTTGTTTCAGTTGTTTTTCTCCTTCTCTTTCCTTTTGGTCCCCTCTCCTTCTTTCTCCTCCTTCTTTTAATTTCAGCCTTTCAAGGGTGATGGAAAACCTATAGAAAGGCAAGCCAGAGGTTCAGCATGTCTTTCTTTGAAAGGCAAGATTAGTTGTAAAAAAAAGTAAGATAACACACTTTCTCTGTCTCTATCATCTCAAAATGTTGGTTGGTATGTGCCTTTGCACTCCTTTCTCTATTATTTGAAACTATTTTGCTACTGAAATCTTTTCTCATTTTTTTTCCTCTTTTGTTACTCCAGGTTGTTCCCAGACACACACGAAGGCTCATGATAAAATGCACAGCATCATTTAATATGAGTTACAGAGGACTTTTCGACAAGTTCAGGGTTAGCAGGATAGAGGTCCCGTCATCCCATATCAGGGCCTCTGTTAGATAAAGCATGGCTTCCATTCTAGTGAAGAGACCTTTCTTCCCATCTGCTGTAGTCTTACAGGGAAATGTGTAAGAAATCACCCTGGTCACTGGAAGAATAACAAAGCTGCAAGGAAGTCTGGCAGCCAGACTATGTGGTGCCAACTGTTTACAGGACATGAGTATAAATGTTATTTGTGCAGCTTGTGTAGACTTTGGGGTTCATAGGATGTTGCAGTTATTCCTGCTGGAATTGGAAATTTGTAGTCCCTTGTGAAGCTGAGCTTGGATGCATCCCCACCTACTGGGAGAAGGAGAGGGTCCCAGCTAACTACTCATCACCCAGGCAACCCACAGTGAGCTCCTACGATTATTTTTAGACAATTTTACTCATTGCTCCAATAGTCTCATATAAGAAATAAAGCCCATAAATTATAATTTATATATTTGTATATGTATAGCATTCATAATTATATATATTATATATAGCATTCATATATACAGCAATATATATATGTACATTCACTATATGTATTCTATATATGTACATATGTATATCATGATGATAATATATGTATAATATAATTATATGTGGGTGTAGGTGTGTGTAAAATAGCCAATGGGTAGTTTACTGAAAAACGTCATTTACCTGGGCATTTCATCGAAGGCCATATGCGTAATGGCTTGTGTAGCAGACACTGACACTCCAGGATTAATTTATTATTGTGGAACTGATTTCTCAATGGTTTGTTAATTCACTAAAACTTCACTCAGAAGCAGTTATTGGAATCAGTAGTATTAAGAATCACTGTGCTAGACACTGGATATTTAAAAATGATAAAAACCATGGACCCTAGTTTCATGGAGTTTACACTCTAGGGAGGATACCATGACAAAAAAGGAGAAGATAATTATATAATCAGTGAAGAGGTGATATGAGACACTGCTTTAAATCTGACCCAGAGGTTTGAGGTTTTGCTTTGTTTTTCTTGTTGCTGCTGCTGCTGTTGTTTTTAATAGTGCAGAGAATTAAAGTGGAGGAGATCCCCTCTTGAATTATTCAGGACCAAGGTCAAAGAAGGCCTAATTCTGGCAGGGTAGTCTTTAGGTGCACAGGTGCAAGATTCTGCCAGTTTGGAAGTCTGCACGTGGAGAGGCATATGAATGGGACAGAGAGCTAGAGCGCTCACCTTTTGTGGGAATATATCATTCAGGAAGAGAAGCTATTCTCTCTTTTCTTCACCTCCCTATCAGTGAGGGTCAGAGGCTCAAGTTGTTTCCCTTATTAAAGGTAAGGGAAAGGGAAGCGGCTGTGGCTCAATCAGTAGGGCTCCCGTTTACCATATGGGAGGCCCCCGGTTCGGTTCCCAGGGCGTCCTGGTGAAGGCAAGCCCGCCCGCACGGCGTGGTTAGCTGACCCAGTGAGCACAAGCAGCAAGGGGTGATAAATAAATAAATAAATAAAATCTTTAAAAAAATAAAAAATAAAATAAAGGTAAGGGAAGGAGGTTCCCAGAGAAATCACTTGTAAGCTTTAGAGGGGCTTAAAAAAAAAGGGGAGAATAATATTTCATTTCCTGGTGGGAAGTGTGTTCAGTCACTGCATGTGTGTGTGTGTGGGGTGGGGGGAGTGACGTGAATCTTTGAATAAATTATTTTCTGAAATCAGAAATGGGAACAGGATTTCATAATTGGAGTATACATACCAGGGAGAGAGAGAAGGGCTCAACAAAACACAATGAGAAGCACGTATTAGAAAAATCAAAACAATTGTATGCTGATAAGTCCAATGAATTCAACTTGCTCCGTCAGACAGTTACATTTACGATACAGTACAGTAAGAGAAAGGATAGAGAATGCAGGGAGTGTTATTGGAAAACCATGATGTTTGGGAACTCCCAGGGGAGTCCAGGCCTGTCCTCAATTTTAAAGCATGGGTGGGCATTCTCCAATCAAATTTGGCTTGGTAGAATATTATAAATGGTTTTAAGGAAAGTATGAACTAAAGAACTCAGGTAAGAAACCAAATATGTAAAATTATATTATCTATTTTATTATATTTATTAGCCATGATATGTTTCTATTCATCATAATAACAGATTAGGGAAATTAAGCTGTTTCTCACACACTCATACAACAAGACCAAATTATTTTCTTCCACATGGGGTGAAGCACTTTGCAGAAATGCTTCTTTGTTGCAGAAAGATAAATGAAACTGCAATGTTCCAAAATTTTTATAATAGGAGAGCCTTTGGATTAGGTATCTAATTGTAATAGAAAGTTAGGAGAATTGTCATAACATTTTATTTATGCTGTTTTTACTTAGATTGCATTGTGATTTTAACAGGGCAGGGTGTATGTTCTAATAGAACATTGATGGCGATAAGGGAAATAAATAATCCCACAGCCAGCATTTTGCTATTGACATTGGGAACAAGGCCTGTATATTCCTTTGTATCATATATTATCCATTGTGTATGAGCACACAGAACATAGAGTGCGATGACATTTAGGAGATGTATTAGCTAGCTCCAAATTTGTTCATGCATTAATTCTTTCAAAAATAATTATTGATGACTAGATAATATGAGAATATGATAAGCCTTGGTGATTCAAGGTCAGCAAGATAGATATCACCCTTGCCTACAAAGAGATTTAAATCTAAGTCCATTTGCTTTTATTCAGGAGAGGAGTTGAGAGACTTTAGAACCTTCCTTTAGATTCTCTCTCAGGTGTCACGATTCATCACTTCTCCAAAGCACCCATGTTTGATTGCTGTAGTAATAATATATAACCTGCCTGCCACTGATAGAAGGTGGGCAGCATGAGGAGGTCTGTTTCTAATTTGCATAGTTGATGTAGACACTATACAATGCACTAGCTGTTTATTCAGTACTGAGAATCCTTTCAGATTTTAAATTGCAATTACTCTATATTCTTCCCCTGGAAACAAGAATTGTAATATATGGTCCACTATCAAGATCATGATGCCTGTGAGTTCACTGTGTTGAGTACACATGTGAGGGTGTGTATATATATTCAGTATTTCATATCTGTGAATACGTGATTAGTTAAATCAAAAGAAACAATGGCAATATCTATAATTGCTACAAAAGAAAAATCTAAATTATTCTAGTTTCATAGGAACACTGTTTTTAACAGAATACTGAGAAGAGAATTCCTCTACATAAAATTTCCCCATTCTAAGTCAAATTAAATTGAATTTGAAGTAATTCATAGTAGCTTTTGTCTTTGTTAAGTACATTAGTGCTACCACTAAAACTAACACTAGAACATCAGAGAGCATTGACCACTGAGGAGATCTGCAGTTTACGAATGAGGCCTGAAAAGACTGTGATTTGACTAGATGTTCAGCGTAGGTAACTCACAACGTTCTTATGGCTCCCATACTAAAGAATAGAGATGTTTTTCACTAAAGGGTTGATTTCACCAGGAAATCCTAACTTTTAAGAAATGATTTTCTAATCACTAGCTTGCTTGAGAATGAGTTATTTTTTAAAATAACTTTGTGGAACTCAGAGAAAATTCTGTTGCTTCTCCCTCTCTTACATTATAATGTATGTGGCATGGAAACATGTTTATACTTTTGGGAATGAACATATTTACTTGGCCCAAAGAGACTGCAAACTAGAGATAAAGTGGTATTTACTTTGCATCCTTATGAAAGAAAAGGAATTACTCAATACATATTAGGATGTCCTTCTTCCTATTAAAAAGCAGAATAAGCTCAGGATATTGAAAGTATTTCTGGAATTCTAAATAATCACCTCCATTAGAAAAGCAATTGGAAAATAAAGTTAGCCAATCATTACCTTAAAAAGAATTTTATTACACCCAACATTCCCTGTACAAAGTGTTTTCAGAAGCAAGGGAGGCAATAGTAAAATTCAAAAATTGTTCTGCATATATTTTCTTATTTTCCCATTTAAAGTACGATTTGATGAATTATATTTTTAATATTTTTAATTGCTTATTTAAATGGAGTATACTTCTTTTGTTGGTTTTCTCTAATATAAACTGCATCTAAATGCTATTTTTATGTGCTACAAACATTTTACTAATGAGCAAATCTATAGATTATCTAGCTCAATAAATATTCGAGTTAATGAATCACTTTTTGAAGATTTATGTTGAAATAATTAAAATAAAAATGGGGTGATTCATTTACTTCTATCAAGTTTGCTTTTTTTAAAAAATTCTTGCCAAGATATGCTATTACTGTATATAAAAAATTTTAACATATAAACAGAATTTTCTAATAAAAATTCATGATTTATTGAAAACCTTGATTAATATTTTAAGGTGCTTGGCCTTGATTTCCTTTTTAAAGAAGAAAAGAATGATTTCCTCAAGTTTGGGGAAGGTGATCTTATCAACATTGTGGAGAGTAGATTGCTGGGGGGCGAGGGGATGTTTCCAAATTGAGACTATTGCAATAACTTGAGAAGAGTGAATAGTCTAGAGAAACAGGAAAGCCTGCCCTAGGGGAGAGGCCATGGGGATGGAAAGAAGACAGATGTAGGAAGAAGTTCTTTATCTTTAAAGAACTATCATTGAGATGAGTTGAAGATGGATTACATGGTTGTTACAAGAGAGAGGGATGAGAGACTGCTGGAGTACAAGCCAGAGTTCCTTGAAGTAAGATATTTGGGGGGAATTCTCGGCCTGGTGTGCGCACTCGCACAGTTCTTGGGAACAGTGGTGTTCACACTCCCAGAATGCCTGCAGTGGTTGGCACTACCTCTTTGAAGATACAGACACAGGCTTAAAGCTGATAGATGAAGACAGGCTATAGCTTTTTAAAAAGTATGTACCTATTAAAGTGTAATTATCTTCCAGGGAATCAGACAAAATTTAGAATTTGGAGGTGGTGAATGGTGAGAGTGAATGCAGGAATGAACGAATACCATAAAAGCCTGCTTCTTTTGACTAAAACAAATCAAGTAAAATCCAAGAATGCATTATATATTTTGTCCTGGAAAATTAGTCTCATACAAAGGCTGACTTCACAGGGTTTCTGCCAGCCTGTGCCTTTATATCTAACTTGCAAATCAAGTTCAGAGCTAAGAAACACTGTTGATATTTTCTTTGAGGGGTTTCTGAATACTGCTGTTTGTCATCTGCTCAATCACTCTGCTCCTCTACTCTCAAAAATTCTGTATTTGAGCCATGAGGCAGGCAGAGAAAAGAATACAGCAGCCCTTACTAGTGTCAATTATTAAGTGGGAAAAATAGTTTTAAGCATAATTTATTTGAAGATGCTTTATGTCAGCTATAGTTGGTAACTGGAATTTTTGTGAAATGTAAAATTTATATATAGCATTTAAATTTCAACCTGTTTTTTCCTATTGTAAATTAAACTCATGTGGTTACAAATGATCTTCCAAATTACATGGCACCGTAGTGTGCATCATTTTTAAGTAAAGCATATAGCTTTGATCCATACCTCCATGGATGTTCATCATGAAGCGTAGGGCAGGAAAACTTTCTTTTAATTTAGAAGTTATGCCCTGCTGCTTACAGAAAGGATGATAGTTGGTAGGAAAAAATAGAGTACAATATAAAAGAGGAACACACATATACAGACACACACAAATATCAACAGCCACCAAGACATTTGCTGGAATGATTTAACCACTATAATAATAAACAAGAAGACACAGCACAAGCACAAATGACTATGCTGTGTCCTGAGAAGGAGGAATTCAAAAATGCCATCGCTTATCTAGACCTAATTCATTCTACATGGCCAGTGCTACAATTACCAATAGTATGAAAAGCACATCTTTCTGATGTGTATTGTACATATTATTTAGGGAATTAAATCCCAAACTACATTCATGCATATTTGTATACACAGGGGATATTATAATGTAAGATAAACTAGTTAATGAAAATAAGTATTTGGACAAACAGACCATGCTTAGCAGCCCAAGATGAGGTCCTACTCCACTGATTATCTGATCATTTTTTCAAGGAATAAAAAGAATCATTGGCATTATTTTATTTTTAACCCACTGTATTAGTCAGCCAAAGGGGTTCTTCTTCTTGTGTGTCTTCTTGAGTGAGTGTCCATTTATGTCAGCCCAACAAGGGGGTGAAGATTCAACCATGAATCATGCCCTACTGGAGTGATCAAAACAAAGCCCTAACCTTCACTGTTAATTTAATCAAGATATGTTAGCTGATTCTCATGCATTCAAAGGGTATCATACCCAGAGGGATAAATTAGTTTACAAATATAGTTTCTCTTTTGGGGATTCATAAATATTATCAAACTGCCATACCCACTGAAAAATAATTGGAAATATTTCAGGCATTCAGAAAAGAAGAGTGAGAGAGAAACAGTACGGTAGACATACCTACCCATCACTCAATTATGTCAAATCTTTATTATTTTGTCCTATGATCTTTTCTTAAAAAAACAAATAATTAGAAAAACAGTTTGGGAACCGACCAATGGCTTTTTCTTTATTAATGGTAAGACATCTGTTAAAGTTATATATTTTTAAGATGCTTTTAAAATAGCTATCACATTTAAGAGTGTCTATAATTCTGCAATATCTTTCTACAGCCTACTTTGTTTGTGAGATTGCTAATTGTATATATGGCCCTAAAGTACTTATTTCAACCACAGTATAATATCTCATACTATGAATATACCCAAAATCATTTGATCATTTTCTTACTCACGGAAATTAGGATTATTTTTTCATTTTTTATACAATAACAGTGTTGCAATAAATATTTTAGGACTGTTTTGGGGCACACATTAGAATTTCTCAAAACGTTGAATCACTAAGATTTAGAAAAAGTGAATCTTACACTTATCTATGCGGTGGAAAATTGTTCTACAAAGTCATTGTAACAATGTACATTTACATTTTTAACAGCACTCTATGGGAATTGTTGCTTCTCCAAATCCTCTACAAAATTGATTAGTGTCAGAGACTTAAATTTTGCCAATGTGGTTGATATAAAATATTTTCCACTAATGACTTTAGCTTGCTCTCCCCTAATTACTGGTGATATGAGCATTTTAATATGTTCATTGGCAGTTGGGTGTCCTTTTCTGTGACTCATCTGTTCATAGCCTATTGGCCCATTGTGTTGTACTTTTGTATGCACAAATGAACAATTTATGCAGTATCAATTCTTTGTCAGTTATATGGCTTGTTAATATCTTTAAACATGTGTAGATTACCTTTTGTAATTAATTATGGTATCTTTTGATTAAGAGCTTTTTGTCAGTTTTTGTTTTTGGTATGTTTGCTTCAATGACAATATAGATAAATGTATCTTTCCTTGTTTGTGATTTTGTTTTAATAATATTTCCATTTTAAGGGTCTTAAAGATATTATCCTCTATACTCTTCTCAAACATTAAATGGTTAGTTTTCATATTGAAAATCACATTGTACTAATTATTATTTTTAATACCTTGATATTTTGGTAGGATGATTTTTACCCTTACCCAGTGTAAGGGTAATTAAGAAATAAAATGTGTCATGATGAAGGAAATTTGCCTGTCTTAACATAAAACTTGAATAGAGATAAGAAAAACTTTTCTACATAATTTGTGAACACAAGTTCTCAAATACATTTAATGCCTGAATTCATGTATCTTTGTAGTGCAATAAAGCTAAAATTAAAAGTATAGTTTAAAATCATCCTGAGTTGATATTTTCCACAGTCCACTGGCATAAGCAAATGTAAATATCTCATGTAATAAATCAATCAAAATCTAAATCTCAAAGAATTTCCAAAGGTAAAGTTTTAAGAAAGATTAATGGGTCACAGTTTAAAAAGTCAGAAAACACAAGCAAGCAAGCCACCCTGTGTCAGAATTAACTAAAACAATTAGCAGTGTCAGACCAAGAAAGACTTCCCAAAATTGGGATTATCAAATTTGAATATATTTTCAGAAATAAAAAACAAATCTTGAAAATGTAACACAACAATAAAATACTATAAAGACAGACCAAACAGATTTAAATATTCATATACATTTATATATCAGAGGTAAGAAATATACAAATTTTAAATCAAAAATGAAATAGATGGATTAAATAGAATTTTAAGTTCAGGTAAAAATAAAGTAAATGGCAGATATAGTTAAAGAAATTTTTCAGAATACATTTGAGAGATTAAATATATGGTAACAATAAAAAAGAGATTAAGATATTGCAGGAAAAAAGTGAGAAGATTTAAAATGCAGCTAATCATTACGTTTCAAGAAAGACAAGAGAGATGATTAGGAAGAAGTATTATTTATTTAATAGGATAATAGCTGAGACTTATCCATTTATGCAAAATACAGAGGATAAAAAGCAAAGATCATTTTCAGGACATGGTTCATAGCCTCATTTGCTTGTGAAAATTAAAACTTTTATTTCTGTATTATATTCTTTTTATATTTCACTGACCTCAGTTACAGAAGTCTTAGTCACAATTTTATTTGATAGGAAACATTTAGTTTTTAAAGAAATTACTCAATGTTTTGTTAAAACAGACCATTTCAGTAACATTGCACAAAAGACCAGAATAGATACATTCTAAAGACTACAGAAAAATATTATACAAAGAATACAAATAGAAAATTAGGCACATGAGCAAAGACCTTATTTAAGTTTAAATCTATAAATACTTTATTTCTTGTTATTTTGAATTACTGTCTTCATATGAATGTATACAGAGAAGGGATTAAGAAGCTATCCAATTTCTCTAATTGGTGACTATAAATTTCAGTTTTCAGCCCCCAGACCTTCATGTTTTGTGATGACCAAAATAAAAGATATGTGTCTTTTGGGAAATTGTATCCAATTTACTTAACTACAAAATGTATTTGTTTCAAAACAATAGATGTAAATTGACTATCATTTTTCAATAAGATATAGTATTTCATGGGAAAGAGTATGTAGAGAAAATTGCATCCAAATTTAAACTCCAAATGACTCTAATATGTAGAAGTGAAGGAGAAGTCAGCAAAGGAGACTATAAAAGAGGATCATGAAGTAAGAATAAAAAGCAAAATAAGTTAAAGTATTGGAAGCCACAGGAGAAGAGAATTTCAAGAATATGATTATGGCTGACTTCGGTACATGGTTCTGAGATATTGCGTTTGATGAGTACAGAAACATCAATAACAATATTGGTGACTTGGCAAAAACACTTTTTATGGAATAGTAGTGAAAGAGTGAGATTGTGTTGGAACAAAGTGTGACATTGGAAATAAAAAATGGAAATCTTCAGAGCAGTTTGTCTCTGGGAGAATCAGGGATATGGGCAGATAACTAGGGATGTGTGGGATTGAATTTATTATTGTATTCATTTTTCTTATATTTAGTGATCAAAGATACTTGGAGATCCTGGTATATTGCTATGATTGCTATAAAAGGGAAAGTGAGAAAAGGATATCTGAAGAAACAATGTTTTGGGTAGAGACAAAATGATGAGCTTCAGAGCACATATGACAGATTAGCTTTTGGTCAGAAAGAAGATTCTTCCTTTACTATAAAAGTAGTGGAGGAGAAGATAGGCTGATCACCAAGGTAGGATTGCAGGTTTGTTGAGGGGCAGATGAAAACAGTGAACTATTAGGTGAAGTCATCAGCTGAAAGTGAGTATTGAGAAAAGATATGTGAAATTTGAGGAAAGGGGATAATCTAAAATCTAAGAAATTATCCTTCTGGGGACTGGAGCTAAGAAGTCAATTTGAAAAATGTAGAAATATTGCTAAGAATTTTGGAGTACACCTTTAAAGTTTTTTTAAAATTACAAATAAAGGTATAGTAAGCAAACCCAATTGTATAATTCTCACCTAACAATGTTATACCTTACTGGTTTAGACATTACACGCGAGGATTGCAGAGCTCATCTAAGATTGATATTTAGACCAAGAGAGAGTTAAAAGAGATGAATTATAAAGATGCAAGATAAATTATAATGAACAATGTTTTGTATGGTCAGGGAGAATTAGTAGGGAGTAAATTGCTAACAAGGAACTTGAAGGGATATAGATGAGGTTGACCATTTATGACTATCTGTATATTTCAGTGGGCAGATTCCAGTTGATATTCTGGAAGGGTTACAGATGCTAATACAAGAGTCAATGACAAAATATGAAAAATAAAAGGATTAATAGTCAAAAGTAAGAATTCATTGAGTTTGCATAAAGGATGAGCTGAAGATACACCCTTAATCTCTATTGTTTTGTGACTTTCTTCAGATAATCTAGAACAGGGGTTCTTAAAATAGAACAACTAGTCAGGGATGCCCAAACAATATCATGAATCAACTTAATGAAGTGATATTAAGAAGACACTGGGAGAACATACTGAAGAAATTGTAAATGTACATAAAAAGATAACGGATAAGATAGTGATGAGTGGCACAATGCAAGAAATCAAAAATACACTGAAAGCATATAACAGCAGATTTGAACATCAGAGGAAAGAATCAGCAATGTGGAAGACTGTACATCTGAAATCAGACAGATAGTAGAACAGATAGATAAAAAGATAGAAAAAATCCAACAGGAACTTAGGGATTTGAATGACAACAGAAAACCCACAAACATATGCATTATAGACATCCCCAAGGGAGAAAAAAGGGAAAGGAGTGTTGGAGAAAATAATAGCTGAAAATTTCCCAACTCTATTGAGGGACATGGATGTACATGTCCAGGAAGCACAGTGAACCCCAAACAGTATAAATACTAAAAGGCCTACCCCCAAACATATACTTGTCAAATTGTCCAATGCTCAAGACAAAGAGAGACTATTGAAATCAGCAAGAGAAAAGAGATCCATCACATTTGAGTGAAGTTCAATAAGATTAAGTGCTGATTTCTCATCTGAAACCATGGAGACAAGAAGGCAGTGGTATGACATAGTAAAGGTGCTAAAAGAAAAAATACTTCCAGTCAAGAATTCTCTATTCAGCAAAGCTGGTATTAAAAAATGAGGGTGAGTTCAAAATATTCACATTAAACAGAAATTAAGAGAGTATGTCAATAAGAAACCTGCCCTTCAGGAAATACTAAAGGGAGTTCTGCAGGTTGAAAGGAAAAAACAAGAGAGAGAGAGTTGGAGGAGAATGTAAGAATAACTAAAAAGATAAAAAGAGAAATAAAAACAACATACATAAAGCTAAAGAAAATTTGGCTAGTGTAAGTAATTCCTTGACAGTAATAACATTGAATGTTAATGGATTAAATTCTCCAATCAAGAGACACAGATTGGCAGAATGGATAAGGAAATATGACCCATCAATATGCTGTCTACAAGAAACTCACATTAGACCCCTCTCCATTTTCCACAGTTCTTTCCACATACTGCACTTATGCATGACACTTTAATCACCCTCTTAGCCCTTGTAGGCATTCGATTTTGAGATTTCCTGTTCAGACCGTCAGTCTGAATACTACACAATTTCCCCCAAACCCATCTTTTACCAATACATAAATCTAACGCTGAACCCAAACCTAGATGTGTGAAAATTCATAAGGCCTTGAAAATAAGAGTTTAAATGTTGCTTTGTCTGTGCCTGTGAGAATAGAGAAAGAGTGGTGTTTTAGTTTGCCAGGCTACTGTGACAAATACCATACATTTGACTTAAACAACTGGAATTCATTGTCTCATGGTTTAGGCTTGCTTCCTCCTGGGATCAAAGAGGTAGCATTCTGGCATTCTGGAGCTGCCTGCTGGAGATCACTGACGTTCCTTGGCTTTCCTGTCACATGGAGATATTCTCTCCTTTCTTCTCCTCTTCTGATTTTCCCACTGACTTTCTGCTTCTGGTCCTTCCCTATGGTTTTCTCTTTATAAGACCTCCAGTAATCCACATTAAGACCCACCCTGTTTTAGTTTGCCACAACTTAACTATAAATAACATCTTCAAAAGGTCCCAATACAAGAGGTCCTTGCCCACAGGAACATGGATGAAGAATAAAAACAATTTTTTTTTGTTCTCCACCCCCCTTCAGGGTTATTTAACTCAATCAACCACAAGGGAAGAATGGACATTTCAAACTGTGTTCTTATATAATCATCTGCTCTTAAATTATGTTCAAATAAGAAACAATGGAATATAAACGGTGAAAATAAATAAAATAGATAATAAAAAGAATGAGATTATATAGTGGATACATTTGTATAAAATGATCAATTGATTGTGGAAATACTTTTCACTCATTATTTCACATCTTAACTTTCACATTCAATTAATTTAGTAATGAAACACTTTTTTCATTTTCTTATCCCCTTGTCTTTAATTAATTAATGCAGTAAATGAATGAGAAGTCAAATTTAAGAGAAATTTTCTGTAGAGAAAGATTACGTCTAAAATAAAATATTATGGGTGGAATTTAAATGAGAAAAAGAAATTCATAAAGTGATGTCCAAAATCATCATACTTTATTTTGTGTAATTTATTTCAAAATCCTGGAGGAAAATCATTCACCTACCACCTTGCAGAATTAAAAATAGCATCTTGAACCTAGCTGAAGAGTCTTATGAATTTTTAAATAAAAAGGAAATGCAATCTTCTTATTTCTGGTTATAAGTGACGGAAGCAAAGACACACACAAAAAATGGGCTCATTGAAATTCAGGGTTTTCTCTACAAAGATCAATTGAAAAATGAATGGAAAACGATTTAAAACTGCGAGGGTAGTACAAATATAAAATCCCTTCTACTCGTTCACTAACACTTGTCTTTTTTCAGTATCTAAGGCTGGCTTTCTTGAAATAATGGTGAGACTCCATCTTAGAATTCTTCATCATTAAGAAAATTTGAAATATCATTGCAGGTAGTATTGCTGATTTAGATAATATTTTTTTTATCTTATTTACGTAACGTCTACTATCTACTCTTTTGATTTAGTTTTTTATTTCTGAGACATTCCAGTCCCCACTCTTAATTATGAGGAGCTGTCCTTTGCTCTAAAATCAATGTAAGAATTAATTCAAGCTAAAGTGGGTACTTTTATAGTCTTTCAAGTGACTATCATGGTGTTCCCTAACACCAAACATTACTGTTCTCTAAACAGCCTGACCACTAAGATTATCCATCTAATCAGACACAGTTTGTAAAATGGGTTTTTAATACAAGTGTAAAGTGATCATCTTCAACATGTTTCTAACACTCCGCATTTAGGGAAGTGACGTAGGGCTCACGATATGAGAACCACAGATGATTGAACAAATTTTCATTCCTCCTCCAGTTTTATCATGCTGCTACTTTAGCACACAATGACTTGTTGATCTAGATTTTTTTTTTTCTGGAATACTGAAAATCTTAACAACAACAACAAAAAAATGACTCTAAAATTACCAAATGTAATTATGAGAACTATTTGATCTTACTCTGCTAGAGACACATCAAAGGATGACAGCCCAGGCTTCACAGTATAGCAACTTCTGGGAACAATTACTTCAGTTGTTAAAAAGAAAATAGGAGGGGAATTTTGAAAGGAATTATTTCTGTTGCTCTTTCAATTTTGCATCATTTATAACTTAATGTATGTATTTAAATATATTATTAAACACACTTTATTTCTAAAAAAAATAAAAATAAAAAAAATAAAATCAATGTAAGTGGCTTTTAATCCATTTGATACATTTTGTTAGAGAAAGAAAGAATGAGAGAAAATGAGAAAGCTAGACCCTATGAGAGATAAAAACAGCCATTGGTAGAAAAACAAAAATGACAGTATGTATCCCTTTTACTTTAATCAGGGTTTCTCAGAAATTTTTGGACAGATATTTCCTTGTTGTGGAGATGGATCTCTGCAATACAAAATGTTTAGCATCCTCCTTGGTCTCTAGGCACTAAACACCAGTACCAATCCCTCCAATACCACAGACACACAGCTGTGATAATGATAAATGTCTCCAGATACAGTCAAATGTCTCTTGGTGGGAGATATGTCTGGTATATTTTTCCAATCTCTCTGAGGTGAATTTTCCAGTATGCAACGATTCACAATGTAGAAGTGGCTAAATGTTACCAAAGCATATCTAATTTTTGGTATTTTAAGGAGTCTCTGTTTTAATATATTTAATTTCTTATTATAGTAATTTAAACTATTTCTTATTTGAAAAAATAACCCCCCTCTTTCTTCAAATAAGTGATTAAATTCAATTATTACTACAGTAACTAGATTTTTTTCAGATGAAACATAATTTTTTGGCTAGACCTAATCCCAAGAAACAACCTTCACTATAAACATTGTTTCAGTTAACTGTTTTATATTAACATTTCACATACTATAGATAAATGACTTTGGGTTAATAAAACACAAAATATGAAATCAAAGAAATGCATCCTCAAGCACGGGAACATCTGATCAACCAATCTCTCATATTAGGGGATATTTTGATGTGCCTGTATATGCATGACACTTGTTTGCCAGGAAGGTGAATTTCTTTATTTTCTATAATGGAAATTACATTCAACATTAAAGTATAAACTTTTTAATAATTATTCATTTACAATTTTGACATGACTCAAAATATGTATTACCATATTTTTCCATTTTTAGAAAATCACTTTATGACAAATTCAGTATAATCTACAAATATTTGTTTTAAAAAAAGTAATATGCAAAGGATAGTGTTTGGTGTTTTACACTGTGGAGATGCCAAGAATTGCAAATGTTGGCCTCATGACCTTCAAATGCTTCTTAAAATTATAGTTTTTGGTCTTTAAATAGACATCGAAGAAAGGAAAACATTATTTCTGGTTAAGCATTACAGTGAGTAATGTGGTTCCAACATATATTTTATATTCAGATTAACCTCTTTTTAATTAACTCTTTAAAGATTTATTAAAACAGTTGTGCAGAAAATGTTCTCAAATATTGTTCAGTTTGAATTCAATGACCATCCTCTATGACTTGGTGTTCTGAAAATATGCTGTTGTGCATCACACTATTTAGTTTATGGAGGTACCACATTCTTTGTGAATTTTCTTCCAACCCCTCACCCTTACCCCATTCTCAAGAAATAATTAATTATCCCTTCTTTGTGCTAATACATTTCTATTGTCACTCATATCACATTGTATTGTAATGTTTTAACCACTTTTATTTTTGCCACACTCTTGGATGTCAACCATGCAAATCCAGTATTGTGAGACTATGATGCAGAATGTTAGAGTTCATAGACCTCTGAAGGTAAGCCTCTGATATCCATCATATTTTCATTTAAAAAATAAGAAATCTGAGTTCCAAAGGGGAAATAATTTGCACAGCATTATACAACTGTGGCATATAAACTCTGGTCAGAATCTTTAGATCCATACTCTAGCACTAAGCTATTAAGAATAACTTCCCCGAAGTCTAGAATTATTTTGGTTATTTTCCACATACTTGCCAATAGAATGTTTTGGATTGGATTTCCCTGGCAAGTTTAAATATGAATATGAAATAGAGTATTTCATATCTCCCTGTCACATTAAGAATTCTGGTGTCACTGATCTGCTGGCAGAGATTAAGAATTATCTCAGCAATTGAAGGAGACATAAGGAGTTAGATAGCTATTTGGAGCAATTACATAACTTGAGCTGTAAAAATATCCCAAAACATTTGAAAACTTTACCTCCAGAGGTAAATTAATCCAGGAAGTGCTGCATTCCAACTAGATTTACTTCTCAGGTAAAGTAGTGAAGATAATAGCCACATTTTTTATTTCAAATGACCACAGGAACTCAATGAACTCTCTAACAGAGACCAACAGTGAAATTTTACATTGATTTATAGTGTATATGAACTTATTTTGAAAATTAACCTGTGAAAGTGTCACTCTTTAGAAGAAGTACATGACCAAAGGTTACTGAAAACAAATTCAATGACTACATTTTGCAGGCTCCTTTACACTCTCCTTGGTTTTCTGCCCCTGGTTCATCAGAAGAAAGTGGTGTTTTATTCTGAGTTAACACACTAAAAAGTTTATGTGTCTCCCTTGCTCTAGTGTGACTTCAAAGTATATATCCGAAGTTCAAAAATCACATTTGGAAGATATTCTTTGAAATGCTACCAGGCCAACCAGGCATTCTGGTAATCATTACACACTATTTGGTACATTTTAGTTGGGATCTGGACAGCCAAAGCTGCTCTACTCACTCTTCAGGTGGCTCTACTCCCATACCCTCATGACTTGGCCATACACAGGCTGTCCTGCTGTGTCTGGTACACAGTGTCTGGTCATGGGGAAGGAGCAGGAGGACTTACTCCCTAGATCTTAAGGGCAAAATGGGCTCTCTGATAATTATTTGTTTGTAGGTCTTGCTCTATTTTTATACAGCAAGCTCTCTGAAGATAAGAACACATATTTAATTTTTGCACCTCCACACATCACCAAGATTAGTACATGGAATTATCATAAATTTTACTTTTGTAATGAAAAAGTCAAGAAATGATTTATCAATGAGTAATTGTAGAAACAATTATCCCAAATTATTTGTTCATTATTTCAATAATTTCTTTATTACTTTGACAGACATTCATTGAACATACAATATAGCAAGGATGGTATTAGGTGACAGGGTACATGAAAATAGGCATAGTTCCTGACCTTCATTCGCAATTCTTTATCAAAACCTTGATCACTTGAATATCTTAAGAGTTCTATTTTGAAAGGTCTACTTTAAATGATAGAGGTGACTTCCAAGGTCTCCGGTGCAAGTCTTATATTGAACATTCTTAATTCTAGTTCTCAAATTTTAGGACATAAAGATAATAAGCACTACCATGTTGAATGCCTGTAATGCAAACAAGCAATTGCCCGCTGCTAGATGGCATAATTATTAGAAACAGTGAAAGGTCAATATTCATTTTTCAAGCCTGAGTGGCTACTTCCTTATGTTAATATAACCTTAATCCACACTTAACATTCCTCGGATGCATTATAGGGATTTTCACCTCTCTCCTTTTTCCTTGCTGGCAGTTCATTTTACAGGCTTTCAACCGTTATGGTAGCTTTGGAATTCTTATGCCTCACAGTTTAAGAATGATTTCCTGAGATTATTACAGATATACCACCATTTTATATACAAAATTATAAGTTTACACAATTTTTTAAAACAATGTTTTTGTTGCAGTTTGCAGTTTGCACCTCTGTTAATTTTCTCTTCTAAAATGCTTTATATTATTTCTTAGTTGAGATGTTGGAATTTGCTGAGCCGACCATACTTGCTCCAGAGCTGGATTCTGAAGAAATGCAGGTGCTGCAGAACTGCTAGAAACTGTCACTTTTTATCCTGCTAATCACGGTCACAGTTTGATTAACTGTTTGCCTTTGTCTGCTGCCTACAATGATGTGACTTCAGTTCTCTGAAGGCATCTGGAAATATCTCATAGGAATGGTACTGCAAAGTAATTACCTCACACTGAACAGAGAAATAAAACCATCCGTTGAAAGCTGTGTAGGTGTAAACAGGGTTCTGCAACTATGTGTGAAAAAGACTGCAGAGTCTTTATTCACTAAATATTTCACATTTTCTTTCATCCCATAACAGTATATGAAAATACTTTGAATTTATAAAGTACATTTTATCTAAATTCTCAGTCTGCTTAGAGACTATTCTGTGTGGTACTAAGAAAGCACATTTCCTGAATGAGGCTACTAGTACTTCATTTTAAACAAGCAAATAAATAAGATATTTAATTCCAAGATATTAAATTCCAGGAAAAAGATTCCTAACAAGTGTCCAAGGACTGGTCAAATAGGATCACATAGTATACCCAGGAAGGATAGTATCTTATGAAATAAATTTTAAAATAGCAAACACAGATTGCCTTTGTAATATATATGTTGTCTTATTTGGTGAATATAGATTTTCTTATTAGCCCTATCTCTGACACCAGATGAATCCACTGGAAAATTCTCTAACATCCACCAAAATAATTCATTAAGGAATTATCACCTGCAAATACTTTAGCCAAAAATTAAATTTAGTTTTTATTTCATCTGTGACACATTCTGTAAATTTTACTCAATTATTGTAACCATTCTACATAGAATGAAAGTCACGAAATCCCAATGGCCATCGGCAAACACTGCATGACTCTTCTGTACCAGACCTTGGGTTTCATGGCATAAAATGAACAAAAGATGTTTAACACAAGGATTCTGCCCATAAGATATATATGGAGACATTTTGGAATCTCACTGGAACCAATACTGTTTTGTTTTTAAAGCCTTTGCTTGGCAGAATTTTATCTTTAGAAAACAAGGGTTTCAAAAATAACAGTCTACCATTTGTAACTCAGAATGGCCTGGTTTGTTTTGATTCCAATTCAGTTCAAAGTAGTCACTTCAAAATAAGAGAAAGGTATTAGCAGCATGTCTCTGAGCCTCAAAAAATGTTTGCTATAAATAATGTGGTAATTTCAATAAATCTTTGAAAATAATATATATTCACTGTTCATTCATTTGCAATGATGTATATATTTTTCTCCAAAGACACTGAAAAATAGGAAGGATAAATTCTAGGGCACAGTTACGTGATTCTAGAAATTGTCTCAGTAACCACTTATTTAGCAAACTTGAATCCTAACATAGAATGAAAAAGAGGAAAACACTCAAAAGGAACATGCTTACCTGTTGAATTATGCTTACCCAAAATTTTTTTGGCCTTTTACTTTCTGCTTCATCTTTATTTCACAGTATGAAAAGTTCTCTCCTTTTCTTGGAAGTATAAGGATACTTAAAGACTCAACAAAGCATCTTGGTTTGTTCTGAGGTATTTTTCACCCTGGATTTTAATTTTCAGAACCTATGATCATATTTTTCCACCCCCTACAGCTTTGGGTAATCTCAAAGGAAAACATCTTCCAAGGAATTGGGTTACCTCTATAAATCTTGAAAACCCTCTCTCCAGGGTTGTTTCATCCAACACAAACCTGCAGGTTTGCATAGGTGAGTAATCAACCATGCCTTAATACAGACAGTAATGTAATTTGAAATAGAATTTGATTCTTCCCTTTTTGGATGGAACAATCTTATTTGAAAATGAAAATCAGAACCCATTTGTGTGACCATTTCACCATAATATAAAAATTGTCACTTTTTTTATTTTTGTCTGAAAGACTAGGAAATGTGAGATAGGATTGCCGTTCCATGGAAGAACATCGCTTGATAATTACATAGGAAAATGCTACGTCTAAGTTTGTTTGGTAATTTTAACAAGTACATGGAACTAAGGAAATCTCTCTCTTGATAAAAGCAAAATTTAACTTCTGTATATTTTAAAGAGATAATTCTATTAAGGTTAAATATGCATTTAAAATTTCATCTGAAGTTAGACATGCACTCTCTATATATGCTATTATTCCCATTCCGATTATCTAATAACTTGAGAAGCCATAAAAGCATGTAATTTGGATTTAATTGTCCATTATATAAAAGATTTTATCTATATTGTTTTAGAAAGAAAATAAAGTATCAACTTTTTAAGAAAATCATATGTAAGTACCATAGTAACAGTTATTTACAATTGTTCATTTTCCATTTACTTATCTGTGCATAATAATATCACCTTCATTTAATAATAAAGGCTGTGGAGAGAGTTGCCATTTCCACACTAAGGATAAATTGACAAAAGTTTGTCTACTTATCCTTATGTATTCTGTCACTTGACTTACATGCATTTTCAAGGACTCTTTTGTAACTGGGAGTTTGTGGGGATATAGAATATAACCAGACCATGGACACTTGGGGTTTCTAACTTTGCTCTTGTTAGCCATAGGCTAAGACTGAAACAACTGGCCCCAGAAATTTGAGCTTTTGGGTGAGTAGCTGGGTCAGGTTTGGCTGCTTTTGACTTGCAAGAACTGTAGACCAAACTTTAACACAGGACTTTTTAACTACATTCGTAGCTAGAGGAAGAGATGCATTGACCATAAGCAGATCTTATAATGCTTACAATTATCTGGAAGCAAGCAGAACTACTCAATGCCTCTGTTGCTTTCATCATCTATATTGAAGAAAGTGATCTTCAGACTGGAAGGAATAAAACACCCATGGCTCAGAGGAAAGGCATTAGATGTGGCCATAGCACCTAAGTCGTTAAGCCTGGGACCGTGTGCTGATGCTGTTTGACCTCTGGGACTCCCCCACTGTCTTTCTTGCTTAGTCATCTACACATTAATTTGTCAGGCATTTATTAACTCATTCATTCAACAAGTATTTATTAAACTTACCTTCTGAAGAGGAGAGGCGACTATATTAATGAGCATGTAAGACCATTTCAGAAAGAGATAAATGCTTTAGAAAGATCCCAGGAAAGGAAAAATCTGTGCAAACCCCCCTCAGAGGCCAATCTCTTATGTTTTGATCACTTTCCACTGTCCGCCTAACAGCCATCATGTTTGTTACCGGCATGCCTTTTTCTCCTGTTATATTCTCTGCCTGAGATGGGTTTTCTCTCCTTTGCTTGCTTAGAAAATCCATAATTATGCCTCAAGATTTGAAAGAAATGACACATCCCCTGCAAAGCTCTCTCACCACTCAACTGCCTGAAAAGGGACTTGGGAATTACCTCTCTCTAGTTTTTCTAGTAACATTTTTCCAATGTCTTTTTTTTAAAATAATATTTTATTGCTGTATATCATTCATACATAAATATACATAAAAGAAGTGCATAGTAAAAATTGTGAACTTACAAAACAAACATGTGTATCATCATACAGGGCTCCCATACATTACCCCACCACCAACACCTTATATTGTTGTAAAACAATTGTTACACATTGTGAAAGAGCATCATCAAAATATTACTACTAACTATAGTCAATATCTTACATTTAGTGTATTTCCCCCCAACCCACCTGAATATCAACACTCTGTATTAATATTATACATTTGTTATAGTTCATGAAAGAACTTCCTCATATGTGTCCTCTTAACCACAAGTCTATCTTCTACCACTGTTTTCCCTGGGTTATACAGTCCAATGTTTTGGACAATCCATTCAAAGTGTATACTCAGTGGCTCTCATTTTCATCACAGAGTTGTGCTGTCATCACCTCAGCTAATTTTAGAACATTTTCATTACTCCTAAAGGAAAAATCTCATGCTTCTACTACTGCTTTTATTTATATTCTCTTCTCTTACTCTATTAATTTATAAGCTCTTTGAAGGAAGAAATTGTACATATATTTATTACTATAGATCAGGCATTGGCAAAAATTTTCCATGAAGAGTTAGATAGTAAATATTTTAAATTTTGCAGATCTCTGTAGCAACCACTAACTCTGCCATTGAAACGAGTAAGTGGCATAGATAATACATAAATGAATGAGTATAACTATGTTCCAATACTTTATTAAAAAGAACATGTTGTGGGCCAGATTTGGTCCATAGACAATAGTCTCCTTATCATTGTATTTATATTTTCCTTCTTAAATTTTCTTTTCTCTCATTTGAAATAAGTTTTCTGAGTTCTACATTTTCTTACATGAGTTTTGTATTTCTAAAGTTTTCCTACTGCCTTAAATACATCTTGTGTTTTAAATCCTGTTGGTAACATTAGAATTTAAAAAATAAAGTATATTTGAAAACAAACTCTATAAATAACAATAACAGCCTTTTTAAAATGTAGCCTTTCCTTATCTGGGAATATATGAAAATCTATTTTCCCAATATAACACAGTTATACTCCTTTGTAATTCCCCTAACCATGATTCTTCTACTCCTCTTATTTAAACCTTTAATTTTCAATATGCCTGTTAAGTATATTTCTAAGAGACTTAAATCTTCAGATTGTTCATTTGCCAATTGTCTTGAAACCCAGCAGAGTTGCGGTCAACTCCTGCACTCCAGTTCTTTGGACTTGCCCTGGATAACTAGCCAAACAATCATAAGGGACCAGCCCCATTCCAAAAAAAGGAACATCTACAACTGCAAGCAAAACAATTCCTTTCCTCTTCCCCCATAATATCTACATCCCTTCTTAGCCTGAAGCAGAGTGGACATTGTCCCAAATCCCTCAAGACTGAGAAATGAACAAAAATAAAGTCGGGGGAGGAGGGCTGTAACCATAGACTAAAGCAAATTTATTGTTATTGTAGTTATTATCTTGTGTTAATGGACTAACTTGTAACACTGATAGAAAAAAAAATTGTATCTATTGAGTGTCCTTCAGGTATGATGAGAAAACTAACAAAAAGGCCCTTTCTCTAACTTACTTCCCTTTCCATTTCTAGTTCTTATATCTGGAATCAGAATTTCTAAGCCAGTTTAATATTGCTATTTTGTTATTAAGCACATTTTCTTTTGAGGTTTATTAGAATATTTTAATTGTTTTATAAGCATATATGCAAAATTACAGAGTTAATCCTATTTAAAAGCATTCAGTGAACATAACACCAATATTTTATGCCATATTTTCCCCAGTATTTAAGTTTCTTCTTTTTATTCATATCTCAGTTGGCTAAATTACATTCTCAAGTAATTTGGGGGGAGCAGAAAGTGTATGATGATTGCATACTTTCTGAGGCCTTGTATGTTTGTGAATATTTTTCTAATGCCTTAATTCATGGATAATTCTTTTGTTAACCAAATTTCTCTTCTAATGGCGTGTGAGTCCTTGTTCTGCATTATTTTGACTTCTCTTTGAAGATAATTATTGAAAAAGGAAAATGAGCATTAAGTCTTATATCTCATCTTTCTTTTTGAAGATTCAAAACATCTCCATCTGCTTTTCCTAACATTCAAGCACCTATTTAACAAATACTTATCATTGCCTTCTGAAATATATTATCTTGTAGGAGACTAAAGAGAAGTTAGCATGGTTTCACAGTGAGCAAATTGTACTAGGTCAATTTAATTCAATGATCTGCCAGTGAGAAAAGTTAGGTAGAAGAGAGAAAAGGTTAGAGCTGACACAGCTATAGTATAATAAGGCTTTTAATTTGGTTTGACCTGAGAATTCCATCAACTTTTGTAGGAAAGACTAGTTTTGAAAGTATTTCTTTTATGTAGGGCAACAAATTACTTAAGGACCTCTATTAAGGAAAAATCAGTTATGATGGCCGAGAAGAAACATGGATTTAGAGTCAGGAGAGATAAGCTTGGAACTTTTATTTACCCTATCATTTTGTTGTTATTGACCTCAGGCAACTTTCCTTGTTAATTTATAATACATAAAATAGATATAATGGTTGTTCTTATCTGCCTATGGAACTGCTTTGAAAATCACAAGAAAATCTAACTCTAAGTTCTTTGTAATGGAAATGTCTATACTTCAGCATTATTTTTTTTTTTTTAATTAAAACAATTCATGTACTTTTGGAAGTCAGGTAAAGGTATCTGTCACATAGTTTTAAATATATATAATTATAAACCAATTTTTCACATTGCATAGGTGATTATATATACCAAAAATGACTTTTGAATGCATTATAACATACAATAGCAATTTATTAATTTCATTTATTTGAATTCTTTACTTCTGTCACCTGCTGGGCAAAGCAATAGACCAGGTGTTCTTGACCTTTTTTGTTCTACGGACCCCTTTGCCAGTCAGGTGAAAACCATAGACCCCTTACTAAGTCCACACTATACTATGTATTATTTAATAAATACATCACACCCGTACCAACATGTCCCCACAAAAATAATTTTTTGAATTTTCATTCAAGCTCATGGAACCCTTGTTAAGAACACCTGCAATAGACAGTAAAAATGTAGAAATCAAATAATATAAAATCTGCTGCAGTCCCCATAACTCATGTGCAAAAACTTAGTGGAAACGTTAATTTAAAAACTGGGTGGCCACATGCAACATGATGTAGTTGGAACCCTACCTCACAAAATTTTTAAAAGTAACTTAAAATGGATCAAAGACCTATATTAAAGAGCTAAGACTATGAAACCCTTAGAAAATAATGTGGGGGTATATCTTCATGACCTCAGATTTGACAATGGTTTCTTTGATATGGCACCAAAGGCACAAGAAACAAAAGAAAAAAGTAAGTTTCTTTAAATTAAAACTTTTTTGCATCAAAAGATACTATCAAGTGAAAAGACAAGCCACACAATTGGAGAAAATATTTGCAAATCATATATGTGATAAGGGTCTAGTATTCAGAATATTTAAAGAACTCTTACAATGCAATGACAAAAGACAACCAAATTACAAATGGGCAAATGACTTGAATAAATATTTTTCCAAAGAAAATATACAAGTGGCCAACAAGCACATGAAAATATGCTCAACATCATTATTCATTAGGGAAATGCAAACCAAAACCACAAAGAGATATGACCTCACATCTCTACTGGGATAGTTATAATTAAAACTAGGTTTGGGGGAGAAGGGAGGATAGCTAAAGTGTATTGAATTTCTCTGTGATGTTGAATATGTGCTAAAATTGATTATGATGATTGTTGAACATGTCTGTGAATATACTAAAGAGCATTGAACTATATACTTTAAATGGGTAATGTATGTGTGATGTATGGTATGTGAATTACATCTTAATAAAGCTGTTTAAAAAGTTAATGCCTTAAATAAATTACAGCTATTTTATTTACATGCATCCAAGACTTCTCTCTAAGCTAATGCTAACACCTTGCTTATCATTCCTTATAGTTTGACAAGAATATGAGAAGTTTGTACCTGTAACTGTGGTTATTTAATAGGGTCATGAATTATGGAGATCCAAGATGAGGGTTCTACTCTGCCATGTGATCTTAGGTAAGCAATGTAATCTCATCAAATACAATAGGGTTGGTGTAATGACCAAATGAAATGATACAGGTGATGGCAGTAATGAACAAAGAGCCTACAATGTGTGTCTACTTTCTATTGCTGAATAACTAGATCCTGAAAACTTAGCGGCTTAAAACACCAACCATTTTCTTAGCTCACAATTATCATGGTGGCACTTCTACTCAGAGCTTTTATCAGCTTTCTCCCTTGAGTTTACTCATATATCCACCTGCTATCATTTGGCAGATGAACTGTAGGCTGACTGATCCCAGATGGCCCAACTCACATTTTTGCTGGCTGCCTAATTATCAGCTAGATGTTGGACATGACTGGACCATGTACTGCCGATCATCTAACACGAACCTCTGCTGGTTTACATAGTGTTAGATTTCTAAAAACCCTAAAGCAGAAGCTTCAAGACCTTTTGGGGCTTGGCACAATGTCATTTTTACAGCATTGTGTAGGTCATTGGGCCAACCTCGATTCTAGGAGTTTGAAAATAGACTTCACTTCTTGATAGGAGTTGCTGCAAAGTGTTGTAGTCATTTTTGCAATCTGCCATAAATAGTGGTAGCAGAAGCTCCAGAAGTGAATTTTCCTCTGGCAACTTGGTTTTTAATTTGCAAAATAATTAGTTCTTTGAATTATTTTCCACTCTCAATTTAAAAAAAGGAACATGGTTTATGTATGTGTGTGTTTAAAAACAACTGTATGTGTATATATAAGAAAGTACTTTAAAAACTGCAAAGCATTTTACAACAGAACTACTGCGATTACAATTTGGTACCCATTGTTTGTTAAAACAATATAACACGATGACTTAACTCTTGATGCCAACATCTAACTAAAATAGATACAACTGGAAACTGTGTGCTAGATATTATATTTAAAATAAACATAATTTTCTAAAGTTATAATCTGTTTGAATTATAACTTTATAATTCAATTGAACTATTCACTGAACCATTTAAATATATTGCCAACAAATGCCAAGGCAACAATTTTGGCACATACTCTGCCTTTATCACTATGAAATATTTTAGATTATGGAATCATGGAAGACAACCTGATCTATATTGGTTAGATTCTTGTTTGGAGTTATAATTAAAACAGCTCAAAAGGTTATTGGGTGAAAATCAGACTTGGGTGCTGGTGCCAGAAATGCTACTAATTGTGGGACCCTGGGTCCATGTCTCCTACCAAGTCTGACTAAGCGAATTAGTAAGGTTCCTTCTGGGAAAGCACTAAGAATTCTTGGATGGTAGGGAAGAAGATATTATTTGAAATACAAATGAGTTAAATAAGTTCTAGAAAGCAGGATTTTCAGCTGATAGCTAGCTGTCTTCAGAAGAGAACTGAAAAATCTAACCAGATACAATATCCAGAAAAGTAAGATTATAGTGATTGCCTCAGCAAAGAAGACTCCTGGTCTGCCACAAAGGAATGTTGAACAATTTCTCTCACAGGCAGGGAGCTCACCTATTGGAGAGTCTTGCAGCAACTGTAGTGAAAACAAAAATGAAAGAGGAAGAAGCTGCTGGAAATGGAGACTGGAACAAACAGTGAGATACCTCAGCCACCTCAGAGGGCCCCACTGATGACAATGAAAAAGCTTTTAACAGTAGGGTTGTGGATAAAACAATGAGTTCTGAAAGTTAAAACCATAATTTTTTGTACTAGAAATTAGTTACAACAGCTGCTATTTCCTTTTCCTGGGAAAAAAAAGAATGTATATTCCATTCTAAAAGAGTATGGAAATTGCAAGAAATCTCAAGGAAAGGTACATAACAAAGAATTGGAGATTAATGAATTTGTGGCAGGAATAAAAGAAAATTTGCACATGATGTTACAGATGTGAGGCCACAATGTGCTGCACTTCTGTCACAACTGTACCCCAGGTTTGTGGAGTGACACATGCCAAGGATTACTTGTACAAATTAGAGGAACATTGACTCATTTTTTATAAGAGCCCTACAATATTATTAAGGTAGTTGTATAATTTCCTGCAGTATTGAACTCAAATTCTTTGACTTTCTTTCCTACCAGTGGTTCCAAATTGCCTTTACATGGGTACTATTGCTGTGTCTCGAGCTCTGTAAATACATTTCTTGGTCCTTTTCTTATACAATTGATATTTTTTTAATATGTAAAATGTATAACAAGAGATGGTTTTCTTTTTAAAGTTCATTTTCTATTTGGTTTGAAAGGAGAAACAAGGAATGCTGGCTTCTATTTTTCTCTCATTTCGAAGAAGAAACATGCTGCTGTGTGTGGAATTGCCTTAGTTGACAAAATTGTTGCAGACTGGTGGTTCTATTACTTTGACAAAATACACTTTCATAACATCTGTTAATGCTATGCGACAAGCTACCCTGACTCCTAGCGCCAAAGTTTAACTAAAAATTCATATGATTGAAACTCATATATTTATAATCATTTTATAATGGTGCTTAAAGCAAATAGCCCATTATTTATGTTTTCCTCAGTCATTTTACGTTGCTAAATTGGAGAAGGAAGGTGGCTTTTTTCTATGCTTTTGAAGTCTTCTAATGTATATTCTAACACTGTAGAAAAATGCATTCATGCTGCAATATAAATATTTAACTTATCATAAATGGTAAGTGTAATATATTATTTATCATATTATATATTGTCTATATGAAAAGTAGTCCAAATGCTGTTTAAGAGGGTTTTAACTACAAATAGAAATATGGTCAAAATTCTTTGTCTTAATTCAGAAAGCTGGAGCCCCAGAGCTTTCAAGAGTCAATGAAATTTAAATTTATTTTCTGTATTTTAATTCACTGTTTTAGTAGTCTGACTCTGTCACTTAAATTTTTATGAAATGACACAGTATTTAGTTAGCAGTCAAAAATGGCCTTAGGCACTATTTCAGATAAGCAAGGTAATAACTAAAGATGGTAAACCTATTGTGAGAATCTAATTACATAAAAACCAAACTGGCTGGCTTTTCCTCAGTCTAGATATGGAATAATTATTAATATTCATTCCATTTGCACAAGTATACTCTGGTAGTGTTTAGACAACCTAAAAGCAATATATAAACTTAGTCTCAAAAGAATTGAAATAAACCGATGCCTCTAAAGGAGGAACTTTCAGCATTCTAAGGAATAATACTGTTGTACTTAAAACAACAATAATAATTTTACCCTTATACTCTCAAACAACAACAAAGAAAACTGATTGCCTCTTTCATTAACTGTTTAAATTTATGATAAAAAGAGGAAATTGATCATTAAATATCTGGTTTTTCTTATACTTTAGCACCTAACCAAAGTCTATATTGATCTCAGAGAACAACCTCTCCATTTTGATCTGGAGTTTAAACTAACATGTACGGTGCTAGGAAGATATATAGGAATAAAAATAGAGGTAGTAATACAAGAGAAATTCCAGCACTCCCAAGATAATATTGTAGAAGAAAAGAAAAATCCTGACATTCTCTGAAAGCTTATTTATATTCAACCTTGCAGGCCCTTGAAATTGCTCAGGCAACAGATAGGTCTGCTCCTGTGTTCTGAGACCTAATATTCTAAGATTTCAGAGACGTCTGCACAGAATAAGCTTTTGGGATGAAAGCCCTACCACAAAAGGCTCTTGCTACTAATTTCTGAACACATTTAAGCCACCTCAAAATTTACCCCAAAAAATCACATTCCATAGCCCATCTCAAAGCCAAAACCTACTGATAAGTATTCAGAAAAGTCTCTAAGCATAATAAGGAGAAAACAGGAATGGTACTTATTTTGTTGTTTTTCTTAATTTCCCTGTTCGATTCATTTATTTTAGCTGGTACATTAAAATAAAAATTATTTGTGTGGTCAGAAAATGACATTTTTATCTCACTCTTCAACTCTCCTTCCTCAAACTGATCAAAAGAGCAATATAAAAATTGAAGACTTTAACTCCAATCAAAATCTATGAATGATATTCTGACAGATGCTAGGAAATGCTGTCCAAAGAAAGGAGGAAGCTTCAGGTGACTATAGTCTCCTCTCATTCCAAACTGCCAAAAGTTTTCTCTAAAATTAAGGTTGGCAGTTAGGAGAGAATATCTACAATGATTCTTTGATTAGAGTGAAGAGAGCTTGGGTGTGGGTGGGTGTAGCAGTTTGATATTATTGATGAATTCCAAAAAGAAATATTGGATTATGTTTGTAAACTGGTCTTTTCCCCGGGTGTATTAGATTATATTGGATTCAGAGGTCTTACTTTTACTTGATTAAATAATGATTAAGGCTTTGATTGGGCCACATCAGCAGGACATTGAGTCCCTGCCCCTTTGTTGGGCGGGGACTCACAGAGAAACCACATCATAGAGAAGGGAGGTTGGAGTTTTGAGCTGGAGCCTGGGAAGTGAACACAGAGTAGAAGAACACAGAGGAATAGAGATGGCTCCTTAGTCATGGCAGAAGCCCCAGGGAGAGAGACAGAGCCATTTGCCTGGTATTCTACAGCTGGCCTTGTGGAGAGAGCACAGCAGCTGAGCCTGGAGAGAAACAGAGCCCAAGGAAGAGAGGAACCCAAGAAGCTTGAATCCTTGGCAGATGTCGGCAGCTATCTTGCCCCAGTACATGGCAATAGACTTTGGTGAAGGAAGTAACTTATGCTTTATGGCCTGGTAACTGTAAGCTTCTATGCCAAATAAATACCCTTTATAAAAGCCAACAAATTTCTGGTATTTTGCATCAGCACCCCTTTGGCTGACTAATACAGTGGACCAAGGCTGAAGTAGTTTTCCCTTTAGCAACTTAGTGTGACAATTCAGAACAGCAATGGAAGTGGTGCTGAAAAATTAAATTATACTGTGCAGCCATTTATTCTTCTATCATCTATCCCCTCAGCCAAAGAAGATTGCCATGAGTTAATGTCAAAGAAGACAAGGCAGAGAGTGAACATCATGCAAAACACTTTGATTAAAGCACTTATCTGCAAGCTATGCTGTCCCTTGAATCCCATTTTGACTGCCATAAACTTAGGAAAGAAGTTCTCCCTTGGCTAAAGAAATGGCAAATTTGGAAAGAGACATTAAACAGAAATCAACACTGCAGATTATTATAGCTCTATTTCCTTCCTTTCCTCCACTGCTGCTTTTTTCAAAAGTACCTGGAAACTTTTGAAGACGAATAATAATCAGAAAGAAACCAGGAGACAAGCTTTGCTTAGAAAGGGAAGAAAGAGAGGCAGAGGTGCAAAGGAACATGAAGTATGTACATCACAAAAGGAAATACCTAAATGTAGCATGAAAGAATGCAGACAATTATTTTGTCACAGAACCAGAGAAGTTGTCAATAATATCATCTCTCCAGAAAAGGACTCAAAGGAAAGATGCCAGAGTTCAAAGAAAAAAATTATATGTTTCAGATGAGATAAATAGCACAATTGTAAAAATCAGGAAAGGAATGAAAAATAAAAATAAAAGCCCTGTCAAAATGAAAAGCACATCAGAAGCAACAAAAAAATAGAGGGAAATGTTTGGCAATGTGAGGTGAAATATAAATATATTAATTTGATCATTTTTCCAAATTAGTAGCAAATATATGGCATATTGTGGAAATATGTGGGTGTCTTAGAATGCTAGGGCTACAAATATCAAATATCACACACCATCAGCTTAAACAAGAGGAATTTATTGAGCCACAGTTTTGGACACTAGAAATCCAAAATCAAGGTCTCAACGTACCATGCTTTGTCCCAGAGTGTGTAACATTCCGGTGCTGGCCTGCCACCCTCCTTGGGGTGCTGGGGCTTGCATCTCGCCTCCATCACGTGGTTATCTGCTTCTCACTTCTGGCTTCCACCTCCACGTCCAATTTCCCTTGTTTATAAGGACTCCAGCAATATGGATTAAGACCCATTCAGATTAAATTAGGCCTCATCTAAACAGGACCTTTGATTAACCTGGCTCCCCATAACATATTCAGATATTCTATCTACAAATGAGTTCACACTTCCCAAAACACAGATAAGTCTTGTACGTGTTAATTGTGAGGTACATAATTCAATCCCCAACAGTGAGTACCAAATTCAGATAAAAGCCCTACATAATAAGTAGAAATATAGAAATTGCAAGTTTAAAAGAAATATATATATAGTAATGTCAAAAGGATTCAGAGCCCAATTTTAAAAGGCTACAACTGAACAAAATGGGAAAATTTGAAGATCAATACAAATAATAAGGGATACTTATTTACCATCCCCAGAAGAAGCTAGGAAAATAACTCATGATTTTCAAAATGATAAATTAAGGGTAATAATAATTTATGTATTCTACTTTTCCTGTATTAAAAGTACATAAGGTAAAAAAATAGTGGAGGGAAAATTTCTTTTCATAGAACTATTTCAGCTAATAAATAGAGAATGAATGGTAGAATTAGAATATATTAATTCTGCAAACCCTGAGTGAAATAATGGATCTAAGTAATATTTGAAAGCTAACATTGTGAAAAAGCAGTTAATAGCAACAAAAAAGCAGGCACATTTTATGTATTACATGATGGAAGTACACAATGAAACTTATGATATAGTTTTTGCCTCCCCAAAATCAAGCCTGAATGAAATCAAGCATCGAGTTCTAACTAATCTCCAGTTTAAAAACACACCAGGTAAGAGAAAATACATTAACAACAGCCCAGAGATGCAGTAGAAAAATCCACACTATGAGACAATAGACCAAGTTTTTTCTACAAATAAATTGAAGAAAAAAAAAATAAGATGGTAGGCGAACACTTGGATTAAAAAGAGACTTCAAAGACATCAGTAATATGCTATCATTAAAATGCTATACAGACCTTGGTTTGATACTGTTCAAACAAACCAACTTAAAAACTATTATGAAATAAGTGGGGAAATTCAAATACAATCTTGATAATTGATTAAAATAAATTTTATTTCAAGTCATTTAATATCTTTATATTTAAAGTTCATTTTTGCATTTATATTTTTTAAAAAGAAAGTAATCCTTATCTTTTACAGCTGTGTGATACTTATGGAAATATTTAGGACAAAATGATTTAGAATTGAGAATTAGCTTCAAAATGCCATAGGAGAGGGAGAAAAAATGTATTCAATTAGATATGTATCAAAATTGGATAGTTGCTAAAGCTGGGTCATGGGAGTATGGGATTCATGATCCTTTCATCCCTAATTTTTGTAATTGCTTAAAATGTTCTAATTGCTAAAAAAATTTTCAAGCAAATTAAAAGCCCTACATAATTAAGATGGCTCTTATTGAACCTTGATTATCATATAAGGGAGGGGTGGAAACCAAGCCCCCAAACCAGCCTCAATGATAATGGTCCTGAATATATTCTTTTATGGAGTAAATTGGACAATCCATAAATATGGGTATCATGAAGAGAAAGAGAAGCATTGAAAGACAGATGATTTTGAAAGCCTTTCCCCATTAGATGTCTCAGGATTCTAGGTACCTGGGTCTAGTTTCTAATTGCCCCCAGGTCTCTGAGATCATTGAATGAATGCCTCATGTTGACCAATTCTTTGTCCAAAAAACTTCTTGATTTAAACAAGGTCATCAACACCTGCTTCCTTTTTCCATGTTTCAGGAGGCTGGCTAGGTTTTCAGGATAGTCCGTGTCTACCAGATGGATCTAGAGTAGAGGTGATTAGAGGTTATGCCTGCTGTGTGTGGCTTCCTAAACAGAAATCAGATGGCAACATGATCTGGGATAGTGATCAACTCTCAAGATCTCAGTTCTCAGAGGGTACATACAGAGTATTGCTTCTCCTCTGAGTAAGCCCTGAATAAATGGATTCACAGGCCCCACCTAGGCCTCTGTGATATCATCCTATTGTCCACTCTTTTCTGAGAAATAAGATCCTAGCTTGGGTCTTGATAATTCTGAATTTCATGAGAAAACAATGAAGCTTGCTCTATAAAACAGTTATCAAGACAACCAAGAAGATGGTGGCACAGTAAGGAGCTCCAAGAATCAGCTCATCCTACAGAGCAGTTAGTAATCACTCAGAGCTATCTAAAACACCTGTTTGGGAGCTCCAAGAGACCAGAAGAGCATCCTGCAACATCCTTCAAAAAGCAGAAGAAAGAGACTGCCCATCTGCAGAGAAGATTCATGAGTAGAGCACTCCACACCATGGAGGCCAGTGTCCATACTCCACTGAATATAGAGGGGTATTCCATGGCTGCAATTGGAAGCCCCATGTCCCAAAAACAGGAGAGGAAGAAACGTTTGGGCACTGAATTCAGCTACTTATTAGTAATTCAGCTGGCTAAATTTTAATCCTAAGAACAGCTAAAGTTTGAACCTGTCCAAGTTGGAAAGAGTCTGGTAGCAGCCATTTCGACTCCACCTGGCATGAAGGGAAGCAGGGCTGATTGAAAATTACAGTGAAGGTAGGGACCAGCTTCTTTCCACCTGGATTAGACTGCTGACCTAGCCCAGGCTCCAACCCCACCTCTGGCAGGCAGGAAGCTGGCAGGACCTTCAACAGCCTCTCCAGGTAACTGCAAGTGTATTCGGCTGGCACAGACTGAATAGTCAGATGCCTGTGTCTCCATCCCCGTACCACAATAGGATAGAAGAGGAGCAGTGTTTCCTCAGCCTTTCTGGGCAATGACAGGCAATTTTGACCCGCGTGGCCTGGACTGGCAGGTACCTGTGGATCCACCCCCCCACACCCAATAGAAGAGGAGGGGGCTGGTGTTTCTTCAACCCCTCCAGGCAATGGAAGGTACTTTCAGCCTACAGGAACAGAACTGTTGGGTACCTGTTGGTCCACCCCTACCACACAATAAGATAGGAGGTGGCTGGTGTTTCTTTAGCCTTTCTGGGCATCAGCGGGCACTTTTGGCCTACGAGGACTGAACTCTTGGGCATCAGTAGTTCCGTTCCCATGCCCTGAAGGGCAGAAGGATAGCACTCCCTCAGCCTCTCAGGGCAACTGCAAGCACATTTGGCCCCACAAATTAGATTGTTGGGCAGTCCAGAGGGTGCATCCCCGCTCTTTGGTGGGGTGGGGGGTGGGGACTGGTGCAACGTCAGTCTACCTAGGCAACTGTGGTCATTTTGGACACACACTACATAGATTGCTGCCCACACCTGCAGCTCCATCCTCACCCCAGACAGGGGAAGAAGGGGTGTGAAGATTCATCAGTCTCTCCAGGGAACTACAGATGGTCTTGGCCTGCATGACTTGGATTATTACACACAGCTGTGGCTCTGTCCCTACCCCTGGCAAAGGAGAAAGCTAGGAGAAGCTTCATTGTTCCCTGGGACAATGTGGATAGCTTTAGCCTCCACAGTTTACAGCACCAACCATATCCTTAGCTCCTACTACACAACCAGCAATGGAGAAAGTGCAAGAAAGCCCTAAATTGAGAGAGAAACTGAACCCAGAATAAATACATCTAGTAAGCCAGATGCCTAAGCACTAACAAATAATTACAATCCATACCAAGGAACAGGAAGATATGACCCAGTTAAAGAAACAAGATAAGCTTCCATGTGACATAAAGGAGTTGAGACAAATAATCATAGATGTTCAAACAAATCTCCTTAATAAATTCAATGAGATGGCTAAAGAGATTAAGGATATTAAGACACTGGGGGAGCAGAAAGAAGAATTTGAAAGCATACATAGAAAAATAGCAGGCCTTATGGGAATGAAAGGTGCAATAAATGAAATTAAAAATACAATGGAGTCATATAACAGCAGATTTGAAGAGGCAGAAGAAATAATTGATGAGCTTGAAGACATGGCCTCCAAAAGTGAACATACAAAAGAGCAAATGAAGAAAAGAATGGAAATATTGAGCAGGGTATCAGGGAACTAAGCAACAGCAAGAGATGTGCGAACATACATGTCATGGGTGTCCAAGAAGGAGAAGGGAAGAGCTGCAGAAAGAATATTTGAAGAAATAATGGTAGAAAATTTCCCAACCCTATTGAAGGACAGATATCCATGTCCAAGAACAACAAAGTACTGAATAAATCCAAATAGACCAACTCTGAGACACACACTAATCAGAATGTCAAATATCAAAGACAAAGAGGGAATTCCGAGATCAGCAAGAGAAAAGCAATGCATATAAAGGATACCCAATAAGATTAAATGTCTATTTCTTATCAGAAACCATAGAGGCAAGAAGGCAGTGGTATGACATATTTAAGATACTACAAGAGAAAAACTTCCACCCAAAAATCTTATATCCAGCAAAGCTGTCTTTCAAAAATGAGGACAATTTTAGACTATTAACAGATAAAAAGAAACTGATAATAACAAAGAGATCAGCTTTGCAGGAAATGCTAACGGAGTGCTACAGCCTGAAAAGAAGAGACAGGAGAAAGAGACTTGAAAAAGAGTCTAGAAATGAAGATTATATCAGTAAAAGTAATTATAAGTATCAAAAGAGTGGTGAAAATAAAATATGACAGATAAAACCCAAAGGTCAAAATGGGCAAAATAAGAACTTACTTCACAGTAGTAACATTGAATGTTAAACTTCCCAATCAAAAGACACAGATTGGCAGAATGGATAAGAAAATATGAGCCACCTGTATACTGTCTACAAGGGACTCAACTTAGATGCAAGGATGCCAATAGATTGAAAGTGAAAGGCTGGAAAAAATTATTCCATGCATGCTGTAACAACAACAACAAAAAAGCTGAATAGCTATACATATATCAGATGAAATAAACTCTAAAAACAAAACGTTTATTAAAGACAAGGAAGGACATTATATATTAATAAAAGGGGTAGTACACGAGGAAGAAATCACAATCATAATTATATATGCACCTAACCAGGATGCCTCAAGATACATGAGGCAAAAACTGGCAAAACCGAAGGGAGAAATAGATATCTCTACAATAATAGTTGGAGACTTCAATACACCACTCTCAGCATTGGATGGAACATCTGGGCAGAGGATAAATAAAGAAATAGAGAGCTTGTATAATATACCTCAAGAAGCTAAATATAGAACTGCTATATGACCCATCCATTCCTCTCTTAGGAATATACCCAGAAGAACTGAAAACTCTGACATGAACAGACATCTGCACATTGATGTTCATATTGGCATCATTCACAATTGTCAAAAGAATGGAAACAACCCAAGTGTCTATCAACCAATGAATGGATAAGCAAAATGTGATATATACATATGATGGAATACTATGCTGCAATAAAAAGGAATGAAATTGAGATGTATATGGTAACATGGATGAACCTTGAAGACATTATGCTAAGTGAAGTAAGCTAGGCACAAAAGGACAAATATTATATGGTCTTATTAATATGAACTAAATATGAAAAATAAACACATGGAGTTAAAACCTAGACTATAGGTTATTAGGAGATAAGAGAAGAGATAAGAAGGACTACTAATGCTTAATGTATGTAGACATTTTAATTACCTTTACTGTAAACGTGTGGAAATGTACAGAGTTGATGGTAACACATTATAGTGAGTAGCAGCTGGTTTATAAATAGGAATGTGGATGTAAAGGATAGTCTAGGGATGTAAATGTAAATTGAAAGAAAGCTAAAGAATAATCTAGGGAATGGATAACACAGTGAACCCAGAGGTGGTTGAGAATTGTGGTTGATGGTGCAGCTGCAGGAGTGTCCTGCGAGCTAGAGCAGATGTACGTCACTATTGCGGGATGGTAGTAATGTGGAGAAGCATGGACAAAATACAATTGATGTGACCTATGGACTGTGGTTAACAGAAATACTGTAATATTCTTGCATCAATGCCAAAGATGTACTGTGTTGATAATGGAGGGTAATGGGAAAAGTATGCCACATGTACACTAGGGACCATGATTGGTGGTAATTGTCTGATGATATTGTCTCATAATTTGTAACAAATGTTGCACCACCATATAGTGTGTTGGTGAAGGGGTTTTATATGGGAATTCTACACATGTGCATGATTGTTTTGTAAGTTCACAATTCTGTAATAAAAATATATTTAAAAAATAATAATAGGGTGGGTTGGGGGAAAGCATACACCAAATGTAAGATACGGACTATAGTTAGTAGTAAGATTTTGACGATATTCCTTCCTGATTTGTAACAAATGTCTCACAACAATGCAAGGTGTTTGTGATGTATTGATATATGGGAACCCTGTATGATGTTATGCATAATAGTTTTGTGGCTTCACAACTTTCTATGCACTTATTGTTTATGTATGTTCATGTATGAATGATATACTTCAATTTTTTAAAAAGAGAAGATAATACATACAAAGCTCAGGCACAGAGGCTGGCACATGGCAAAGACTCAATCATATTTCTGCTAATATGATAATATCATTTACTTTTACTGCCTTTAAGCCATTCTCACCTCCTCTAGTGGTGCAACTGTGATGTACATATAAATGGTGACAAAGCAGATATAGCTGAGAGCTACCATTTTAAGTTTTCTCTCTCCAGGACTCAGCTCTAAGCATGCAAGTCATTAAACTTGTCAAACTAACTAAATGACTTTCTTTCCTGACTGGAGAAATCCTGTAGCATGAGAATGTTAAGAGGATGAGACCAAGAAGATCCACTTTAGTGGGAGAAAAGAAAAAAGAGGGTGAGAGGCAGCTCAGAGAAAACATACATACACTCAAAAGTCTGCCAGATTATATTACAATTATGCAAGATATTGCCATTGGGGAGAACAGAGTGAAGAGTACACAGGATCCCTCTGGGTTATTTCTTACAACAACAAGTGAATCAAAAATTATCTCAAAATTTAAGAAAAAAGATTTCTAAAGTCTGCCAGAAACTCAGGTTCCTAAGATTCTATTAAAATCAATCTGCATACCATCAGAAAGGTCACTCTTTTAGCATACTCCTCTAGACCAGAGCATCCTGAAGACAGAAACTGTTTCTTTCCCTCTCAGAATCCCCAGCACAGCACTGTGCCTGGCATGCAGCAGACTCACAATAAATGTTAAATCAATGCTAAAAAATTAAAAAAAAAAAAAAAAAAACAGTTATCAGGCATTGTTTTCAGTTCAGAAAACTGTGTTAAGTACTGGGAATATGAAGAGGAATAATACACAGCCCCACAAATAAAAGCACCATTGTATAATGAGAGAAACACATATATAGACAAGTAATTTCTCTTGGTGTTTAGTTAAAAAATATTTTACCTACAACCTCTTATTCATAGAAATACAAAGAGGAAGGGCACGTAGCCCAAACTGGGAATGCTTCCAGGAAGAAGTTCGTAGCTAATCTGAGTCTTTAAGAATACATAAGGGTTGCTGGATACTTTCAATACTTCTCTACTTCCAATCTGTCAGGAAATGTTTTTGGTTCTATTTTCAAAACACACTTAAAATTTCACCAAATTGTACCATTCCCACTGTTATTAACCTAGTTCAATCCACAATCCAATCCATTCTCCCTCCTGGATTTTTTCTATAGCATATTAACTGACCTCTCTCATTTACTCTTGTTCCAAACATTCTTAACATACTTAAACAGCAATAGTAATCATTTAAAAATCAATTAAAAATTGGATTTCATCACTATCATTTTCCTAATCACTCTGATCATTCAGTTTCAAGGACCTCTTGATAACTTTGCTGTTTCTTGAACACATTAAACACATTTCTAACTTTTTAGATTTTTACTAGCTAGATCATCAGGAGCTATTCTGTGGCTGGAATTGGAAGCACTGCTTCCCAAAAACAGGTGAGGAAGAGACAGTTGGCCACTGACTTCATCTACTCATTAGTAAATTTGGCTGGCTAAAGTATAACTCTAAAAACAACTTAAGTTTGAAACTGTCCAAATTGATAAGAGGCTGGCAGCTGCAATTTTGACTCTGTCCATGGCATGAGGGGAAGCCAGGCTGATTGAAAATCACAGTGATGGTAGGAGTGACTTCCTTCCACCAGGATCAGGCTGCAGGCCTAGGCTAGACTTCAGCCTCACTTCTGGCAGGGAAGAAGCTAGCAGGACCTGTACCAGCCTCTCTGGGTAATTGCAGGTATATTTGGTTGGCACAAACTGAATAGTTGGAAGTCTGCCAGGGTAACTGCAGTCATTTTGGACTGCACAGAATAGATTGCTGCCCACACCTGAAGCTCCAACCCCAATGCAGTCATAGGAAGAAGGGTGTGCCTTCATAGTCTCTCTGGGCAACATCTGTATAGGCCTGCACGACATGGATTTTATTATATACGGTTGTGACTCTGTCCCTACCCTTGGCAAAGGAGTAAGTTGGGAGAAGCTTCATCAGTCCCTTGGGCAACACAGGCAGCTTGAGCCTCCACAGCATACAGCACCAACTACATCCTCGGCTCCTACTACACAACCAACAAGGGATAAAGGGCAAGAAAGCCCTTAAAAAGAGAAACTGCACTGAGAATAAATACATCTACAAAGCCAGATGCCAAAGCACTAACAGAAAATTAAAACCCATACCAAGAAACAGGAAAATATGGCCCAGTTAAAGGAACAAGGTAAGCCTCCAGGTAACATAAAGGAGTGGAGACAACTAATCATAGATGTTCAAACAAATCTCCTTAATAAATTCAATGAGATGGCTAAAGAGATTAAGAATAAAGAAGGCATTAGATGAGCACAAAGAAGAATTTTGTAAGCAGACATAGAAAAATAGCAGACTTTAAGGGAATGAAAGGTGCAATAAATGAAATTACAAATAAGTGGAGTCATATAAAGCAGATTTGAGGAGGCAGAAGAAAGGATTGGTGAACATGAAGACATGGCCTCCAAAAGCAAACATACAAATGAACAGAAGAAAATAAGAATGGAAAAAATTGAATAAGGTCTCAGGGAACTAAATGACAGCAAGAGATGTGCGAACATATGTGTCATGGGTGTCCCAACAGGAGAAGGGAAAAGGTGCAGAAGGAACATTTGAAGAAATAATGGTTTCCCAACCCTATTGAAGGACATAGATATCCATGTCCAAGAACTACAACATATTCCAATCTGAATAAATCCAAATAGATCAGCTCAACACACGTACTAATCAGAACGTCAAATGCCAAAGACAAAGAGATAATTCTGAGACCAGCAAGAGAAAACAATGCATCACATAAAAGGGATACCTAATAAGATTAAGTGCCGATTTCTCATCAGAATCCATGGAAGCAAGAAGACAGTGGTATGATATATTTAAGATATTACAAGAGGAAAACTGCTACCCAAGAGTCTTATGTGTGGCAAATTTGTCTTTCAAAAATGAGGGCAAAGTTAGAATATTACCAGATGAAAAGAAACAGAGAATTTATAACAAAGAAACTAGCTTTGCAGGAAATACTAAAGGGAGTGCTACAGCCTGAAAAATAAATGACAGGAGAGAGAGGCTTGGAAAAGGGTCTAGAAATGAAATGAAAATTTTATCAGTAAAAGTAATAAAAGTGTCAAAAGAGTGGTGAAAATAAAATATGGCAAATAAAACCCAAAGGTCAAAATGAGTGAAATAAGAACTGCCTTTAAAATAATAACATTGAAAGTTAATAGATTAAACTCAGAAGACACAAACTGGCAGAATGAATTAAAAAAAAAAAAAAAATGAGCCATCTGTATTCTGTCCGCAAGTGATAAGCCTTAGACTCAAGGATGCTAAAAGCCTGAAAGTGAAAGGTCTGCCATAAGGAAAAAAAAAAACAGAGTAGCTATACTTATATCAGATGAAATAGAATTTAAAAATACTAGTAATGTGCAATTTGAAGAAGTCAGGAAAAAATTCCATTTACAATAGCGACTAAAAGAATCAAATATTTAGGAATAAACTTGACCAAGGATGTAAAGCACTTGTATTCAGAAAACAACAATGCATTGTTAAAGGAAATAAAAAAGACCGAAATAATTTGAAAAACATTCCATGCCCATGGATTGGAAGGCTAAATATTAAAATGTCAGTTCTACCCAAATTGATATACAGATTCAATGCAATCCTGATAAAAATTCCACCAACATTTTTTAAAATAAATGGAAAACACAATTGTCAAATTTATTTGGATGGGTAAGGGGCCCTGAATAGCCAAAAACATCATAAACAGGAAAAGTAAAGTTGGAGGACTCTCACTTCCACACTTTAAATCATGTTACCTAGCTACAGTGGTTAAAAACAAAACAAAACAAACAAACAAAAAAAAAAAAACAGCATGGTACTGACATAAAACAGACACATAGACCAATGGAACTGAACTCATGGTTTAGAAACAGACCCTCATATCTATGGTCAAGTGATTTTGGCAAACCTCTCAAACCCACCCATCTTCGGTAAAACAGTCCATTCAACAAATGGTCCTGGGAAATTGGATGTCCATAGCCAAAAGAAAGACAGTGGACCTCTATCTCACACCTTATCCAAAAATTAACTCAAAATGGATCAAAGACCTAAATATAAAAGCTAGAACCATAAGGCTTCCAAGAGAAAATGTAGGAAAATGTCTTCAAGACCTCGTGGTACATCATGGATTCTTAAAGGAGATCAGAAGAAGGCTGATGGACTACTGATGCTTAATATAGGTAGAAGTTTTAATTAACTTTACTGTAAAAGTGTAGAAATGTATGGAGTTAATGGTAACACATTATAGTGAGTAACAGCTGGTTTATAAATGGGAATGTGGCTGGAAAGGGTAGTCTAGGGATGTAAATGTCAATTGAAAGAAAGCTAGAGAATAATCTAGTGACTGAATAATGCAGTAAACCCAGAAGTGGATGAAAATTGTGGTTGATGGTACAGATGCAAGAGAGTCCTTTGTGAGCTAGAGCAGATGTACGTCACTATTGCACGATGGTGGGAATATGGAGAAGCATGGGAAAAATACAATTGTAGTGACCTATGGACTATGGTCAACAACAACACTGTAATATTCATGCATCTATGCCTAAGATGCACTGTGTTGATAATGGGGGAGTATGGGAAAAGTGTGCCAAATGTATGCTATGGCCATGGTTAGTGGTAATAGTCTGATGATATTATCTCACAATCTGTAGCAAATGTTCTGCCAAGGCATGGTGTGTTGAGTGTTGTATGGGAATTCTGCACATGAGCATGATTGTTTTGTACATTCATATATTCTGTAATAAAAATATATTTTTAAAAATAATAATAGGGTGGGTTGGGGGGAAAATACACCAAATATAAGATATGGACATAGTAGTTAAGATTTTGATGATACTCCTTTATAATTTGTAAGAAATGTCTCACAACAATGCAAAATGTTGGTGGTGGGTTGATGTATGGGACCCCTGTATGATGTTATGTATGTTTGCTTTGTAAGTTCACAACTTTTACTATACACTTATTGTTTATGTATGTTCATGTATGAATGATATAACAATAAAAATAATAATAGGATGGGTAGGGGAAATACAGCAAATATAAGATACTTTGGTTGGTATTAATATTTTGAGGATGCTCTTTCATTATTTCTTAAAAATGTTTACAACAATGCAAAGTATTGGTGGTAGAGTGAGGTATGAAAGCCCTGTATGATGTTATACATGTTTGTTTTATAAGTTCACAACTTTTACTATACAGTTATTATATATGTTTATGTATGAGTGATATACTTCAATAATTTTTTTAATGGAAAAAAACCACAAACAAACAAACAAACAAACAAACAAAAAAAAAAAACCCAAAGTGCTAAGAAATGATATAGTGATGATGAAAATGTATGTGTTTATCCCCCAGGACAAGATTAAGCTAAAGATTTGAAAATTGAATTTTATTATTTGTGAAATATCACAGTTTTCTACAATCCTTAGAAGCCTAAATACTATGTATCACACCTTATGTAAACTAGAGGAGGTCTAGAGAATCAAGTTAAAATTAAGAAAGAAGATATTTAATCATTCTACCACACTGTACTTGATATTTGGATTTGACTATCACTCTTCCTTTCATTAAAAAAATGAGTGTTTCACATGCTTGAGTTTGTATTAGACTGAGGTTAATGGATAAACTAGAGATGTCTAGTAAAAGAATTCTAGGTACCTTCTATAAGCAGTGGTGCAGCAAAATGGAGTCAGGCTATTTTCTTAACCTGCTACAACTCAACATCACCAGTTAACAATATCCTTTTTCCTTTTATACCTGCACAAGATTTAGAATTGATCCTATCCCCAGTAAAATGAAAGAAATTTGGCCACGTGTAGTATTCTATACAAAATCACAATGCAAACTAAAGAAAGTCATAAAAGAACTTGACATTTAAAGAAAATGGAATTTCATGATGAAGTGACTGCCTAGGAGACTTTGCCTAAGTAGCAGTTTCCATGATTATGGAGTTTCATAAACAGCATCATTTTTCATCATTAAAATACCTCTGGATTTCAGGATTTGACAATTATGTTGGCAGTTATGCACTATGCTTTTGTTACATGTTTGTGAGTAGTTTTAGTAAGTACTTTGCTTTTAATAAGTACATTTTCCCTTTACTTGAGTTTTTCTCCATCTTACTTATTCTGTTAAAATAACCAACATATTGTATGCAACCACAGGAGCCTGTAATCATGAGATAAATGAATGGAAGAGAAAATTCTCAGGTTTTCTTGTCATGTGATCGTCTAGTTAATATTCTGAAACATTTAATATTATACTCACAATTTATACAGTAGTTGCTCCCAAAGATACATGCTCAAATGCAAAATGTATAGAGAAGGTGAATTCAAATGAGAATTTGTCTTAGATGGGCTTCACAAAGAAGCAGAAACTGAGAAAAAGATTTGAGTATAAATAGCTTATTTAAGAGTTGAAACTTTCTCTCTTAAATACCACTTAGGCAATTAGAGAAGTTAGAGAAAAGAAATTCAATCAATGCTTCATTATCAAATAATTTATCACTATGGACAACTGGCACATAGTCCTACTGGATAACTCTGTAGGAGAATCAAACATAAACTTGAGAGTTATTCTATCTGAAGAGTAAGGATGATTGTTCCCTAACTCCTGTCAGCCATTGGTTATGGATTTTCCCTGGAGTGTCTTAATTACTCAAATTTATCTTGACAGGTCTACATAGCAAACATTGTAGCATCCAGAGATTGCCTTCAGGCAAAGAAATTCGGATGCTGTCAAATAGAACTCAAAACATATTGCAACCAAATAATAAGGGAAAGGGGGAAATGAGCTGGACACTTCCACCACCTGCTACAGAATTAGAATAAAATATATTGTGAAAGCATTGTTAATAAAACTGTATTTAATGAAATTGTGTTTTAGCCAGGTTAACTTACCTCCATTCTTCATTCCTTCCATCAATCCATAAGCATTTATTGATCTTTAATATGTGCCACATATATTACTAAAAGCTGATAGTTAAAGATTAAAGAGTATTTCATGCCTTGTCTTGTTCCAGATCTTAGAGTGAAAGTTTCATTCTAACACCATTTAGAATGATGTTAGCTGTGAGTTTTTCATATATGTCCTTTATTAAGTTGAGGAAGTTGCCTTCTATTCCTAGTTTTATAAATGTTTTTATCAAGAAGTTGTGCTGATTTTTGTCAAATGACTTTTCAGAGTTGACTGAGGTGATCCTGTTTTTTTTTTTTTTAACATTTATTAATTTATCATATTACATTAATTGATTGTCTTAAGTTGAACCACCCTTGCATAACTGGGATAAATTCCACTTGGTCGTGATGTATGTAGCAGTTTGGTATTATTTCTGAATTCTGAAAATAGATATTGGATTATGTTTGTAAACTGGTCTGTTCCTCTGGGCTAGTAATAGATTGTATTGGATTCAGAGATTTAACTCTTATTTAATTAACTTATGATTAAGGCTTTGATTGGGCCATGTCCATAAGACGTTGAGTCCCTATCCTCTTGTGGGAGGGGGCTCACAGAGAAAACAACAAGGCAGAGGATTTAGTTGAAGTTTTCCACTGGAGCCCTGGGAAGTAAACACACAGAGAAGCAGATACATAAGGAAAGAGAGGAGGCTCCATTAGACACTGCAGAGACCGTGGGAAGAGTGATGAGATGTTCACTTGATACTCTACAGCTGACCTTGTGGAGATAACAGAGCAGCTGAGTCCAGAAGAGAATGAGCCCCAGGATAGGGATGAGACTTATCCCAGCCAACCGCTGATATTGGAAGAAGCTGGGACCACAGAGCCAAGACAGGAAGAGGGAACCTGAACCCTTGCAGACATTGGCATCTATCTTGCTTCAACATGTGGCAACAGACTTTGGTGAGGGAAGTAACTTATGCTTTATAGCCTGGTAACGTAAGCTTCTACCCCAAATAAATACCCTTTAAAAAGCCAACAGATTTCTGGCACTTTGCATCAGCACCCCTTTGGCTGACTAATACAGTATAAAATTCTTTAAATGTGCTATTGGATTAAGTTTGCTGGTATTTTTGTTGAATTTTTTGTGTGTCTATATTCATAAGAGATATTATTCTTCTCTTTTCTTGTGGTATGTTTATGTGGCTCTGATATTAGCATTATATTGGCCTCATAGAATGAGTTAAGGAGTATTCCTTACTCTTCAATATTTTGGAGGAATTTCAGCAGAATTGGTATTGATTCTTCTTGGAATGTTTGGTAAAATTCACCTGTGTAACAATCTGGTCCTGAGCTTTTCTTTTTGGAGATGTTTTGGATTACTGATTCAATCTCTTTATGTGTTATTAGTCTGTTAAGACTTTCTATTTATTCTTGAATCCATGTAGTTAGTTTGTTTTTATCTAGGAATTTATCTATTTCATCTAGGTTATTTAATTTGTAGTTATATAGTTGTTCATAATTTCCTCTTATAATTAATTTTATTTTTGTGGGGTCAGTATTAATTTCCTCCTTTCAATTCTTATTTTAGAATTAGTGTCCTCTCTCCTTTGTTCTTTCTCAGACTAGTTAAAAATATCAATTTTATTGAACTTTTCAAAGTAACAACTTTTACATTGTTGATTATTGATTTTTTTTCCTTTTCATTTATCTCCACTCTAATCTTTGTTATATTCTTCCTTCTCTTCAATTTGGATTTAGTTTGCATTGTTTAATTTTCATATATTTGTGAATATTCCAGTTAATTCTCTGGTATTGATTTCTAGTTTCATTCCATGGTAGTCAGAGAAGATATATTTTTTAATTTATTTTTAAATTTATTGAGCCTTGCTTTGTGGCATAATATATGGTCTATCTTGGAGAATGCTTCATGTACACTAGAGAAAAAATGTTCATTTTAATTTTGTTGGGGGAAGTGTTTTAAATATTTCTGCTAGGTCTGGTTTCTACTACTGATCAAGTCTTCTATTTCCTTATTGATCTTCTGCCCAGATGTTCTATCCATTATTGAAAGTGGTGCATTGAAGTCTCCTACTATTAATATAGAATCATCTATTTCTCCCATCAAATCTGTCAATACTTGCTCCATATAATTTGAGGCTTTGCAATTAGGTAAATATATATTTATAATTGTTATGAGTTCTTGTTAAATGGACCTCTTTACCAGTGTATAGTGGTCTTTTTTGTCCTTTGTAACTTTTTTGACTTAAAGTCTATTTAATCTGATATTAGTATAGCTACCCCAGCTTTTTTGGTTATTATTTGCATGGTATATCACTTTCAACCTAAATGTGTCTTTGATTTTAAGATGAGTCTCTTGTAAACAGCATGTAGTTGAATGTTGCTCTATTACCCTTTTTGCCAATCTCTGCCTTTTCACTGGATAGTTGAATCTATTTATATTTAAAGAACTCCTGAAAATATGGGATTTTCTTTTGCCATTTTACTATTTGATCTTTTATATTCTTTTTTTTTTTTTTTTTGCCTTTTACTTCTACCATTAATCCTACTTTCATATTTATTTTATTTTTTGTATTGTACCATTTTGAGTTCCTTCTCATTTCTTTCTGTATATATTTTTCATTTATTTTATTTGTGATTACCATAGGGCTCAAATTTAATATCCTAAATCTGTGACAGTCACTTTTGATTTAACACAAATTTAACTACAATAGCATACACATACACTGTTTCTGTATCCCACCATCTCTCAATCTTTTTGTTGTACTTATTTAAAATTATATATTTAGGGGGCAGATGTGGCTCAAATGGTTGGGGGTCCGTCTCCCATATGAAGGGATCTGGGTTCGATCCCTGGGACATCCCGGTAAAAGAAAAGAAAAAAAATATATATATATTTATACATTGTGTTCCCAAAGCCATAGATTCATCATTACTTTTTATGCATTTGCATTTTGAACCTTTAAAAAGTAAAAATTGGTTTCACATACCAAAAATTACTATAAAATAATACTTGCATTTATGATTTTCCATGTAGTTACTTTTCCTGGGGGTGTGTGTCTTTGTTTCTTTATGCCATTGGTGTCATTTCCTTTTAAGCTGAAGAACTCCCATTGCATTGCTTGTAGGGCAGGTATAGTGGTAACAAAATCCTTCAGTTTTTTGTTTGGATATATTTTAATCACCCCTTATTTTGAAAGACAATCTCACTGGATATAAAATTTTTAAATGGCGGTTGTTGTTGTTGTTTTCAGCACTGTAAATATTTCATCATATTGTCTTCTTGCCTCCATGGTTTCTGACAAGAACTTGGCATTTAATCTTATTGAGATTTCCTTGTACTTTACATATTGCTTTTCTCCTGCAGTTTTGAGATATCTCTTCTTGTCCTTGGCATTCAACAATTTGTCCACTGTGTGACCGGGCATGGTTTTCTTTGAGTTTATCCAGTTTTGGGTCTGTTGGACTTTAAGTGTGGATGTTCATATTTTTCATTATATTTGGGAAATTTTCTGCTATTAATTCTTTGAGTAGCCCTTCTGTACCTTTCTTTGTTTATTCTTCTGGGACTCTGATAATACATATATTTGTATACTTGATGGTGTCCCACAAATCTTTTGGGATCTGTTTGCTTTTGTAAATTCTTTTTTCTTTCTGTTCCTTAGCCTGAATCATTTCAATTTCCTGTCTTTGAGAATGTTTATTCTTTCTTCTGCAAGTGACAGTCTGTTGCTAAAATCCTCTAGGGAATTTTTCCTTTCAGTAATTGTGATTTTCAACTCCAGTATTTCTGTTAGTTCCGTTTTAAAATTTCAATTTCTTTATTGAAATTCTCATATTGTTTCTTCATTGTTTTTGTTATATCCTTTAGTTCTCTCTCTGTGCTTCTTTTATCTCCTTAATCATATTGAAAGATCATTTTCTAAAAGTCTTTAACCAAAGTCTGGCCTTCTTCACTGATGGTTTCTAGATTTTTATCTTGTTCCTTTGGATGGGCCATTTTTTCCTGTTTCTTTATCTTTTAATCTTTTGTTGCACACTGTACATTTTCATATTTTAAAGTGCTATCTCTGTGTTTTAACCCCTGAGCTCTGTGTTCATTAAGTTTTATCCAGCTAGTGATATGAGTGTCAGGCACTAACAAAAGCAAACTAACCAACATAAAAATACCTTTCACATTCTTTGCTAACTGGCTCTGACTTGTCTGGCACTCTGTTTCAGAGTTTAGCCCCATATCAAAAAGATCAGCCACGTAATTTTAACCCTTGGGGCTGATCTTTTTGATAGAAGGGCTAAACTCTGAAACAGAGTGTCAGACAACACAGAAACAATTAACCCAAACCCTCTGAAAAGTGCAGGGTCTTCTTCATTTCATCTTAGACTACATCTAAGACTACAGCTTAGACTACAGCTTGCTTTTGGCTTAGGAATTCCTTTATCTATATGAATTTGAATGCCTTTTCTACTCCCTATGAAATGATCTTTGTTCTTCTCCTGGATAATCTATTGCATGATTTTAATCAGGTAGTCCTCTGCCACAGGATGCTTTGGCTTCATTGTTCCTTGCATTGAACTGTCTGCAAGCTGCTTCTGCTTGCAGAGCAAGTTCTGGGAGGACAAACTATTGATGAGTCTACTGGTTCAGTATTTCTGGCTATCACCAGATAGATTCATACCTACATACAGACACCCCAATATGCATATTTTTCCTTGTTTTATTTTTTTATTATTTTTTAAAAAGATTTTTATTTATTTATTTATTTTATTTATTTATTCCCCCCTTGCTGCTTGTGCTCGCTCTTTCCATTTGCTGTGCGTTTTTCTGTGTCTGCTAATCTCCCTTTGATGGCTCATCTTGCTGTGCCAGCTCACTGCACCATGTGGACCCTGAGCTCACCGTACTGCACGGGAGCTCCTTCACTAGGAAACCCCAGGGATGGAACCCGGGGCCTCCCATATGGTAAATGGGAACCCAACCAATTGAGCCACAGCCACTTCCCTTTTCCTTATTTTAAATAGTGCGTTGTATGTTGGTCAGGAGTCTCCTGAGAAACAGAGAGAGGGGGAGGGATTTATAAGGAATTGACTTGTGTAATCTTGTGAACTTAGAAGCTAGCATGGCCCAAATGCACTAGGACAGTCAGTAAACTGGAAATGCCGATAAAGGTGATATTGAAGTCCTTATTCTGATTTCTCCATGGTAGGCTGTTTGGAAATTCTAGCAAGAATCCATGCTGACATTGAAGCAGAAATTCTGTTTTTACTTCAGAAACTCTCAGTTTTGGCTTTCAAGAACTCCAGCTGATTAGATATGGAGACTACTCACATTGATGAGGATAATCTTCTTTGTTGAGTGTACATGCTATTGACTGATTGCAAATGCAATCAACTGATTGTAGATGCAAATTCCATCTCTGAAATATCTCTGCAGGAGCAAGTAGGCCAGTGCTTGACCAAACAACTGGACACTATTACCTGGCCGAGTTGGCACTTGAAATTAACCATCACATTCTTCTATGAACATTTTAATTTTAGTGCATGTCTTTTGGTGACATATGAATACATTCCTCTTGGTTACATAAGATATGCTGTCTTCAGACTTAAGAAATATTGTCAAAGATTCTTGTACCAATTTCCACTTCTACCAGCAGTAGATAAAAATTCTGGTTTTTCTATATCCTCATCAATATATATTATTTTCTTCTGTTTTATTTAGCCATTCTGGAGGATGTATTATGATAACAGATTTAAAAATTTATTTTTATTGGGATATAACATGCATGAAATAAAGGGCACAAATCTTAGGTGCACAGATTAATGATTATTTTCTTACATATATATTCACCACAGAGGTAAACACCACTCATATCAAGATATAGAATACTTATAAAAGTTTCCTTCATGCCTCCCAAGTTAATACTGCCTTCCCAAGGTAACCAGTATTCTTAATTTTATCACCAGGTTCTTGAACTTCATATACATGATCTCAGACACTACATACGCTCTTATATCTGGCTTCTTTGTATATGGGATTTGGACATATTGTTATATTGATATATTATTTGTTATGACTTTCTAGGTACAATTTTTCATTACAATGCTGATGGGTATCTGTGTTCTTTCAGTTTTTATCATTAATAACAAAGTAGTTTTACGTATTCTTAATATATTTTTGTGATTATGAACACTACTTTATCTTAGGTATATAATCTATGAATAGTATTGCTGGGCCTTATGGAAAGCATACATTTAGCTCTTAAAAAAAGTACTGCCAAATGGTTTTTCAATGTCTTTATATCAACGTACACTCCACTCAACAATACATGAGAGTTCCATTTCCTCCACCTCTTGCCAACTTTGTCAGTCTTCTTAATTCCAGCCATTCCAGTAGTTATGCAATTATATCACACTGTGGTTTGAATTACATTCCGCAGTAAGTAATGATGTTGAGCTTTGATAAGCTTGAAATAATTCTTTATGCTTTTATGTCCATTTTTGTGAAGTGACTTTTCAAGTTATTTGCCTATATATTTTCTATTTTGTTCTTTGTCTTTTTTTCTTATAGATTTGTATGTGCCACTATATAAATACACACACACACAATATGAATGCTTTGTTGGATATGTTTATTGAGAATATCGTATCATGTGCCATGGTTGATTTTTTACTCTTTTAATTTCTTCCAATGGATAAAATGTCTTAATTTTACCATAGACCATTTTCTAAATTTTCTCCTATGATTAATTTTTTTGTTATGTTTGATAAAGTTTTGTCTATTTCAAGGACATTAAACTGTTCCCTTCTAAAAGCTTTATTAATATACTTATTTTGATCTGCAGTTCATTGGCAATTTGTTTCCATCAAATGATTTAAGGTTCCAGAAGCATTTTTTTCCATTTGAATATGCTATCAGCACAACATCATATTTTTAAAAGGCCATTCTTTCCCCACTGCACTTTGTCATATATCAGGTAGACATATGTATTATTCATTTGGACTTTCTATCATATTCCCTTGGTTTATTTCTTCATTCAAACATAAGATTTTATGGTTGTTCTCCACCAAGAGGGTTAATTTACATTAAGTTATCCCATCAAAACCCAGCAAAAACATCTAACCAGATATTTTCATGTAACAATATTGAGAGAAATAAGGGGGTTAAATGGGGGAAAATGATGTTTGAGTAGTTTTATGAAATCCTTATCATTCATAATAGGAATTAAATAAATAACTTTTAAGAATAATATATCATGGAGCATCCAGATAAGTAGTCATTTAGGTAAATGGAGTTATATGTCAGGAAAAATATCAGAAAACTCAAATGAAAGTGTTTGCCTTTAAGAACAGGTATCTTTTGGAGAAGAGTGATGTAAGGAACTGTTTTTTGTTTGTTTATAAGTATTATAGGACTGTTTGATTTTACAGAGTATGTACATGTATTAGTTTGATAAATATAAAAACAATTTAAGTAAAATATAGTAAAAATTCTCCACTTGCAGACGAAAGACAAAAATATATGAAAGAATAAGAGTGTCAGCGTCCCAAAACCTTTTATCTACCTGGGGCCAGATGTATTTTGGAATGCTGACTTTCTTGTATTTTAAAAAGATGATATGTCACACATACTATGAGATATGTATTATCAGGAATATTATCCTTATGCTGACATGAAATATCAGCAAAAGTAATGGTATCTTTCCTATTGGGATTGTAAAAACTGTTATAATTGGAAAAAAGAAGTATTCCTTTTGAATTATAATAGAACTTGACTCGATTCAGGATTCTTGTAAATTTCAATAAATAGGTATATTCCAAATTTAGGAAATGGATTGAGAAGATTTGAATTACCAAACATCACCGTATGAGATCCAAATATAAAATGAGGCCATAACAATTATAAAAATTAACAAAATCAATTACTAAGAGCCCTTTATGTAATATTATTTTTTGCTCCAGAAAAGGTGTGTGTGTTTGTGCGTGCGTGTGTATGTATGTACTGGCAGATCTCTGATGAAAAGAGAGACTCTTGGTTATCAACATTTTTAAAAAATGGTTTCCTATATATTAACATACACAAAAATCAGTTCAGATTGATAAAAGACAAAATTTTTAAAGTTAAAAAATATATAGAAATATATTTCTTTTACTTTTGTCCTCAGAGGAATTTTTAAAGAAGCCACCAAGATCTCTAGAATTAAATACAATTATAAATTTATCTGCATGAAAATTAAGAATTTCTGTTTTCTAGACACCAAAAGGAGAACCAAAAGACAAAGCCAGTCCCTGGGAAAGTTATTCACAAAACATAGTATTAACAAACGATTAATGCCCAGAATATATAAACAATTCCTATAAATATAGAAGAAAAAGCCTAAAACAATCAGACAAACAGCATGGAGAAGGTTTTCTCAGAAAGAGAAATGGGAACGTTCAATGAGCACATGAAAAAGTGTTCAATCTCATTAGTAATCAGGGAAATGCAGCTGAATATCCGAATAACCACTTTACACCCAGCAGATGCACAAAAAACAATGTCAGACTAAATCAGGTCCCTTGAACAAGGCCTGGATCATCGTGGAAGTCAATTTGTATTTGTTGAATGAATGTTTAACAAATAGAAACACTCATATCTTTTGGGGGGAGTGTAAATAGTTATGATCATTTTGGGAAACAATTTGGAATAACCTAGTAAAGTTGAATATCATATGTCCTACTATATCAATGTATCTCTATCTATCTAGCTACCTATCTATCTCCATCCTAGAGAGAAACTCATGCAGTAAGGTAACAGGTGACACGTACAAAAATGTTATTGGCATGGTTTGTAATAGTGTTACAAACAAACGAGTGAGATAAAATTAAAAATTTCACTAATAGGACATTGCGCAAATAATGGAAATATAAATTTATTATGGTAAGATCATCCAATATATTCATGGAAATGAATATACTGCAATTAACACACAAAACATAAGCATATCTTTGAAACATAACATAGAATGAAAAAATGCAGTTTGCAGAAGTCTAGAGATGAATTGATCCTATTTTCATGAAACTCAAAAACATGCAAAGTGAATAAATATTTAGTAATATATTCATATGTGAAAAAAAAACTTTTAGAAATGTAAGAAATGATGAACATGACTCAGTACGATTGTTTCCAGTGTAAGGAGAGACTGTGATGGGTTGGGAAGAAACACATACATGGGTATATTAGTATCAAAGAACTAAGTTCTTAAGTTGGGTATGGGATCATGGGTGCTTACTCTACTATTTTTATGTTTCGTAATTGCATATAATGCACATATTATTTGCTGCAAATAAATAATAACATAATAACATGAGGTAATACATGAAAAGCTCTTAGAACTTTGACATATACTTAATGTTTGATCATTATAAGCTATTATTTATATTCATACCATGTTGAAATTTAATTATTTATATTTTCCTTAAATAATCTGCAATGAATGTGTATTGGGTTAAATATATATGTGGGTGTGGGTGTGTGGGTGCATATATGTACATATACACAGTATTTATATTTAATTTCTACAATTTCATGTTTTTCTGTTGTTTGTTTATTTTGCTAACTCACAAATGTTTCTTGGCAATGACAAATATCCATATGTTCGTGAGATGTTTCAAGATATACTTATATTAATTTTTTACTTCATCATATGGAAATATATTAGTAATCAATATTTCTTCACAGGAGTGAAAAGTTTTGATTTATACTAATGAGTTGTGTAAACTCCAGTCTACTTGTATTTGTTTGTTTTGTTCTTTATAAGGAGGAGGATAGAATCAAAATTCATTGAAAATCCTGTCATTGTCATTTCAGTAATTGTTTTGTAAAATGCATTGCAATCTCATCACTTTTAAATTCAACTATTAAATGTGAAAACACATAAAAGAAGAAAATAATAGTAGAAAAATAGCAGTGTTCAATATTGCATTGAATATGTTCATTTCATTAAACTGTGACTTAGGGCATACGTGTAGTAATTTTATAGCCTTTGATAGTTTGCCCATTTAACCTTAATAACTTTTAAGATATAGGTGAGCAATGGGATTTATCCAAGTGATTTAAAGATTGTTAATTTACAGATGAACACATTTTATGTCTCCTGTATGTCCAAAAATGTGTTCTTCAATTTGGGGCATAAAGTAATTGCAAAAGACTTAAGTATAACCTTTTGCCCCAGCCTAACAGTTCCTTTTAATGGGTTTGTAGTTACTACAGGATCAGTCACATTTTTCTCTAAAATTAATCCAAAATAGTATTAATTTATTATTATACTTAACCACTGATTCTTTTTAATGCTGATGTCATTTTTTATTTTTTTACTGTTCTCACACTCTTATCTTTGACGATAATTCTAAGAAATAGGTAAAACTGGAGACACTTAAATTTAATAACTTGGTTATGATAACTAGAATGATAATTAGAAATTTTATCCATTTAGAACTTTGCTTTTTTGGGAGAGATAACCTTTTTAAAAACTTTTTATTGTAGTTACAAATATACACCTGAACATTTCCTATTTTAAACACAATTAAGTATAAAATTCAGTAATATTAATTACTTTCACAATATTTTGCTACCATCACAAATATCTATTACCTCTACTCTTTCATAACATTGCACCAGCAATGTGTAAGGGTTCCTATTTCTCTGTATCCTCACCGTCACTTCTTTCTTTCTTTCTTTCTTTCTTTCTTTCTTTCTTTCTTTCTTTCTTTCTTTCTTTCTTTCTTTCTTTCTTTCTTTCTTTCCTTCCTTCCTTCCTTCCTTCCTTCCTTCCTTCCTTCCTTCCTTC